>JARHVA010007403.1:547500-577500 GCA_037957365.1 Torreya grandis
GGATATAACAGATCCCATCGATGTCTTATCCAACACAAGGTCTATTCCTTTATATGACAAACATTGTATATATTAGTAATATCTATCACCACATCTCATGTATCTAAAGGTAATGGTGCTAATTCAACACCTACCCTCACTGGTGCCTGCACACTCCTCACCCACACCAATGTTACTAGGGGCACATCTTTTGGTACCCCAAACTATCTATTCATGTGCTCATACTAAAAGCACTCATACACTCCAACCTAGTGGTCATGTAGCCAACAACTGACCCTCACATACTGCAACTGCACTCTATCCTTAGGCCACCTAGGGAATCCTCTATAGGGCCTCCATATGATATCTTGAGCCACCAATCTATCCAAAACTCATCTATATTGATCTATCCCAAGAGATTAGATAGCCAATCCACTCATCCAAAACTCCCCATATGGATGTGGGAGTACCCACCTCTCCCTTGGTAATCTTATCAACCACACAACCACTATATGATCATAATCCCAATAATGCAATAAAGTAACTACACTCACACCAACATTGAATGCCTCTTGAGTAAAATGATAAAGATCCTTGTAGAAATGGGCAAGCATAGTTCTACCCCATTAGAAAATAGTGACATATACCTCTATGTTACACATGATCCTATGCATCTTGTATGCAATTAACAAGCCACTCCCATCCATAGCAACAAATGAAGCCAACAACATAGCCAACCACTTATATAGGCATGGACCAATAGGGATGCATGGTTAATAGCATCTACACCCATGTCATCCTGAAATGTCACCCAATGTCCACTAACTGATAAGTGTAGAATATGATGCACATCCTCTAGAATAATCATCATCTCCCTAGTAGGAAGCCAAAAAGTACATGTATATGCATCCACCTCTCACATAAGGTGATGATTAGATACCTATCCCACTATACAAGGCCTAGGTCACACACATGACCCAACCCTACTTTATTCATCATAGCTCTCTCATTAGCTGATAAAGGCAACAATATCAGTTTCTCCATCACTTGGCCTCTATGAAACTCCCTCATCTATACCTTGATCTACAAAAACACAAAAGATAGTATATTTATTAATAGAATATACCAAAGTAAATAGCTAAGATAAAAAACAATAGATAGCCAATCACAATCTCAAAAAACTATCCCCAATGGATAACAACATTGTAAAAGGACACTAGTGCTAGACAACAATACCAAAACATGGACAATAGTGTTGAACACTGAATAGGATCATTGACTCCTAGATAGGACCGTTGAAACTACTCAAAATTCCTAAAAACACTTTAAAACAACTCAAAAACATCAAAAACTAGCTTCTAAACAAGAAAAAATCAAGTGTTTCAACTACTTACTAGGTTAACCTCCCCACCAGCCTCCACCTAGGTTAATAACTACTCAAATCATGTCACGATCGGTGCTCATCTCTTTGACATATCTCCTACTCTAAATATCCAAATCTCAACCTAGTCAAAGCATAAACAAATCATGAATCAATCCAAATCTCCTATATCAATCAACTTTCTCATTCAAAGCAAAATACAAATTTTCTTATAACTTCAACCTCATAGCACCATTTTACAAACCATTTTGTTTCAAGAAATCATAATAATGATACCTTTGATATCACATGAGCCTACTACATCATCTACCTATTATGGCACACACATCATGATACCAAATTTTTACCCAGACATACAATTTGGTCCTAACCAATCAAAGACACATTTAACTATCAAATAATTTATCCTAACCAATCAAAATCTCTTTCAACTTTCAAAATAACTTTGTCTAATCAATCAAGTAACTTTTCAATCAACTTAAACTGTACCAACCTCAATCTTATCATTATGCCACTAATCATCACTTTTGTCTCAACCTCCTCTATCATAGATCTCATCCCTCTCCCCAAAAGGGGGCATCATTCCTAATATTCCTATTCCTACATTTATCCAACATGCCTATCTAGATACACCATGATTTTTACACATCTAGTAGTCAGATTATCAGATGTAGCTCAGATTAGTTGAAATATATAGTGTTTCAGACTACATGGGTCACTCAACATGGTTTTTACACCTCTGATATTTATATTATCAGATTTAGCTCAGATTTATTGAAATATAAAGTGATTCAAATTACACTTCTATTTCTCAAGTCAATTAAAGATGAGAATGAAGTCAAATAATCGTGGTGAGTTTATTGAGTCTCAAATCTATACAAATTATGTTGATTATTAAAAAACATATCATATTTTTGTTGTTCAAATTAGTTAATTATTGATTTACATTATTTGAATCTACAAACCATTATATATTCTTTCAGTTTCCATATAATTACTTCTGGAATTATTTTAAATGAAGAAGCTATTGCTTTGACTTTAAGATGAAATAATGTGATGTTTTTTCTAACAATGGAAGAAAAAGCAGAGAAATAAAATAGACACAATACATAATGTATGAAAATTCAAAATTGTTGATGTAAAAGGTTTGAGCATTCAATGAAATTAAGAGGATGTAATATTACAATGTCAAGGAAATTTTAGATCCTTGACATTGCTAAAATTTCATATCATAGTCAATGAATAACCAAGCATAGAATAGTGGAATCAAATTTTATAATATACAAACTATAGTAAGTGATACTAACATTAAATTTCAATGTGTATGAACTATAAAGTTTCTTCAATGCCAATGACATACATGTATCAAACATAGCCAAAAATACCAACATCAAACATAAAACAATTTAATAAAATCATTTATGATTAAGCCTTAGTAAACAACTGACTCTTGGTAGTTGACTAAATATTTGTGATTTATAAATTCAATTCATTGTGAGTCCCTGAGCCTTAGAACTGATAAGTTCTACAAAACACACTAGATTCGTATCTCTAAATAAAAAATTTAAGTGTGTCAACCTCCCAATCGTACTTGAGGTACATACCATAAATTATAGTTATAGCAACCAAAATCTTATTAAACTCTATTAAGTTTGTTTATTCTGTCCATAGTATATAAAATATCATTTAGTAATTCTTTGAACATTATGTGCACCTTAACAACATTTAGCTCATCTAACAAAATATTACAAGGCATAAAAATTAAAACTTTTATTTTTAGTTAACAATTGGAGGTTACGAATGGAGATGTGGAAATAGTCACCAATTCAAAATAAAGATCAAATGGTGACACAAATAAACATTTAAAAGAAATGTAATTTTTTATGTAAGAAACAATGATGCTAAGGAAGAAAGAAAAAAACTCCAAAAATAATAAAATGGGTTGATTTAATATATTTAATGGGATACTGATTAACTAAGGAGTTGCTTCAACATAATAAATAGACCACATGTTTACCAAATCTTCATATGTAGTCAAGCTAAACTAACCAAGCTAATCGGAGGTTAGCTAAATCTAAGTGTGGTGTAAAACAAAATCAAATGATGAACCAACTTACCAAAAGTGGAAAATAAGTATTGAACCAGGATCCTCAAGTGCATATAACCAATATAGTTACAATGTTCTAGAGATCTAAAGAAAAATTTAGAAATTATCAAAAAAGGATGATGAGTTAATTAAAACTAGAGCAAGATACATCAAGCAGAACATAGTTACTATTTTTCTTAGACTTCAAGATTTGTATTCTCAAAGTAGGAGGATTTTTGACATAACATATTTGTATTCCACTAAATCAAGAGGGGAAAGATGGGGATTATCATAGCTGGTACAACAAGACAATTTTCATAATAAGAACTGTGAAATTCAATAGTGGCTAAGTAGTAACTAAGATTCTTAACAATAATTTTAAGGAAAAGATGAGTGCTCTAAATAAAAAAACATGACCTTTTTACACAATCACATAGTGGCACTATTACAATAAAATTTAGTAGCCATGAAAAGAATTCTTGCAAAATTTCCATTACCTCTATATAAAAAAGCATGACAATAACATGGCTTATAATGGATTTCTTTAGATTTTAAGAGAGACAATCCCAACAATATTATATATATTTAATATACCTTTCCTGAACCAACTTTCCCATACAATATCTACCATAAAAATATAACATATTGCATTTGTAAGAGTCCAATACATATTGGTGCCTATTATTCTACTACTAAAATCCCTAAAATGCATTTGGAAATCAACAGTTCTATGTATCATATAAAAGGAAACTACTTTTTTACATCTTAGTATACAAGCTATTTAGAAAATAACATGTAAATTTTCTGAAACCCTTGAAAAATCCATAGAAATGCATCCCTAATACTACCAAGTATATTTTCTAGAATTACATAATCATGGAATTTGTATTTTAATTAGTCCAATAAAAGAAGCCCCAAAAATATGTTTAAGTATCCCATACCATATTTTAACACCAAATTTTAACATGCATGACTGTGTTTAGGTAGAATGCAATGTTTGATAATACATTACATGGTTAAACATAGAAATAGATTTATACAAAACATCAATAAAATCTGGTGAACATAAAAGATCCATAAGAAGTGTGTAGTATGTACCCTACTAAATATACCTTGCAGTTGATTTTTTTTCCTAGGGAAAACATTCAATTATAATTCTAGAATTAAACTTACATGCATGTACAAATCTGAAACAAAATATTTTGAAAATGTAGAATATTAGCTCTTGAAAAAGTAGAACGTTAGAAAAAAATAATAAGTTGCACTAATATTTCTAAAATGTAAAACATTAACTCTTGACAAAGTAAAATATTAGAAAACAATTTAATAAGTTACATTAAATGCCTCTACAGCACACATCTTTTGTGAAAATGCACTCCATCAACTAATATAAACTATATGTTTCAAATAAAGCCCAAATGTTATATACCTTTATTATTGAAAAATGATATCTAAACATTATTCAAACATCAACTCATAAGAACTAGTAACTCATTTAGCAGATAATAAAACTTAAAGTGTAGAGGAGAGTTGCAAGTACTTACATCACTAAAATCAAGATTGATATTAAGCACAATATTATAGGTCTGAGTTATCTCCACATAAACTTGATACATGATTCTTGTTATAAGATATATTTAAAAAAAATTCATTCACTAAATGCAAATTAATTAATTGAAATCTAATCCCCATAATCAAAACCACAATATCAACCTTTACCATTTTTCATAAACCGTATGATTTTAAAGAGTAAACACATAATGACGTAGGAAAATTTTTATTTGGCAAGATGGGTGAATTTTAAATACATCATTTTTTAGGTCAGTTGGTTGGCAATGGACATGGTATTTCCTTTGAAATTTCTGATTCCATGTCTTTTTCTTATCAAATAGGAATGCACAACATTCACACATTTAATAGATTATTTATTCCTATTTTTTGATGTTGGTCTTTCCCCTACTCATGTCATATGGAATATCAGTGGGGACATGTCATAGGGCTTGTTCTTCATATTTGGCACAATATTTAGATTCAATAGCGGTATGCTTTGGAAGCATGTTCTCCACACATTCACATCTTCAGATTCAATGCAGACATACTTTGGAAGCATGTTATCAAAATCTATTTAGTATTTGGCACTAATATTAGTTTTTAGATTCAGTGGGAGAATGTCATATAGGCATGGATTCCATAGATCCATAGTTTTTAGATTTAGTGGGGACATGCTTTGGAAGCATGTTTTCCATACTAATTCACTATTTGACATCTCTAGATTATGGCTATGTTTTGGAAATATGTCCTCCATATTGGCACTTAATTAAAATTTTAGATTTATCCATATATGGTGGAGGCATGATTTGGAATCATGTTCTCAACACTTACATAGTTTCTAAATTAACTAAAACACACATTTATATAATGCACATTCACAGTTGTGGCATAATTTTATACATTAGTACCATTTTAAAACACATTTTCAACATGAGACATATCTAAGGTGCATATACTATGAAACATGTACCTAATATTAAAAAATTAAAATTAGTTTTAGATTTGAAAACACTCTCAAGTATTGTCATAACCCACCAGGATGTACTTTTATGGATTTTGTTGAGCCAATCTACTACAATAATTGGTTTATTTTTGGTATGATTGAGGTGATTAAATCACTCAATCTTACCACATTTTAAATTTGAACTTGATTGTATCATCTAGCCTTACTAATTTGATAGTATGAGTTGAATTTTGTTCACTTATGCTCACTAGGTTATAAGTATGATTGGGTTTCACAGTTGAGCTAATATCAATTACTAAGTAGAAACTCAAATTTTCTCCAAGGTTGGGGGAATGTGCCTTTCAATATATATCTCTCTATCTCTTTAGATATATGCACTTTCCAAATTTATATATTTTTATTGATCTTAGTTTCATAGCCTTCCAATGATACATCTTTCAAATCAACTTGCCAATAAGCAAAGTAGTTACATTGATGCATAAGTCTACTCCTAAACCTTGCTCTTTACATTTCAATATTTTCAAATACTTTTAATTCTAAATTACATGTAATGATTATGTACTATAACATGATCTGGGTTATAGCTCAATCACCAACAAAGCACTCAAGTTGGAGTCAAGCAAAGGTAAGGTGTGTTATACACACCTAGGTATGCATTCCTTTATTTTAAACTAGAAATTCATTATTATATTAAAGGGAAAGGTGATATAGACACTATTATATGGATTATATAACACCTCAATCTTTTACACTTGGAAAACTTAGACTTTGTTTTTTCCTCTCAGTTTTGGGCCTTTCCCACTTTTTGAAGTCTTGTATTTATTTTACCTTGTGCCCTTTGGCATGTCTATTGGTATAACCAATTTAAACCTTATATATTTTCTAGAATTCTTAAAACCTACATACCTTACACTGCTACAATTTATGAGTATGTAGTTACTTTCATGCCTCCTAGACACTAGCATCACAGATAGACACTTACATCGATGCAGGTGTCCTACTTCAACGTAAGTGTCCAATACCTTAAATTAATTTAACTTACAAATAAAATGGATCCTAATGATTTGCCTAAGTGATTTAATGTGAGTTACTTCTTCAAAGGGATTGATATAAATATAATATCATCCCACATTCATTCCTTACTTATCGTACCATTAAAAATACCTAAGGTAACTTATCAAAGACTTAATCAAGCAATTGATAAATGAAAGATTCCATATTTTCTCTTACTTTCATATCAGTCATAAGGACAACACATACATAGGTTTTAACTACTAAAGGAGTAGCCCAAGAGCTCAATTTTCGAAGCTAATGATAGGTCATCATTGTTCTTAATTTGCACATACTACATGAATCATGCAAAAGCCAACATATAAGGGAGAAATACATCAGTCTCAAGCATTACTCAGAGTAATGGTTATGTAGGTAGTGCTAATTGATAGAGAGATATTTGAGGTTAGCTCAACACCATGCACCCACTAACCTATTTTTGCCCAGGGACACTATGAAGATGAATAACTAAGGATTTATAATTTCATAAGGAGAAATAGTCCATGACCCATATTTGAATGCAGCAGATTGAAAGTAAATACAAACCTAGAAGCATCTAATTGGTCACAACCTTTTCCAATATATATTCCATATAAGATACCTACATCAAGTTCAGATAGTAGCGTCGATGTAATCTTGTAGGTTTGACACTAGTGTCTGTAGATCCAAAAGTATATAATCCAAAATCTAATTATTGTTCTAAAATCATTTTTTGGTCTACTTTATAACTATTTTAAATCTATAACTACATTGACATTATAACCAACTAAATACATTAATTCTTTGTCATTTCCATACTTGGCATATTTACTTATTACTTCTAGTTTAATTCTATGTTAGTTCATGATGTAGATTCATTGTATGGACATTATGATCCATTGTAATTTAATAAGATAAACAAGTATTATTTACCCTCAAGATACACAACTTTATCAAAAACCTATGCTAAGCTTTATTTTTATTGGAAAATAGTTTTTTCAAAGATGTAACTATGTGGAGTGTCTATAATGTTAGGAAACACATGTTGTTGTGGCAATATAATATTCAATTTCATTTAACATTTAACAAATAATAATTTAGACATACAATATTTTTGAAACTATGAAACACAATCTTTCTATAATGCTTTCATTTTTTTACAATGCAAAATCATATGCCTGTTTAGAATAAAACATGATAGGAAATATAATCAAGAACATTTAAACTATTATGAATTTGTAGGCATACATTGTTAATTTGGGTTCAATCCATGGTTAAGGTGGAATATAAGCTAAGGAGTTTGATTTCTAATGGCTTTCATATTTACTATAGGTAAGAATTTTCCTATGGTCATTGACAACTCAAAAATTTGTCAAAATTTATAATCTCTCTAGTGAATCTAAAATTGATGGTAATAATGAAACAAGTATGTCTTCTAACATAGATGAAACCTATTCTAATGACACTCTGGTACATGGCTTTATAGACATAACATATGTTGTAGCATTGTAAGATAAGGTGATTGCAATAATGCCAATTGAAGATAATCATCCACCCACAAATTTTAAAGATAAAGACTCTACAAAAAATAATTTTCTGATGCTTTTATTTGGAGATCCTCATCCCAAACATGTAATGTCAAGATTTACATATAAAAAAGTTGCACAGTGGGAAATAATGCATGCTAATCACTAATTTTTATATCATCTTACCGATTTATTTTTCAAAGCAATAAAAATAATCATATATCAAGTTGGAAAGACTATGTGGGTTCAAATTAGAAAAGGGTACCTAAAGGGAATAAAACTTCTGTAAAAATATGTCAAGTAAAAACTAAATCTAGAAAAATTACTAAAATCTAAAATTGGATACGTAGATTTCAAAAATATATATATATATATATATATATATATATATATATATATATATATATATATATATATATATATATATATATATATATATATATCTCCCTTGATTACATACAAGGGATGAAGAAAATGTCTTAACCATGATACGTCAATTAGGACAACCAACATTATTCAACTTTAACAAGCACCAAGCATCACTAGAAACCATTTATATATGCCTTGAAACAATTACACCCAAAACACAACAAGAATATGGGTTCCAAAATTAATGGACTCAATAAATCAGATGATGTTTATTGCCTTATAAAGATGGATCTAGTCACATGTACATGATATTATAGATATCACATCAATGCAATGAGACACCTATTATGTTATGATGAATTCCTATTAGACAAAATCATTGATTATTTTTGTGCCATGAAATTTCAACAAAGAGTAAACACTCATGATTATTGGTTGGTATGGATAAAAAATGCACCGATATATGGAAAGCATCAATATTTCATGATTACACTTGTTATAGATAAATACATAACCTACAATAATTATATTATTGAACATGACATAGCCAAATTGTATATACACTATCATACTAGTATTTTTTAGAAAAAAAAAATATACCACCAATGCAATGAACAATAATTCTTGAACCTTTTGAAGAAGAAATTGAACTTACAATTGCAACATCAAAACAAATTTACTTGCTATTAAGCATGAAAAAATATACTGTCTATGATTACTTTAACACTTTATTACAAAACCTTGGCATAAATGAGGCACAATACATAGCAAAGATACAAATCATAATTAAAAAACCCATAACTTTCTATGTTAATACACCATCCTACCTATGGAGTAATAGTTTCCCAACAAACATGCTAAATTTATGGTAATATAAATGTAAAATCTATTTTGAATGCATGTGTTATAGTAGCCTACTGTAGCTCATATATGACAAACATAAATTCAAAAATGATGCATGATTTTAAGAAAATATGTAAAAAACATGTAACAACAAACATATATGCCGTTCAATTATTTCATAGACTTGGAAATGCAATTTTAAAATATCAACAAATCTATGCACAACAAATTTTTTATTTGGTATTATCATTTCCATTGAATCAATTCTTGATAACATGTATTTTCATAAATACATTTATCATTTTTTAATGCACATTTATCTTAAAACCTTTAATTATTCTTAGTCATGAACTAGATGAATCCGAAAATGTGATATGTTAATATCTGGCTAATTATTGCATTACACATCTTGTTTCCATTGAGCATGTTTGCCTAGTTAAATTCAATTTTTAATAAAATAAAAAATAAAATACATTAAATAAAATGGTATACACTTTTTCAGTTAAAACAAACATCTTGACATTGAAAACTATTGTTGTAAATGGCTATTATTGTATGTCACATTTCAAAACAATGAAAGCAATTTGAAACATGGTTTGTAGACATTGAAAAATGCATAAAGTTTGTAAAGCATCATCATAAAATTAAACAATTTTAATTTTAATTACGACATAAATCCAACTTGGGGAAACATGGAACATGTTGCATACCAATTTGAAATTGATACTTGGATATGTCTAGTCCTATGTTTTGCTCTACAAAAATAAAAACTATGTAATAAGACTATGATTTTCAAATGGAATTTCCACATGTAAACTTTGTAACAGGTAAGACAAGTTCAAAACCATTAAAAGTCATACAACATCTATTTATTTATGGCAATTTCAAATAATATAAACACAAGCTTATGTTGAATAATGAGGAATAAGCAATTGTTAAATGTACTACTTTAAAAAATGTGTAAATAAAACCAAACCATTATAACTATCTTTAATATAATATGTAAGCACATGCAAGGATTTTAATGTAAAAGTTATATTCAAGATGCTAATTGACATTTACTCCTAGTCCATTAATAGTGATCCAAGCAAGCCAAAAGGTCTCATTCTTGCATACATAGGTAAATTTGCATACAAATCAAGTGGAGTAACATTTCACTTTAATTTTTTATTTATCTTTAACAAGTTGTAACTTATTCCATCAAATAGTGAAAATTTTGATGTGTTGTCCAAACAATATAATCGATTACGCATAGTGATTATTGATGAAATCTTACTTGTAGGATAAATAATGTTATATTACATTAACAAGCGTTTACATGACATAATACAACTTCCTTCTATGAACTTTGCTAATGTTGACATGGTCATTTTTGGAGAGTTATATCAATTTCAACCTGAATTGATTGCTTGATCTTCGAACACTCAAAAATAATAATGAACTAGTTCCTTATTTTCTATGGCAGGAAAACATAAAATGTTACTAGCTGTAACATACCATGATATAAAAGGATGAAACTTTTGTGTCAATACTAAACAAAATATAGGTAGGCTTTAATATAGATGATGATATATCATATCTTAGTAATAAATTTTTACATCCAACAATGAATGATCCTCTATTTCCATATCCTTTTTATATGACCAAAGATGTTGAAGCACGGAATAACCAAATGTTGTCATGTGTTACGCATGAAGAAATTGTTATTCACATAATAGATATAGAAGATAATCCATATAATGAAAGACAAGGATATGTTAAAGCTACATATCTTCCAACAAAAATCATTTTAAAACCTGATATGTTAGCCAACCTATTTATCGAGAATTATGATATCAAAGATGGTCTTGTCAATTGTTTAGATAGAATTTTTATACCATGCAACAAACAACATGAAAAACACATTATTTGGGTGAAATTCAATGATGTTTAAATTTTACATTTGAAAATATTGAAGATTTTTCATTTGTATAAAATCCATATTGATTCAAATTGGATTCCTATATTTTGAGTTTTAAGACCAATTAAAATGCCTACTTAAAAAAAATTAAAAATACGGAGTTAGTTTCTAGTGCATTTAGGCTATGCCCTACAATATACAAATTCCAAGGTGACAACATGGAATTTTTGCATTCAAACCACTTGGTATAGCAAGACATGGTTTAGCATATACAAATCTTTCCCATGTAAAAAGTATGGCTTCATTATAATTATTAAGACTGTTTATAAATAAACATTACAATCCAAAAAAACATTCTCTTGAAATTTTGTAATTAGAATCAAATCCTAAATGGGAATTGGATCATATCCTTAGATTAGGTATATTTCCTCCATCATTTATTAAATGTTCATTGAACACTCATAGTCTTTGGCCACATCTTGAAGACATTATCACTGACAATGACTTAATGAAATGTGATATACTATGCTTTTAAGAAATGTACATTGCATCTTACTATTGCTTTGGCCATTTTACAAAATTTGTGACTTATAACTCGGTGCATAATGTTTATAGTATCTTGATATGTGAAAATAGACATGTTACCACTTCAAATCCAATGCAATATATTACAAAAGTAATAGAAGATTTAAAAATAGATACCAAAATATATGGCCATTAATTTAAAATTATAAATATCTATGCATCCCCCTTTGCATCCATATTGGATATAATAAATGTTATTTAAAGGGAATTTTTTAATTTCAATACATTCAAATAAATCTATATCTTAGGAGAATTTAACATTGACGTGTTTGCTTCTAACAAATCACCAATCCTTTTTAAAGAGCATGTGTCAGCTTCTAATATGCATATTTTGTCACATAAACATAATAAATATCCAAATAAAATCATAGAACATGTTTGGTCAAATAATACAGAACAAGACAATCCCATAATAACAATCAAAAAATATTAAACTGAACATAATGCAATCTATCTAGTCATAGAAACCAATACTTAGACATTAGCATTAAGAAAAAAATATGATATCACATATTCTTCTACTTTATTATAAATAAATAAATCTTACTTTTTACATATACAAAATAAATTTTAAATTTACGTCGTGTTAGTGCTATAAAATAAATGGCTTCGGAGCACACAATTTCCACATAAAATTTCTCAATAACTAATGGAAGAAACAAATTAGTTTTACACAAAATGATAATTTACAATATTTATATTATGTGTTATTTTATATTATTTGTTGCCAATCATATTTATCTTCGATTAAAAAATTGATTTTAGGAATCTAAACATGCATTCGAAGAAACATGCTAATAAAAAAACACAAATAGAACAAGAAAATTCAGCCAAACAATAATAAATTTAATTTATATAACAAGAAGAAACAATCCCCCCATTTGAAATAATCATGTTGTGCCTTCTTTTTTGTTTTTTTTGGGTCATCAAACAAAATTTATTCTCAAAGATTTTACGCTTTCGCAGTCCATAACATTACATTAACTTTTTTTTAGAAAACTTGTGTTGATTTTTGATGCTCAACATTTTAGATCCTCTTTCGTGATCATTCATCAAGAGAAAATATTAATGTGAAACAACAAGGCCCATTAATTCCTAAAAGCAAGAGAAAATAGCCATTGTAAAAAATTTATAAATTAATAAATTAACTATTATAAAATTTTTCTAGATTAAAAATTAGCCATTGTTAAAATATTCTAAAAAGAAGATTAAACCAAAAAAGAAAAAATAGAAAAATATTTCATGTCACAAAATCAAAGAATGCTAAACCAAAGTAATAAACCAAAGTAATTAGCACTAAATTAACAAAAACAAAAAAACCATCAAAATAAAATTCAATTTTTTTAATATAATTAAAATAAAACATAAAATAAATTAATTAAAAAACATTAAAAAACCACACAATTATATCTAAGATTTAATAATTAATAGATAATTTATTATTATTAAATTATAGATTTTGACCATAAGACACATTAAAAAACACCTAATGATAAAACAGGACAAATCAAAATAAATAAAACAAACAACCAAAGTAGTCTAAGCAAGAAAATACAAGCACCCATACATGAGAGGCTTCCATGCATGACTTATTCCAAGCCCTTCATCTCTATTTAAATTGGACGAGTGTTCAAATTTGACAAGATGCCACAATATTTAGTGATTGTTCTTATGTTGATTTACTTGTACAACATAATTATGGTTTGAATGATGTTTGATAGGCATATAAAACATTGTTTTAGTTTTAAAACACTTCAAAGTGTCAATATAATATTGTAGTTGTAAATCTGTTTTTGTATTTAGATTTTTTTCCTTTTATTCATATCTTTTCTAGCCTCAAATTAATGATGACTTATTGCTTTTAGATTCAGGTTCACAAATGTTCAAAGATACAACACAATTTATGTGCAAACATAATTTTTTATCATATTTTTTAAAGCAAAAGATAATGTCTTCTACAATAAAATGGTGCATATTTTTAATGAATATTTACCACAATTTTCAAAGATGCAATAAAATTTATGCCCAGACATAGTTTTTAATCACATTTTTAAATTAAAAGATAGTCTTCTAAAAAAACTCTCCACTTGTCAAATACAATGTTCCAATGAAACAAATCTCATTCAATGAATACACAAAAAAACATTTCGACAACAATGTTTTTACTACGTCGCTTCTAACTACATGACAATTTTATACTTACCATAAATAACATCATTATATCTATTATCAAAATAGTAAAATCATCTTCAAAAAAACTATCTCTACTATTCAAATATTTTTTAAAAAAATACATGATAACAATATTACAATACTTTTCTAAAAAGTCTCTTAACCATAACATCCTTTGTTTGTTGCAATTTGTACAGGGGAAAAAAATGCATATATTTGCATCATCCAACAACGTGGATGATATAAAAAATTAATTTATCATATGTAAAAATCTAAGAAAATGCATATAATTTAATAAAAAATCTAAGACTTTCTCTAGAAACATATTTTTTTTTATAAAATAATCTAAAAAATATTTATTTCATAAAATTCATTTTTTTTAAACGATTTTTGCACTAAACAATATAATTTCTTATATGTACAAAAACTATTCTTTTCATTTGTGTAGAAAAATTTAATTTATTAGATGTACAAAAATTGTTAACACCTCTATACATCTTTGTGTTGTTTGCAAACAATTATATTTGAAATATAATATTGATTTTTCTAATTAGGATAAAAAAACACATTGCAACAATTAATGATAGATGGAAAAGCTATAAGTAAAAAAAAATTACCACTTGCAACCAATCATTGAAAAATGAAATGCTTGTTAGAGTTACAACACTAATTTTATTCATCTATAATATCTTTTTCAAAGTGTCACTTAATCCAAGCTAAAAATCCATACATTGATAAATAAATCGAAAAGAAATATTTTTAAACTTATATTTTTTCTTTTGCTCCAATACATATAGAGAGTATTGGTATGTTATTATCCTCTATACAATTAATTAAACACCAATTGAACAAATGCCTAATTACTATATATCTCCAAATAAACAATTTTAACAATTACAAATTACACAAATATATAATAAAAATCAACATAAACTTAATACATAATCCTTATTGTAAAATATATTTCAATTTTTATTTTATTCACTAAACAAAAAATAATTAATTGAAATCTAATCCCTATAATCACAACCAGAACATCAACCTTTACAATTCAAATTTTACAATTTTTCATAAACCGTATGATTATAGAGAGTAAACACGTAACGGTGTATTAAAAAAATTATTTGACAAGATGGGTGGATTTGAAATACGTCCTATATCCGCAGCATGAATAAAGACTTGTGTACGAAAACTGAAAGGCACATAGCAACGTGTATGGTTGGCGACCGAACACGGCATTTGCTTTGAACCTTCGTCTTACCGATTCCACTTTTCACGCGTCCGTACACTTTTTTTAAATTTAAAAAAAAACAAAAACAACAAAAAAACAAAAACAAACAAAAAACTTGAATGATTATATGGATTAATTATATAAAATGTTTTTTGGTTTAAGTGTTAAGAATGAGGGGTATCCATTTTGCCCAAATTTGTACTCGACACGATTTCGACTTATCTTTTTTCGTATCTCGTAAAATTTATACTTTAATGAATGACTAAACACCTTTTACACCATCATCCTCATCTCTTTTTCTTATCACAAAAATTAATTGACAACCATACAACCATTTTACTCTCATCTACAACCTTAATTAACAGCAAGAGTGAGGACCACCACCTTACACACCTTCTCAAAATTAGTAAATGCAACAGAGATCAAAATAAAATCCTTACAAATCTTACAGCGCACCGCTCACGGATGTAAAGACGGAGCACTGAAGCCTGCAGCGCAGCGACGTGTTTCCTTTGAAATTTCTGCTTCCCTGTCTTTTTCTTATCAAATACAAATACACAGCATTCACACGTTTAAAACCCTCTTTTTCCTACAACATTTGCTCTACGGTATTCACACCATTTTTTTTCTTCAAATACAAATACAACTAATGTCTGTTGTTACAGACGAATGTTTCGAGCGTCCTTTTCCTTTGAACTTTACGCTTACCGATTCCATTGTTGATATGTGATGCATTTTCAAGACTTATTTTGCATCTCAGAGGAGGAGGCGACAATGGTTGTTTTGAAGCTGAGGTGGAGAGTCATTAAGGGGCCGTGGCACTTTGTAAATTACAAGTTGTTTAAAAAGATGAAGCTGCACGCCACTTTCCTAAACGAAACTTTTGCCTATATAACTCCTCCAACATACAGCAAAGAGGAGAAAATAGAAACATGGACACAAATTCATGGAGCCTGGTTTTTAATTCCTTGCTCTGATATTGTTAAAGCTTTCTAACAAAGCATCGAAACGTTTGTCCCCCGGACCTCGACCCTGGCCACTCATTGGAAACATCCTCCTGCTGGGTAAAAGCCCTAATGAGTCCCTCTTCCACCTAGCAAAGCGCCACGGCCCCTTAATGACTCTCCGCCTCGGCTTCAAAACAACCATTTTCGCCTCCTCCTCTGAGATGGCAAAACAGGTCTTGAATACGCAGGACCCTGCCTTGTCAGCACGCTCAGTCACCGAAGCCTCCAAATGTTTCTCCTATAAGGACTACTCGTTGGTCTGGCAGAACTGCGGCTCACTCTGGCGCACACTGATGCGCATCTGCGCAAGGGAAGTCTTCTCCCAGAAACGACTCAATGCCCTCCAGCATCTCCGAACGGTCCAGATTAGCGCCATGAACGGTCCAGGTTGCAGTCTGGTGTGGACATTGGCCATGTGGCGTTCTTGACGAGCCTTAGTTTATTAGGCAACACCATCTTTTCCAAGAATTTGTTCGAGGGGTCTCTTAAAAATCACAGAGAAATTTAAGGATGCACTCACTAAAATATTGGTGGCTGGTGGGATGCTAAATTTCGCTGATTTTTCCCTCTTATAAGGACCAATGGGATGAGCCTCCTAAATTTTCTTAGGGATATTTCAAAGAGAATTTAGGAGCATATATAACAAAAATAGTTTCATGAAATATAAATTATGAATGTATGTTATTATTTTATAGGAGATAATATTCAAAATTATTATATTTTTATTTTTAATTAAATTTACATAAATTTTGTTCATTCATATATTTATAATTTGTAAAATATTTTCTTATAAAATAGAAGTACATTTGAAAAACTTCTAGCGTTCTTTTTTTAACTCCCTCAAACTTCTTTCTTAAAAAATTAGTTATCTTCTCACTTATAGAAAAAGATTTTAAAAGTTCTTTATACTATACATTTCATTTTTCATGGACTATCTACTCATTAAAAATAGGAGCAGCAGTCCTCTGTATGGGACCCTTTCATAAATTTTTTGGACCTTCAGTATGTGAGGCGTGAGTTAGCCAAATATTTTAAGAGTATATTTAGGTTTTTTGATGAGTATATAGAGGAGCGACTTAAGAATGGGGGAGAACAAAAGATTTTCTTGATATTTTGCTAAAAAATAAAATTGAGGAGAAATTTGTTAAATTTGAGTTAACATGTGATTTTTATGTAATTACTTTCTTTATGTTTATTAAAAAATAAAAATTTATTTAAAAATAAACATTTCAATTTTAATATATTCATAATTTATTTTTAAATAGAAAGTAAAGATATAAATTGATAAATTTTATTTATATCTTGGTAGCATAACAATTATGACATTCTATCATCTTTATCTATTACAAATTAAGCTATTAAATGATTGTATTTATTGAACATATTTTTCTTTAATTTATTGAAAATCTATTTAACCCTATACAATAAAATGCCCCTATAATCAATGTTGTCTTAAAAAGCTAAGTTTGAACCCTTTCAAAATATTAACTTCCATATGCTTTATTAGGTTATGGATTAGGTACTTTTTATACTTAAATTTGGTTGAAATTTTCAGTCTTTAAAATTAACTACCATATACTAAGATGTAGTGAGGGTTATACTTTCAATCTACTTAGTAATGTTTAGTAAAAAGCTTAGAAAACTTTATTAGGTCAAATCTACATTATTGTTTGGCTCTTCAATTAAAAAAAAATATGTGTTTTATTGTGTTTTATTGGAATAGTTATTTAAATTCACCACTTAAATAGATGTGTTTTTAGTATATATTTTTTTTGTAAAATACCAATGAAACACCTTTTTTTTATAAACCTCTTGTATGAAAACTCTTTTTTTATTTTAGTTATTTCATGTAACTTTTCTATTTAATTTCTTGTTTTAGTTAGTTCTTTATAATTAAATTGTAAGAATATTATTTTAATTAACTATTTTAATATATTATACTCATAGCTATATTAAAAATATAAATATTAAGGAAATAATTTTTAATGTTCTATAATTAATTTGTTAACTACTAGTTGATCTTTAAAGTTTTTTTTTTCTAAATAAATTATTTTATATAGTATATTCACATTTATAATAAAAATATAAATACCAAAGAAATAATTTTTAATGTTATATAATTAATTTGTTAAAATTAGTTGATACTTTCTTTTATTTCATTATTCTATAATGTTTTGGAAGGGGTGAATTTTATGCTTATTATTCTTATAGAACTTGTTCATTGTAGGTAGTGAGATGGCCAATACTACAATTGAATGGGCAATGACTGAACTCATACATAACTCAAAGATAATAAAAAAGGTAAAGTAAGAATTGGATTAAGTAGTAGGGTAATAAATAATAGTGAAAGAAAGAGATTTTAAAAACCTTATTTATCTTCAAACAGTGGTCAAAGAAACCCTCCATCTCCACCCTTCCACACCCCTTCTAATCCCGCACAGATCCCAAAACTCTTGTGAAATAGATGGATATTTTATACCCAAGGATGCCCACGTGTATGCGAATGTTTATGAAATTGGAAGGGATCCACTCGCATGCAACGAACCTAAAATATTCTTTCCAAAGAGATGTTTGGAGTTAGATGTAGAATATAAAGGGCAAAATTTAAAATTGATTCCATTCAAACCAAGGAGGAGAATATGCTTGGGATTAAACTTAACTCATTAAATGGTTCACATAGGGGTGGCCTCTCTCATTCAATGCTTTGATTGGTGTCTTCTAAATGCACATAATCCAAAAATTTTAAATATGAGTGGAAAGTTTGAAGTCACACTACAAAAGATAAAGCACTTGGTTACAATATCCACACCATGCATGCCACATCATGTCTATAACTAATATATACTTAAAAAACATGAAATTTTATGGTTATATTAAATAAATAAAGATTGAAATGATTAATGTGTATGCACTAGTTCTCCAAATACAAAAAATAAAATGAATTTTTGTGTAATGTCCATGAAAAAATTAAAGAACAACTATGTTTCACACAATATCTATTATTAACTATCATTTTTGTATCAAATAAAATTCTCTACATGATAATTTATAATACTAGTATAGATTTCCAAAGTTGTTGATAAAGAAAAATAATATTAGAGATGATATATATATATATATATATATATATATATATATATATATATATATATATATATATATTTGTGTGTGTGTGTGTGTGTGTGTGTGTGTGTTTGTTTCAAATTATGTTTAAGATCAATCAAAATTTAAGACCATTTTTTAAAAAATCTAACTTTTCAAGGTTCTAGTTAATATGATTGAATTTATAATTATAAATTCTTTTAATATTTTGTAGATAAAACTAGCTCTCAAAGAACCCATCAAAAACTAAAAGACTAAGGTAACATATGAGATTCAAAATACAAATGCATAAGGAAAATTAAAAATTATATAACTAAGTGATAAGATACATGAATAATATAAAACACCAAAAAAGACATATTTTTAGTGGATTGATAAACTAGTAGTTGCCTTGATGGTGCAAGGAATGATAGAAGGGATGTAATTTTTTGTTTTTAGGTTGAAATATATTGACAACATGGATAAATGCAAGTAATAATATAGACTCACACTTCAAATTTTATGAATAAAAATGTCCAACTAAATTAATTGAAACTTGATAACTATGAAATGTAAATTATAAAAAAAACACCTGCCATTCGATTGATACTTTTAAGTATACACATTATTAACAAAGCTAGAAGGTCTTTTATAGTACTAGTGTGGATTTATATTCTAAAAAATATATTTAAAAACCACTATCAGGGAAATAAGTCTTTCTGAATTAATGATGCAATGTTATTTTAAAAATATTTTTTTAGAAGGGTAATCCCCTTAGAGGGATGTGCCAACATATAAATAAAATTTTATATGAATTTTGGTTAATCATTCTATTAATAAATGGAATCATGTTACAATTATATATGAAGATAGATATGAAGAATATCCAATTATTAAAACTATCTTCTATTCAGGTAGTAGAGCAAGATATGGGAGTGTTTTCTATTGGAAATAGATGGTTTTACACTAGCCTCATAAATCTTGGCCCAAGATCATGTATAAGGATTATAAGAGGAACCATAGATGGACTTCAAATTTTACCAAGATATAAGTCCAATTAAATTTCTTGAAATTTGGTAACTATTAAGTTTAAACTATATAGAATAAATCAATTACATCTACCATTTGAGTGATACTTTTAATTAAACACCTTTTTTACAAAGTTGTTGGAATGGTCCACCAAAGAATCAAGATCAAATTCTCACATTTTGGCCATTATGATCTTGTAGTTCATATGAAATTAAAAAAAATTAGGTGGCTTGTTATGTCACTAGTAGTAAAGGGTAGAGAAGCAAATTATTAAAAAAAACATGTAATCCTTGAAGCTAGGTTTAGAGTAGAAAATATGCTCTTTATTAAGAAAAAAGTACACACACACACACACACACACACACACACACACATGGAAAACGGATATACATTTTACTTACTCATTTTGAATATTTATCTTTTGAAAGAGAACTTAAACAATTGATTTTGTTTGTGTAATTGGTAACATGCACTATCAGTCATCAATACCTATGATGTCAATTGCATCCAAATGAACATAACAAACATATCTAAAAATATCATTATCAAGCATAGAACAATGGAATCAAATTTTATAATATGCAAACTATAGTAAGTAATAATAACAATAAATTTCAACGTTTATAAAGTATAAAGTTGCTTTGTTTCTAATAACATAATTTTTAAAAATGTAGCAAAAAATACCATCATAAAACATACAAAAATTTAATATAATCATTTATGGTTAAACCTTAGTAAATAATTGACTCTTGGCACTCGACTAAATGTTTGTGAGTTATAAATTCACTTTATTGCAAGTCTCTAAGCCTAAAAAATGGCTATTTTTACATAACACACTAGATACATATCTCTAAATGAGTTTTAAAGTGCATCAACCTCACAATCATACCCAAGTTCAATACCATAATTACCATTATAGCAACCCAAATCTCATTAAACTATGTTAAATGTGTGCACCTTATTGTCATTTAGATCTCTGAACATTGTGTGTACCTTACTGACATTTAGATCATCTAACAAAATATTAAAAGGCATAAAAACTAAAACCTATATATTTAATTCTCAATTAGAGATTTTGAATGGACATGCATAAGAAACACACTTGACCAATTCAAAATAAAGATCAAATGGTGACGCAAATGATCATTAAAAATAAATGTATTTTTTTTGTAAGAACTAGTGATGCTAAGGAAGGAAGAAAAGATCTCCAAATATAATCCAATGGGTTGAATAAATATATTAAATGGGATACTAGTTAACCAAGGGGTTGCTTTGACATAATAAATAGACCACTGATTTACCAAATATCCATATGTTATTAAGCTAAACTAACCAAGCTAATCAGAGGTTAGTTAAATCCAAGTGTAGTGTAAGAAAAATTCAAATAATAAAATCATGTCCAAGCATGGTAAAAGTAGGAAATAAGTACTAAATCAAACTCCTCAAGTGCATATAATGAATAAATTTACAATGCTTTACTATAGATCCCAAGAAAACTACTAAAATTACCACAAAAGGATGATGAGTTACTTAAAACTAGAACAAGATACATCTAGCAAAACACAATTACTATTTTTTAGACTTCAAGATCCATCTTCTCAAATTAGGAGACTTGTTGATATAACACATTTGTATTTCATTATATCAAGAGGGGGAAGATGGGGATTACCACATATAGTACAACAAGACAATTTTCACAAGAGGAACTATGAAATTCAATAGTGAATAATTAATAACCAAGATTATTAATAGTAATTTTAATGAAATTATGAGCAAACTAAATAAAACAACATGATACTTTTAACAATCACAAGGTGGCACTATTACAATAAAATTTGGTAGCCATGAGAAGAATTCTTGTAGAATTTCCATTACCTCTATATAACAAATCATGACAATAACATGGCTTATAGTGGATTTTTTTGTATTTTAAGAGAGACAATTCCAAAAATAATATAAATAGTAAATATACCTTTCCTAAACTGACTTTCCCATACAATATCTAGCATACAAAATACAACATGATGCATTTGTATGAATCCAATCTATATCGGTGCCTAATATTCTACTACTAAATTACATAAAATGTGTTTGGAAATCAATAGTTCTATGTATGAAATACAATAAAACTTCTTTCTAACATCTTAATACATAATTTATTTAGAAAATATCATGAATTTTTCTAAAACCCCTTAAAAATCCACAAAAGTCATCCCTAGAACTACCAAGTATCTTATCTAGAATTATATAATCTTCAAATTTTTAAGCTTGTTATTTTTGTAAGACTTGATTGTTGTAGGTAGTGAGATGACTAGTAGCACAATCAAATGGGCAATGAGTGAACTCATACACAACCCAAAGATAATGAAAAAGGTAAAGGAAGAATTAGATGAGTAGTAGGAAAAGGAAGAATAGTGACAGAAAGAAACATTGGCAACCTTTTTTATCTTCATGAAGTGGTCAAAGACACCTTTTGCCTCCACCCTCCCACACCCCTTATAATCCCCCATAGAGTCCAAAACTCTTGTGAAATAGATGGTTTTTCTATACCCAAGGACGCCCAAGTTTATGTGAATGTTTAAGCAATTGGAAAGGACCCAGTCTCATGGAAGGACCCTGAAATATTTTTTCCAAAGATATTTTTAGAATTAGAGGTGGAATATAATGGGTAAAATTTCAAATTGATTCCTTTTGGATCAGGGAGGAGAATATGCCCAGGGTTACATATGGCTCATCAAATGGTTCACATAGAGGTGGCCTCTTTTGTTCAATGCTTTTATTGGTATCTTCCAAGTGCACAAGATCTAAAAATATTAGATATGAGTAGAAAGTTTGGAATCACACTGTAAAAGGGAAAACACTTGGTTGGAATACCCACACCATGCATGCCACATCATGTTTATAAATAATCTCTTCTTAAAAAACATAATAAATGTTATAATTAAATTGAATAAATAAATATTAAAATAATATATTTGTATACATTAGTTTCTCCAAATACACAAATTTAAAACAAGTGTTATGAAATGGTCATGTACAACTTCAATAAAAATTATGTTTAAGCCAATAATTATTATTATCTATCATGTTTGTGTCGAATAGGATTCTTTACATGATAATTTATAATACTAGTTTATATTATCCAAAATTATTTATAAAAAATAATGATATTATAAGTGATATAATATTTTAAAGATGATACAATTATTATTACAAAATTTAAGTTACAATTATATTAAATTGTTAACTCAAAAAAATATTTAAGTTAGTGTTGAATATTCAAAATTATATTTAAGATCAATCAAAATAAAACATCTAATTTTTGAAGGCTTTAAGTAAAGATAAATTAATATATTTTGAACTCATAGCTCACAAAATTCTTACAAAAACTAGCTCTTAAAGAACTATATCTAAACTAGAATATCAAAAGACTAAATTAGAATGTGAGATTCAAAACACAAATACATAAAAAATGAAAATGATAAACTAAATGATACGGTATATCAATAACATAAACATCCTTCATGGGGTGAAGATGATGGTAATGTAACTAGAACATTAAAGATCACAATTTATGTAATTAAAATTACATTTGATATACGTAGGTTTATATAAAAACTTATTAATTAATTGAATTGTTTTTAATTGACAAGTGCATTTTTATTAGTAAAATAATGTATAAAACAATGCTAGTCATATAAAAAAGACAAGTAGAAAAGTCACATCTTAAAATTAAAACCACACTAAGTTAAACAAATCTTGGGAAAAGTACAATATTACAAAAGGGCCAATCCAAAGCCATAGGAGCCAAATTTAAAATAACTCAAATGCACATCAACCAAAAAGAAGGTAAAAAAAATCACAAACAATAAATATCTCATTAAGTGACAATAATGAACATGGCCATAGGTGGAAGAGGCAGAGAATACTGTGAATTTCCTCCCCATCCCCTTTCAGTAGGGAAATCCACATCAATCAATAAGAGATTCCAACCATATTTCTATTTATTATTTTCAGAGTCATCTTATTTGATATGTGAATTGGCAAGAGACAATGGAATAAATTTATCCTGTGGAGGTGGGGTCCAAGCTCCCCCTCCACCACCATTTCTATTAAACCAATCAATCTCATTGTGGGATGGGGAGTGCCTATAGAAGTGAGGATAGGATCTTCTCTAACTGTAAGATTGAATTAATTGAAATTTTCAAAAATAAAGTAATGTAAAAAATGTGGATTCAAAAATCATTAAAAATTCAATTAAACTATTAGACAAATTCCATAAAAAATAAATTGAAATGTTATATTGAATGATGTTCGTAAGAAATATTGAGGGCTTGTTGAATATGTTTTAGAGACTATTAAGAGATGTAATTCAAATTAAACGTGGATAATATTTTTATTAAAGATAAAATGCGTCATTGAGTTTCCAATACATTATTTATTTGACAAAATTCTTCTACCACAACTTAAATTGACGGAAATCATAATTTTATTTCCTAGGAATATACTAGTTTAAAGAATAATGTATATCATTCATACAAAAAAAATTCTTAGATCATTATTTTCTTCATCATAATCATCATCATCATCATCATCATCATCATCATCATCATCATCATCATCATCATCATCATCATCATCATCATCATCATCATCATCATCGTCATCGTCGTCGTCGTCGTCATCATCGTCATCGTCCTCATCATCGTCATCGTCATCATCGTCATCGTCGTCATCGTCATCATCGTCATCATCATCATCGTCATCGTCGTCGTCATCATCATCATCATCATCATCATCATCATCATCATCATCATCATCATCATCATCATCAATTTTTTAGACCAACAATTTCATCATTATTATTTAATTCTATTTATTTAAGTAATATAGAGAATTATAAATCATTATTTTCCCACCACCACCATCATTATTAATTTATTAATTCATTTGTATTTAGATAATAGGAAATTATAAACCAAGTTCATAACATAATTTTAAAATGTAACAAATGTAATATAAAAATATATGTAAAAATAATAATCATGATGAAGCCAAATAAATGCCTCAAAAATAATTGCATGACGTAAAAAATGTTATTATTAAGCTAGCCTCATTGACTTTATGAATACAACATATATACACATTGGGCTTGTTCAAAAGTCATCAAGACTATTAAGCATATGCATTGACATATAAAAATGCACACTTGATTTAAATAAAATTTATAAAAAAAATTGACATTACGTTTAAAGTGGAGATAATATCAATTATTAAAATATTGAATAAATATTTACTTTATTGAAGTATCATTGATCTTATTTAAATAAAAATTATGGAGAACTTGAAAATACACTTTAAAGTGGAGATAATATCGATTATTAAAATATTGAATAAAAATATATTTTATTGAAGTATCATTAATATTATTTAAATAAAAATCATGAAAAATTTCAGAATACATTTAAAGTGGAGAGAATATCAATTATTAAAATATTGAGTAAAAATGTATTTTATTGAAATATCATTAATTGAATGATTTTTTCAATATAAAACAATATTTCCTATGTACATGAGAATGAGAATGAGACTTTTAAAAAAATAGTAAGGCAAGAAAAGAAAGATAATAACAAGGCAAAATACTCAAAACAAGATAATATAAATGAAAAACAATAACAAACACTCAAATGCTCAAACAAGCAAGACAATAACAAGGCAAAATAATCAAGCAAGTGTGTAAAGTAGAGCATAAGTAACCAGCATAAACATGTCATAATGGCCCATGGATCAAATGTGTTAGTAAAAAATGTCAAGTACATAGCATATGAAGTAGATTGTGTAATGTATAATCATGGATAATAGGCATGTGTAAATATATATGTAAGTTCAAACATGATACTGTAGAGTGATCTTTGAATCATATAACTTGTGTATATCAAGATCAAAGAAGATGGATTCTCCTAATGTCTTGGCAACATGAGTAGAGGTAAATACAAACACACATAAGTGTATCATGTATTTGTGTAGGAATGTATATGTGTATGTAACTAAGTAAATGATATGTTATCCCTCAATATGAAATTAACACATAGATGCCAAAGAGCCAATAAGACATGTAGGTGCCGAAAATGTTTTTGGATTCTTTTTGAAAATTTTTATCTTTTTGGTATTTTTGAAAGAGATAAGATCATCCTATGATCTCATCCAAAGGATGATCATAAGTAGCTCTCCACTCAAAATCTGGTGCGAAAATTGGTGGTATTACCAAGGAGCATGTATATGTGCAATATTTGTTATTTTAGTATATGTGATGTTTGACATATGTATAATAGGACTCTAAGGTCATGAAGTATCAATAGAATAAATAGGGGTCAATGGAACACATCTTTGTGGACTCTATGTTTTCTTTGGTATGATAATAGTAATGGGTACATGTGTAGGTGCTTTGTATGTCTAAACATGGTGTATAGTAGAATTAGGAATTTGTATCATGGTTTTTTGGTAGGTTTGTATTTGGTATTATTAGTTCACATGTTATTATACCTTTAGTTTATTACATTTGTTTTGATAATGTATGTTTGGATATGGCAAAAGTTATAACTAATATCAAAATTTAGTGAAATACTTGTATGATTTGAACAGGGAAATACTCAACCTATGCAATAGAACCATGTAGGAAACAAGAATGCTTTACTATAATGATCATGTCATAATGTAACTATTGGTTTTGATCCTATACTCAACTCTACAGTAATTGTAGGCATAACTAATGAATCTATCGGTGCCTATTTAGGAACCCAAATTTCTTGTGTGGGTAGGGTTTTTTGGTGGAGAATCTTCATTAATTCACAAATATTCCAATTTCCAAAATCTAGTTTTAGCTATGTTTTTATACCTATAAAGAGCGCTAGGTCACCAAAAAGTTTGGGTTATATATATGATTTAGAGGTTGGCTCACTTACTGTTGATAATTAATTCCATAATTTTGACTATAAATCACCATGCCATAGAAGGACATTCTAAAATATTTTTCCAACATTTATTATACACCACATATGACATATCTTAATCTACTATATTTCATAGACAATTAAGATAAAAAAATTGACCCATCCTCAAAAGAATACATTGACTCAATGGCAGTGTAGTGACAATAGGTCGCAAATAGTAAATAGACCTGAAAGGCATCCATAGGTTTTGGGTACAATCTAAAGGGTTTGGATAATGTCTAAAAATATTAAATGGCATCCATAATCACCTAAACACCACCTATTATGTCTAGATGGTAACTAAATAAATTAAATGATGCCTACAAGATTTGGACATCATCCACCATAACTACATAGTGATCATACAACCTAGATGGCATCCATAAGTTCTAAAACTTGTCCACAAACTTTAGATAAAGAATAAATAACCTAGATAGCATCATAGGGTTTGTATTCTAGTCATAGAATCTAGATAGTGATCAGATAACCTAGACAATGCCCACAAGTTCTACATGCCATTGACAGACTCTAGACAATGACCAAAAAAATTAGATGATGTCCATAGAGTCTATATGTCATTCACATAGCCTGGATAGTGACCGCATAGCCTAGATAACAACCATAGGAGATAGATACTTTCTATAAAATGTAGATGATGACTAGACAAATTGGAAGGCATCCATAGGGTCTGGATGTTGTCCATAGGATTTTTATGGTGAATAGACAAAATGGATGGTATCCATGCGAATTGGGTGGCATCTACAAGTTTTGGGTGATAACCCAAAGTAAATGGTAATGTTTTGCATCTACAAGGACACTGACTAATGGCCACATATAAAATATGACCGACTGCATAGTATCAAAGTGGTACATTGTAATTTGTCTGGTGAAAAAAAGTTTGTAAGTTCATCTAGTGATAAAGGTAAGAAATTAGGGAAATTATCAATGACAAAGAGCATAGTATAATATTTTTGGCAGCCAATAAGAATTTCCAAGCAAAGTCAACCTATACCATGCAAAATACACATAGTAAATGATTTACATAATTTCTTTATTTATTTGTCATAACTATTATTTAACATTTGAAGGATAATAGAAAAATCTTTATACATGTAGATCCTTCCACTGAGTGTGCTTTTCCAAATTAAATATTTAATCACAATATTATTTCACCAATTGAAGATATTATTGATGATGGCATGCCACCACTTGAAGACATATCTAAATATGGCATGGTTATGATGAATGACAAACCAGATGATATGATACAAACATTAAAATAAACTTCTACATATCATAAAAAAACTTCCATTGCAAATAAAAATCTCTAATTTATACCAATGAAGAGGAAAATTGAGGAAATTATAGTCGATAAGATCAATTCAATAGATCAAAGTACTAGGAAATCTATACAAAGAAAGAGAAGTAGATGGACAATTGAAAAGTCCCTTAAGTTTGAACAGGCAAAAACATTTCCTTTTATTGAACTAGTATAGTGAAAAATTAGTGTTTATATCTCAATTTAATGTAAGTGCACAATATGTTTTTATAAATTAGGAAAGGAAAAAAAATGCAACTTAAGATGGACACAATCGAGAAACATTATGACAAAGTTTATGGGTTTGTTGAAAAAGATGAAAAAATTCAAAAGACTCGTAGACGGAAAGATACCAATGAATGCATGCATTTTAGATATGTGATAGAGTATGAAAAAAAATTAGAAACACATGTGACATTTTGTTGAGAAAGGATGAACAATTACAACTCAAATAAAAAAAGTTATTTAGTCGAATGGGCATGCAAAAACTATGCAATTCTCAATGATCTATCATATTCTCAAAAAAGGTAGTCATATATCTGACTTTTCTGATTAGAAAACTCTATTTCAACATAATATAATTCTTAATATTCCCCACTCACATTGGTCAAATGGTAGTGCTTAGGACATGGAAAAATGTCCTGTGATAATTGAGAAAGAAGATTTGAAAGAAAAAGTTTAAATGCAAGCTTTATATCAATGTCCATTGATGAGGTCACAAAAATTGACAACATAACATGTATTTGTATCCATGTTTACACTTTTTAAAATAATTTGAGGACACCTCATATGTT
Organism: Torreya grandis; assembly: GCA_037957365.1. Classification (NCBI taxonomy): domain Eukaryota; kingdom Viridiplantae; phylum Streptophyta; class Pinopsida; order Cupressales; family Taxaceae; genus Torreya; species Torreya grandis. Next base: position 577,335 of record JARHVA010007403.1, read on the forward strand.
AACCATACATAAAATTGATGAAAATTGTGATGAAGAAAACCTGTCCAAGTTAGTTTTTTCTAATTTGAAGGATATTATTGGGATAGATGGTTATGTTATATCTACGAATCTAGTATGTGTTGGAGCTAATGGTGTAGCATTAATTTAGGGGAATATAAATTTTTTT
>JARHVA010007403.1:582500-585000 GCA_037957365.1 Torreya grandis
TTAAATTCTTATCTTACACCTCTCCCTTGTTACACTGAAAGTGATAATTAATATGATAGTGAACCTGCAAATGAATTTTAAAATGACAGTGATTATGAACAATATTCCAATGATGACAATGATGATTATTATGTACATAGTGAAGAATAATATGCATCTCATGTTTCTAACTATTCTCTCACTCCTCTAAAAAATAAAGCAATTCCAAATGTTGTTTCTACTTATATGCACAATTATATTTCAAATAATGCACATGTTAATGCTAATATCACATCTTCTATTCAATTAGAATATGATTCACTAAAACATAAAAATGAATCCCCCAAGCCACCCCTCATTATAGTAGAATGTAGTTCTCACCCTTCACCTAAAGAGAATGGTAGCCCACATCCCTCTAGTAAGGTCCAAGTTACCATTACTCCCAAGGTTCAAGTGAGCACACCCCCTCTTTATGATCTAATTGATAAATATAGCATTCCCATCATAAAAATTTACAATAATATTCAACGATTAAATGAACCACTTTAAGATGCTAATGTAGCATCCCAGGAGATTCTCTCTTTGATGCATGTAGTTAGTGAATTACAACACCAAGTGCATCTCCTTACATTGGAAAATGAGGCTTATAAGTCTTGGATGGATGGCAATGATCTATTCTAAAGACATTCATAAAAGCTTCATTTCCTAAGCATTTCTAGATACCATAATTTCCTCACTTTGATGGAACTAGTTATCCATTTTTACACCTTTAGGCCTTTCAAAAGGCTTTTCCATCTCATGTGAGTCCTTTGATTCTACTTAAGTTATTCCAATAGACATTAATGGGGGAAGTATAGAATTGGTTCTTTCATCTACTCCTCCTTGGCTCCTTCCACACATATGATGACTTTGAGGAGGCATTTATCAGACATTACATAACAAACACAGGCCCTCGAGTTACATATGAGAAACTTAAAACTCTGCATCAGAATACTTCAAATCCACTTAGTGATTACATCTTATAGTTTAAGAATCACATGTTAAGATTGATATACAAACTAGAATATTTAGAGATAAAACATATCTTTATTAAGGGGATTTACCAACCTCTACTTGAGCATTTAGTATATCAAATAGAGTCTTCTTTCATGCACTTATGCTATATAGTTCTAGCTTTGGGAATGGAATTGGGATTGATTGAGATAGATTCAGTTCATTGGATTACTCTAGATTTCATAGCAGTATCTACATCTATAGATCTTATCACACAACATCCACCATGTCCTAAACAAGATAGGAGACCATAATAAGAAAAGAAACTAATTAATAATAGAGAGCCAATCTCCTTAGTACAAACTATAATATGCATTACAGATAACAACATCAAAGCACCACTACAGCTTAATTTAGAGAAGGATAGTCCATTTGTCATATTGTCGCCACTCTTAGATAGGAGGTTAATCATATTACCTTATACTCACTAACGAGATCCACATGTCCTACAAAAACAACCACATCAACACTTTTACAACTATCATCATATGTGTGGACACAAAGATAATGATTGTTACAGACTCAGAGATTACATTAATCAATGTGGTTATAATGGCATCTTAACATTTACATAGGGGGCACTAAGATATCCTCCATCATAGAGCTGATGCCCTCATTCTTCCATGACTGAGTCATCCTAGGACATTCCTTTACAAGAATCATCAGTCATTCATCATGAGAGTAATGCAGGTTCTAGGATAGAGCCTCATAGGAGATCTCTTATTCCACCTATTTTGAAGGTCTATAAACTAGTACAATGAGAGAAGCCTACATATAGCAGTGTAGTTTGAGGAGAACATAGTGTAATTCCATATACATATCTAGTAGAGTTATAGGTACCATAATAGAGTACTACTCATGACAAATATTCACTATAACTAGATTTTTTGGGTCCTATCTTACGTATAAATCCACTATGGATAAGATTAAATGAACCCACATCACATACTACTACTCATGAGAAATATTCACTATGACCAGATTTTATGGGTCTTATCTCAAGGAAAAGACCACTATGGTTGAGATTAAACGAGCCCACATCACAGGCTTCAGTTCCAGCTCAACCTATGGCTCAGTCATACACACCACAACAAAGGCCATAAGGTATATGATTATGAATAGACAAGCCTTCTTCATAGCACATAGTTCTTATTACACATATGATAAAGTTACATTTTGTAGAATCTTCATGTCTAGCTATAGTTAGTGCATCACAGATAGTACAAGATATAGAGCATATTCCTACATAGCATGAGTAGTATGGAAACTTGTTTAGTTGGCCAATAGGGTTAAGATAGTGATACAACATAGAGTGATATGACATGCATTCATACCAACATCAGTTCATATCTTCACTTAGCAAGGTAATGACAGAGCCAAAGGTCTAGCTAACCTTTGTATTCTTGATCCACTCTCGAGGAAGTAATATGCAAAGCATGCTATCTTACATCCCCACATACTAACAAAT
>JARHVA010007403.1:590000-630000 GCA_037957365.1 Torreya grandis
ACACATAACCCAACCCTACTTTATTCATCAAGCTCTCTCATTAGCTGATAAAGGCAACAATATTAATGTCTCCATCACTTGGCCTCTATGAAACTCCCTCATCTATACCTTGATCTACAAAAACACAAAAAAATAGTATATGTATTAATAGAATATACCAAAGTAAATAGCCAAGCTAAACAACAATAGATAGCTAATCAGAATCTCAAAAAACTAGCCCCAATGGATAACAATGCTGTAAAAGGACGCTAGTGCTAGACAACAATGCCAAAACATGGACAATAGTGTTGAACACTAGATAGGATCATTGACTCCTAGATAGGACTATTGAAACTACTCAAAATTCCTAAAAACATTTTAAAACAACTCAAAAACATCAAAAACTAGATTCTAAACAAACAAAAATCAAGTGTTTCAACCACTTACTAGGTTAACCTCCCCACCAGCCTCCACCTAGGCTGATAACTACTCAAATCATGTCATGATTAGTGCTCATCTCTTCAACATATCTCCTACTATAAAGATACAAACTCAACCTAGTCAAAGCACAAACGAATCATGAATCAATCCAATTCTCCTATATCAAACAACTTTCTCATTCAAAGCAAAATACAAATTTTATTATAACTTCAACCTCGCAGCACTATTTTACAAACCATTTTGTTCTAAGAAATCATAAAAATGATACCTTTGATATCACATGAGCCTCACTCTCTTACTACATCATCTGCCTATTATGGCACACACATCATGATACCATTTTTTTACCCAGACATACAATTTGGTCCTAACCAATCAAAGACACATTTAACTATCAAATAATTTATCCTACCCAATCAAAATCTCTTTCAACTTTCAAAATAACTTTGTCTAATCAATCAAGCAACTTTCCAATCAATTTAAACTATACCAACCTCAATTTTATCATTATGCCACTAATCATCACTTTTGGCTCAACCTCCTCTATCACAGATCTCATCCCTCTCCCCAAAAGTGGGCATCATTCCTACTATTCCTATTCCTACACTTATCCAACATGCCTATCTAGATACACCATAATTTTTACACATCTAGTAGTCAGATTATCATATTTAGCTCAAATTAGTTGAAATATATAGTGTTTCAAACTACATGGGTCACTCAACATGGTTTTTACACCTCTAATATTTATATTATCAAATTAGCTTAGATTGATTGAAATATAAAGTGATTCAGATTACATGGGTCACTCAGCATTATTCAAGACATTCAAAGGGACATACCTTCAGTTCATAGATACATAGATTAATCAAATATAAAGTGGTTTAGATTATATGGATTCACAGTGACTTTTATATTGATTCAGACCAGATACCAAATTTTGGGGCATGTACATTACTACACATCTCATATATACAGCTTCATATAGCATGACAAAACTATAGGACCAGATAGCAAATTATAGGCATAGTGTAGAGGACATTATTTTAATCTCTAATTTTACACATGGACATGACATGATAGTTCATTTCATATGTGGTTATATATATTTCTAGACTATACATATGAATCACTCACATACCAAATTTGGGGGCATGACATAGATGATCATGTTCTTCAACATCTAGGATTATAGAGACTTGAATGGCAAGACATGCCATCCTCTTCTTACACATTTAGAAGAGTTTCTAGATTACACCCAGTCATACCTAGGATGTCACCAAATTAGACTATATGATCATCTATAGTGGTTGGTCCATAGCATTACCCAAAACCAAATTACATGAGTTTGTGCAGGACATAGGATAGACATTAGTTTTTAGCCTCTAAGCATTTCTTAGATCCAATTTAGATATTTAGAGTGGGGGCATGACAAATTTTTCTCTTTATAGTATACATATTCTATACACACATTCTAGATTACATGAGTTTATGTGGGACAGAGGGCAGACATTGGTTTTGGACCTTCAAGCATTTCTCATTCTAGTCAGATTCAACATAGTGGGCAAGTATTATCCTCCATATTTTACAAATTCCACATCTAGATTCAGTACAAGGGGCATCAATTTCAGGGATTCTTCCTTTTTCCAAGCACTATTTGGCTATCTATCCACTTCTCTAGCTAAGAAGTGAGGTGGGTTATTTTTCACCACACTCATCTCCATGTACTTAGGTTCAAGTACACCTTTTCTATTCTTTCTTTTACTCTAGTACTTCCTTTAATTGAATTACTAAATTAAATGGTTGGCAAATGTATACATCCTAAATTGGTCAATCAACCACACATGTCATGTCTTTTCAAAGTCCTTTCATAGGAGACTCCAACTAGAGAATATGAGCTTTGTTCATACTTAGCCATGTGCTTTGTTTTAGTCATATTAGTCTTGTTACATGCTCTAGACACCTTTTTGCCTATTTCCAGTCATCCAAAGCCTTTCAAAAAGTCATTCCACCTTAGCCAGGTCAAATTTTTTGTCCTCTTTCTATCCCTCTAAGTCTCAAGACTGTAGGATAGGAGCATTGGGATTGGACAACAGTGTCAGTGTCACTAGTGTCTATTTCCTGTGCTCTTGTCCAAAGCCATTTTTACCTCTAATGTTTAGTTTTTTTCACTAGTTAAGTCTTACCCCTTTTCTTATATTCATACTTAAGTTTCCCAATGTTGGCCAAATGTAACGAAAGCTCCCAAATTCAAAATAAAGAGTCTCCTATATAAAGGACTACACAAGGCATTTTATATCTAGCACTTACTACTTTGGTACAATATATAATTAAAATTAGTCACTAGTATAGCTCAGCATTATTCATCACATATAGACTTGAATACTTGATCAAGGAAGGGCCTAGGTGAAAGTCATTCTTACATCTATTATGCACATTGATTGTGTATGTTCCCTAAGGGAGAACTACATTTGATCTGAGACCCTAGCTTAAGGGTTATTATAGGCAATGATCAGGATAGTAGGGGTTCTATATTGTGTGATCATTCTTCCCCTAACCTAGTTTTCCCCCCTTTTGCTTTTTATGCATTTTTTGTTTGCATGTGTAAATATGAATATAGATATTTGGAGATTAAAACATACCTATAATGAGCTCTATTGTCTTTCATCCTCCAAAATTTGGTACACAAGCTCACACTGACCTTGGCAACATAACCCAAAAATCTTAGATCCTCAAGACAACACTTGTAGATGTGAACTATAGTCAAAATTCCACTCTTGTAAAGTTTTGATGCTCCTATCTAATCAAAAAATGAAGTCTAGATCCAAATTTTACATAGTGTCCCAGTCATGCATCTCAATTTTTAGCCCCTGAATCATCTATTTCAGTCCATTTTTAGATAAGTTTATTTCTTCTCCTCATGTAATTTACATGATAAAAATCTATTTTTTTCCATATTAAATTAGATTTTCCCTTACTCTAGACCTCTTATTATATAGGAACTAAACACTAGTTTTTCCAAAAATAATAAAACAAACACATAATAACAATATTCTTATACTTGTTTGAAAAATCTCTTAACTTTAACAATCTTTGTTTCTTGTAACTTGTGTAGGTGATCATACAACATCATGCACTATGCTATGTAAGAAAAACTAGACTTTTAAAAAAATCTAAAAAAACTCATCTCATAAAAGACATATTTTTTTATAGAACAATTTTTGCACTAGTAAATCCAATTTATCATGTTGTACAAAATATGCTCTTTTTTCCCCTTTGTGTTATTCATTGCATAAATATGATGTTTCAAAAAAAAAAATTAGTAATGTGTTGAATTATTTTGCACTTTAGTATTGTACATTCTATTAGCATTTGATAATAAATATCATATTTTTTTTACAGCAAAGTACATGGATACCATACGGTTAATATTTTCCAAAATTTCCTTATTTATATTTCACACCTTAGATTGCACATGCACAATTTTTATTTTATATGTGTGATTATGAATTGCTTCTTACTTTAGCATTAGTTTGGTTGATCTTAGATATTAAATAGGGATTTAATCTCCTTTATTCCAAATCTAAAATTTCCTTGACATTGTAATATTACATCCTCTTAATTTCATTGAATGCTCAAACCTTTTACTTCAACAATTTTGAATTTTCATACATTATGTATTGTGTCTATTTCATTTCTCTAGTTTCTTTCCATAGTTAGACAAAAAATCACATTATTTCATCTTAAAGTCAAAGCAATAGTTTCTTGATTTAAAATAATTCCAAAAGTAATTATATGGAAACTGAAAGAGCATATAATGGTTTGTAGATTCAAATAATGTAAATCAATAATTAACTAATCTGAACAAAAAAATTATGATATGTTTTTTAATAATCAACATAATTTGTATAGATTTGAGATTCAATAAACTCACCATTATTATTTGACTTCATTCTCAGCTTTAATTGACTTGAGAAATAGAAGTCATATTTTGAATTGCAAGAAATAATCTTAGTGAAATATATTCACAATAACACACTAGATTTCACAATTGAGCATCATTTTTTTTTAACAAGAAAAATCTAAACCTATTTTTGATTGCATATCACAATTTATATTGTTTCATGATTCTTGATTTTTTCTTCTGTTTTGATGTTTTCCAATGTTAAAAGGAACATAAAATATTAAAATCTTTTGGTTGTCAACATATGTTTTGCATTGTTTAGACACTTTTTGCCCTTATGCAACTACTTTTAATGTTATGTGTCTTTAATTGATATTAGATACATGTCTTACTTTTATTTAACATTTTCATTGTTTTGTTCGGCTATATGTTTTTCTTTATTTTTTACTATGGACATTTTATTTTATAAAGTGTAATAATATTTAGTGATTGATCTGATGTTGAGCTACATGTTCAAAATGATTATGGTTTGAATGATGTTTGATAGGCATATAGAATATTGTTTTAATTTTAAAACACTTCAAATTGTAAATATAATACTAAAATTCTAAATTTGTTTTTATTTTCAAATTGTCTTTTCTTACATTCATATCTTGTATAGTCTCAAATTAAAAATGGCTATTTGTTTTTAAATTCAGGGTCACAAATATTCAAATTTATAGTAAGGTTTATACCCAAATATAATTTTTTATCATATATTTTAAAGCAAATGATAAAGTTTTCTAGAATAGAATGTTGCACATTTTTAATGAATATTTATTACAATGTTCAAAAATGCAATATAGTTTATGTCTATGTCTGGACATAGCTTTTTATCACATTTTAAAAGTAAAAGATAGTCTTCTAAAAAAACACTCTTTACTTGTCAAATACAATATTCTAATGAAACAAATTTCAATTAACGAATACACAAAAAAGACATTTGAATAATAATATTATTGCTTTCAACTACATGATAAATTTACACATTTCATTAACAATATTATTATATTTATTAACAAAATAGTAAATACTTCTTTAAAATAATTATCTCTACTATTAAAATTAAAAAAAAAAACAAAAACAAAAACAAAAAACCCAAATACATGATAATAATAATACAATACTTTTCTAAAAAGTCTCTTAACCTTAACATCCTTTGTTGCAATTTGTACAAGAGAAGAAAAACAATATATCTACATCATCCAACAACATGGATGATCTAAAAAAATCTAATTCATCATATGTAAAAATATATGAAAAAGGCATATACTTCTATGAAAAATTCTAAGGCTTTGTCTCCCAGAAGTGACTCAATGCCCTTCAACATCTCTGAATGGTCCAGATCAGCACCATGATAAAAACAATCTACAAATATTAATTGCAAGAGTCTGGCGTGGACATCAGCTGTGTGGCATTCTTGATGAGCCTTAATTTATTAGGTAACATGATCTTTCCCAACAACCACATAAATTTAAAGATACCCTAACTAAAATATTGGTGGCTGGTGGGATGCCAAATTTGGTTGACTATTTCCCCTTTCTAAGGTTTTTGGACCGTCAGGGTGTGAGGCACAAGTCAGCTAGGTATTTTAAGATTATGTTTGGTTTTTTTTTTATGATTATATAGAGGGAGGAATGAGGGAGAGAAAAATATTTTCTTGATATTTTGTTGGAAAATAGAATATATTTATAAGAAATTTATTAAATTTGAGTTAACACGTGTTTTTATGTAAGAACTTTAAACAAAAAAATTATTAATTAAAATTATTTAAAGATAAACATTTTAATTTTAATATACTCACAATTTATTTTTAAATAAAAATCAAATATATAAATTGATAAATTTCATTATATCATCTTCATCCATTTTAAAATAAACTATTTAATTAATTGTATTTACTGAGTGAAAAAAGATCTAATCCTCTTCAATAAAGTGCCTCTATGACCAGTGTTGTCTTTAGAAGCCAAGCTTGAACCCATGTAGAATCGTAACATCCATATGTTTTATTGAGGTCATGGATCAAAGATATTTTATACTTAAAGATGGTTGAACATTTTAAGGATTTTTTATTTAAAATCAACAACCCTATATTAAAACTTAGTGAGGATCATACTTTCTATCTATTTAATAACGTTAGGTGGAAAGCTGAAAAAGCTTTGCTATGTCCAATCTACATCATTGTTTTGTACTTGATGTTTTATACTTTATTTTATGTGTTTTCTTAGAGTAATTATTTAACGTCACCACTTATATATCTATATTTTTAATGTAATCTTTTTGGTAAAATACCAATCCGACACCTTTTTGTTATAAACTTCTTATACTGAAAACAAATTTTTTATTTTAATTATTTCATTTAACCTTTTTATTTATTTTCTTGTTTTAGTTAAATTGCTGTAATTCATTTGTAAGATTTTTACTTTAAGTAATTATTTTAATATAGTATACTCATAGCTATAATAAAAATATAAATACTGATAAAATATTTTTTAATGTTTTATAATTAGTTTAGCAATCTTTAAGGTTAGGTTTTTTTTTTCTTCTAAATAAGTTATTTTAATCTACTATACTTATAGCTATAATAAAAGTATAAATATTAAGCAGATAATTTTTAATGTTTTATAATTAGTTTAGTAGTTTATAAGTTTGTTTTTTAAAAAAAATAAGTTATTTTAATCTAGTATACTCATAACTATAATAAAAATAAAAATAGTAATCAAATAATTTTTAATGTTATATAATTCATTTGTTAAAAGTAGTTATTATACTTTTTTACTTCATTATTTTAATGTATTTTAGAAGAAGTGATTTTTATGTTTGCTATTTTTGTAGGACTTGTTTGTTGTAGATAGCAAGACAACTAGTACAACAATTGAATGGGCAATGATTGAACTTATGTACAACCCAAAGATAATGAAAAAAGTAAAACGAGAATTGGATGAGGTGGTGGGGAAATAAAGAATAGTGTAAGAAAGAGACATTGGAAACCTTATTTATCTTCATGTAGTGATAAAAGAAAGTCTCCACCCTCTCGCACCCCTTCTAATCCCCCATAAAGCCCAAAACTCTTGTGAAATAGATGGATATTTTATACTCAAGGATGCCCAAGTGTATGTGAATTTTTGGGCAATTGGAAGGGACCCACTTGCATGGACTGACCCTGAAATGTTCTTTCCAAAGAGATTTTTAGAGTCAGAGGTAGAATATAATGGGCAAAATTTTAAATTGATTCCATTTAGATCAATAAGGAGAATATACCTAGGGTTACCTTTGGTTCATTGAATAGTTCACATAGGGGTGGCCTCTCTCATTCAATGCTTCAATTGGTGTCTTCCAAATGCACAAAATCGAAAAAAATTAGATATGAGCGTAAATTTTGGAGTCACACTACAAAAGGTAAATCACATGGTTGCAATACCCACACCATGCATGCCATATCATGTCTATAACTAATATCTACTCAAAAATCACAAAATATTGTGGTTATATTAAATAAATAAAGAATTAAATGATTTATGTGTACACACTTGTTCTCTAAAATATAAAATATTAAACCCATTGTTTTGCAATGGCTATGAACAAATTCAAGAACAACTATGTTTCATACAATATCTATTATTAACTATCATGTTTGTGTCAAATAAAATTCTCTAAATGATAATTTATAATACTAGTTTGGATTTCCAAAGTTATTTATAGAGAAAATTGATATTAGAGATGATATAGTTGAAATTATAAAAATAGAAGTTCACATACATACATACATGCATACATACATACATACATATATTCCAAATTATATTTAAGATGAATGATAATTTAAAATCAATCATTAAAAAAATTATAATTAGCATTGAAATTTTTAAGGTTCTAAATTAAAATAAATTAATATAATTATATTTATAATTATAAATTCTTTTAATATTTCATTAAAAAAATTAGTTCTCAAAGAATCCATCAAAATTAAAAGAGTAAGGTAATATATGAGATTCAAAATACAAATACATAAGTAAAAGTAAAAATTATATAATTAAATGATAAGATACATCAATAATAAATGACATTAAAATGGACTAATTTTCAATGGATCAATAAATTAGTAGTTGTCTTAATGGTGCAAGAAACACTAGATGGAATGTAATTTTTTGTCTTTAGGTGATAATATATTGGCAACATGGACAAATGTAAGCAAGAAGATAAACTCACACTTTAAATTTTAATAGAAATATGTCCAACTAAATTGCTTGAAACTTGAGAACTATGCAATGTAAACTATTAATAAAGAAATATGTTATCCCTGTCATTTGACTCATACTTTTAAGTATACACATTATTAACAAGGTTAGAAGGTCCTTTATAGTACCAATATAGATTTAAATTCTAGAAAAAATATTTAAGAACCATTTTCAAGTAAATATTCTTTATGAATTAATGATGCGTTGATATCTACAAAAAAAAAAATTAAAGGGGAGTCCCCTTACAGGGATGCACTAATATATAAATATATTTTTATATGAATTGTAGTTAAGCATTATCTAAAGAAATGGAATGTTGGCAGCATTATCTATGAAGACAAATACAAAAAATATAAAATTATTAAAATTAAAGTCTTTTCAAGTAATAAAACAAGATATGGCAATGTTTTCTATTGGAAATAGATGCATTTAATCAAGCCTCATAAACATTGGTTCAAGACCATATCCAAGGATTCTAAGAGGAACTGTAGATGGATTTAAAATATTATCGAGAAATATGTCCAATTAAATTTATTGAAACTTGGTACGTATGAAGTGTAAAATATAAAGAATAAATCTATTACATTTGCCATTTGAGTGATACTTTTAATTTTACACCCTTTTCTACAAAATTGTTGAAATGTTCCACCAAAGACTTGAGATCAAACTCTCAAATTATGGTCATTGTGGTATTGAAGTTCATATGAAATTAACAAAAATTAGGTGCCTTGCTACCTCACTAGTATTAAAGGGTAGAGAAGTAAATTATTAAAAAGAACATGCAATACTCAAAACTAGGTTTGAAGAGTAGTAAATATGTTCTGTATTATGAAAAATCATAAAATATTTATAGTGCTATTCATTTTAACGACTTAGTTTGAATATTTGTCTTTTAAAAGTGAACTTAAACAATGGATTTTGTTTGTGCAATTGGCAGCATGCACTATCAGCCATCAATACCTATGATGTCAATTGCATCCAAATGAGCATAACAAACATAGCTGACAATACCATAATCAAGCATAAAATAGTGGAATCAAATTTTATAATATACAAACTATACTAAGTGATACTAACATTAAATTTCAATGTTTATGAACTATAAAGTTTCTTCAATGCCAATGATATACATGTATGAAACATAGAAAAAAAATACCAACATAAAACATAAAACAATTTAATATAATCATTTATGGTTAAACCTTAGTAAACAACTGACTCTTGGTAGTTGACTAAATATTTGTGAGTTATAAATTCAATTCATTGTGAGTTCCTGAGCCTCAGAACTGATAAGTTCTACAAAACACACTAGAAACGTATCTCTAAATAAAAAATTTAAGTGTGTCAAGCTCCCAATCATACTTGAGGTACATACCATAAATTATAGTTGTAGCAACCAAAATTCCATTAAACTCTATTAAGTTTGTTTACTTTGTCCATAGTATATAAAATATCATTTAGTAATTCTTTGAACATTGTGTGCACCTTAACGCCATTTAGCTCATCTAACAAAATATTACAAGGCATAAAAATTAAAACTTTTATTTTTAGTTAACAATTGGAGGTTACGAATGGAGATGCAGAAAGTCACCAATTCAAAATAAAGATCAAATGGTGACACAAATAAACATTTAAAAGAAATGTAATTTTTTATGTAAGAAACAGTGATGCTAAGGAAGAAAGAAAAGAACTCCAAAATTAATGAAATGGGTTGATTTAATATATTTAATGGGATACTTGTTAACTAAGGAGTTGCTTCAACATAATAAATAGACCATGGGTTTACCAAATCTTCATATGTAGTCAAGCTAAACTAACCAAGCTAATCGAAGGTTAGTTAAATCTAAGTGTGGTGTAAAACAAAACCAAATGATGAACCAACTTAGATAAAGTGGAAAATAAGTATTGAACCAGGATCCTCAAGTGCATATAACCAATACAGTTACAATGTTCTACTAGATATCTCAAGAAAACTATAGAAATTATCAAAAAAGGATGATGAGTTAATTAAAACTAGAGCAAGATACATCAAGAAAAACATAGTTACTATTTTTCTTAGACTTCAAGATTTGTATTCTCAAAGTAGGAGGATTTTTGATATAACATATTTGTATTCCACTAAATCAAGAGGGGAAAGATGGGGATTATCATAGCTGGTACAACAAGACAATTTTGATAATAAGAACTGTGAATTTCAATAGTGGCCAAGTAGTAACTAAGATTCTTAACAATAATTTTAAGGAAAAGATGAGTGCTCTAAACAAAAAAACATGACCTTTTTACACAATCACATAGTGGCACTATTACAATAAAAGTTGGTATCCATGAAAAGAATTCTTGCAAAATTTCCATTACCTCTATATAAAAAAGCATGACAATAACATGGCTTATAGTGGATTTGTTTAGATTTTAAGAGAGACAATCCCAACAATATTATAAATATTAAATATATCTTTCCTGAACCAACTTTCCCATACAATATCTACCATAAAAATATAACATATTGCATTTGTAAGAGTCTAATACATATTGGTTCCTATTATTCTACTACTAAAATCCCTAAAATGCATTTGGAAATCAACAGTTCTATGTATCATATAAAATGAAACTACTTTTTTACATCTTAGTATACAAACTATTTAGAAAATAACATGTAAATTTTTTGAAACCCTTGAAAAATCCATAGAAATACATCCCTAATGCTACCAAGTATATTTTCTAGAATTACATAATCATGGAATTTGTATTTTAATTAGTCCAATAAAAGAAGCTCCAAAAATATGTTTAAGTATCCTATACCATATTTTAACACCAAATTTTAATATGCATGACTGTGTTTAGGTAGAATGCAATTCTTGATAATACATTACATGGTTAAACATAGAAATAGATTTATATGAAACATCAATAAAATATGGTGAACATAAAAGATCCATAAGAATTGTGTATTATGTACCTTATTAAATATACCTTGCAGTTGATTTTTTTTTCTTGGAAAAACATTCAATTATAATTCTATAATTAAACTTGCATGCATGTACAAATCTAAAACAAAATATTTGAAAATGTAGAACATTAGCTCTTGAAAAAGTAGAACATTATAAAAAAAATAATTAGTTGCACTAATATTTCTAAAATGTAAAACATTAACTCTTGACAAAGTAAAATATAAGAAAACAATTTAATAAGTTACATTAAATGCCTCTACAACACACACCTTTTGAAAAAATCCCCTCCGTCAATTAATATAAACTATATGTTTCAAGTCAAGTCCAAATGTTATATACCTTTATTATTGAAAAATGATATCTAAACATTATTCAAACATCAACTTATAAAACCTAGTAACTCATTTAGCAGATAATAAAACTTAAAGTGTAGAGGAGAGTTCCAAGTACTTACATCACTAAAATCAAGATTGATATTAAGCACAATATTATAGGTCCGAGTTATCTCCACATAAACTCGATACATGATTCTTTTTATAAGATATATTTCAATTTTTTTCATTCACTAAATGCAAATTAATTAATTGAAATCTAATCCCCATAATCAAAACCACAATATCAACCTTTACTATTTTTCATAAACCGTATGATTATAGAGAGTAAACACATAATGACATAGGAAAATTTTTATTTGACAAGATGGGTGAATTTGAAATACATCATTTTTTAGGTGGGTTGGTTGGTGATGGACATGGTATTTCCTTGAAATTTTTGATTCCATGTCTTTTTCTTGTCAAATAGGAATGCACAACATTCACACATTTAATAGATTATTTATTCCTATTTTTGGATGTTGGCCTTTCCCCTTCTCATGTTGTATGGATTATCAGTGGGGACATGTCATAGGGCTTGTTCTTCATATTTGGCACAATATTTAGATTCAATAGTAGTATGCTTTGGAAGCATGTTCTCCACACATTCACATCTTTAGATTTAGTGTAGACATACTTTGGAAGCATGTTATCAAAATCTATTCAGTATTTGGCACTAATATTAGTTTTTAGATTCTGTGGGAGAATGTCATATAGGCATGGATTTCACAGATCCATAGTTTTCAGATTCAGTGGGGACATGCTTTGGAAGCATGTTTTCCATACTAATTCACTATTTGACATCTCTAGATTACAATGGGGTTATGTTTTGGAAATATGTCCTCCATATTGGCACTTAATTAAAATTTTAGATTTATCCATATGTGGTGGAGGCATGATTTGGAATCATGTTATTGACACTTACATAGTTTCTAAATTAACTAAAAGACACATTTATATAATTCACATTCATATTTGTGGCATAATTCTATACATTAGTACCATTTTTAAACACATTTTCAACATGAGACATATCTAAGGTGCATATGATATGAAACGTTCACCTAAAAAAATCTTAAAGGATGACATCATGATATGATAGAACTTTGGTAGTGGTGTCAAGATCTTGGAGACATGAGGAGTGCATTTTAGGAAGTTAAGTTTGGTTCAAAACAAAAAAAATGGTCAAATCAATGTTCATTGCCCATCCTTACCTTCATTGCCTAGACTGTGAAAATGGCCACCTATAAGTGGTACCACAGAGAGTCAAGATGCCCAAGGTAGTGTTGAAGGAGTGTTGAGTTTCCTTTTGGGATGATAGTAGGTTGAAGAGGTTATTAAAAACACATCTATGGGTATTTTTTATAGTTTATATAGGTGGGTTGTAGGCATATTAAATCTTACTAAGAAGTTGTAGTTTTAGATTTGAAAACACTCTCAAGTATTGTCATAACCCACCAGGATGTACTTTTATGGATTTTGTTGAGCCAATCTACTGCAGTAATTGGTTTATTTTTGGTATGATTGAGGTGATTAAATCGCTCAATCTTACCAAATTTTCAAGTTGAACTTGATTGTATCATCTAACCTTACTAATTTGATAGTATGAGTTGAATTTTGTTCACTTATGCTCACTAGGTTATAAGTATGATTGGGTTTCATAGTTGAGCTAATATCAATTGCTAAGTAGAAACTCACATTTTCTCCAAGGTTGGGGGAATGTGCATTTCAATCTATATCTCTCTATCTCCTTAGATATATGCGCTTCCCAAATTTATATATTTTTATTGGTCTTAGTTTCATAGCCTTCCAATGATACATATTTCAAATCAACTTGCCAATAAGCAAGGCAGTTACATCGATACATAAGTCTACTCCTAAACCTTGCTCTTTAAATTTCAATATTTTCAAATACTTTTAATTCTAAATTACATGTAATGATTATGTACTATAACATGATCTGGGTTATAGCTCAATCACCAACAAAGCAATCAAGTTGGACTCAAGCAAAGGTAAGGTGTGTTATACACACCTAGGTACGCATTGCTTTATTTTAAACTAGAAATTCATTATTAGATTGAAGGGAAAGGTGATATAAACACTATTATATGGATTATATAACACCTCAATATTTTGCACTTGGAAAACTTAGACTTTATTTTTTCCTCTTAGTTTTGGACCTTTCCCACTTTTTGAAGTCTTGTATTTATTTTATCTTGTGCCCTTTGGCATGTCTATTGGTATAACCAATTTTATTTTGATAACCCAAACCTTATATCCTGTCTAGAATATTATTAAAACCTACTTACCTTACACCACTGCAATTTATGAGTATGTAGTTACTTTCATGCTCCCTAGACACTAGCATCACAGATAGACACTTACATTGATGCAGGTGTCTTGTTTCGATGTAAGTGTCCAATACCTTAAAGTAATTTAACCTAAAAATAAAACATATCCTAATGATTGGCCTAGGTGATTTAATGTGAGTTACTTCTTCAAAGGGATTGATATAATTATAATATCATCCCACATTCATTCCTCACCTATCATACCATTAAAAATTCCTGAGGCAACTTATCAAAGACTCAATCAAGCAATTGATAAATGAAAGATTCCATATTTTCTCTTACTTTCATATCAGTCATAAACACAACACATACATGGGTTTTAATTACTAAAGGAGTATCCCAAGAGCTCAATTTTCCAAGCTAATGATAGGTCATCATTGTTCTTACTTTGCACATACTACATGAATCATGCACAAGCCAACATATAGGGGAGAAATACATCAGTCTCAAGCATTACTCAGATTAATGGTTATGTAGGTAGTGCTAATTGATAGAGATATATTTGAGGTTAGCTCAACACCATGCACCCACTAACCTATTTTTGCCTAGGGACACTATGAAGATGAATAACTAAGGATTTATATTTTCTTAAGGAGAAATAGTCCATGACCCATATTTGAATGCAGCAGAGTGAAAGTAAATATAAGCCTAGATGCATCCAATTGGTCACAACATTTTCCAATATATATTCTATATAATATACCTACATCAAGTTCAGATAGTAGCGTCGATGTAATCTTGTAGGTTTGACACTAGTGTCTATAGATCCAAAAGTATATAATCCAAAATCCGATTATTGTTCCAAAATCATTTTTTGGTCTACTTTATAACTATTTTAAATCTATAACTACATTGACATTATAACCAACTAAATACATTAATTCTTTGTCATTTCCATACTTGGCATATTTTTACTTACTATTTTTAGCCTATCTTAGTTTAATAAATTTAATATATATTTATCTAATTTTAGCATCCAATTGTCCTACTTTAGAGATAGTTTATCATTCTTGTGCCCTAGGCTACCTCTACCCCTTTAACCCTAGATAACCTAATCTAGAATATAAGTTAGGGTTAAACATTTTGAAACTATAATTGGATCATAAATAAATATATAGACTGCATTAAGTACATGGCATAGAAACATACTTTCATCACATGTAAATTTTATCAAATTTGTGCATAACCATTGTTGAACATGGCCTATGTGGTGACAATTTATATTTTTGGCTTTCTAAATGGTTGAACATATCCATTTATGTTTGGTCTTTGACAAGAAAAAAATACTTTCACTTTAATGAAAACAAACATTCATCTTTGTATTGTATAATTTTTCATGATGTAGATTCATTGTATGGACATTATGAGCCATTGTAATTTAATAAGATAAACAAGTATTATTTACCCTCAAGATACACAACTTTAACAAAAACCTATGCTAATCTTTATTTTTATTGGAAAACAATTTTTTCAAAGATGTAACTGTGTGGAGTGTCTATAATGTTAGAAAACACATGTTTTTGTTGCAATAGAATATTCAATTTCATTTAACATTTAACAAATAATAATTTAGACATACAATATTTTTGAAACTATGAAACACAAACTTTCTATAATGCTTTCATTTTTTTAGAATGCAAAATCATATGCCTATTTAGAATAAAACCTAATAGGTAATATAATCAAGAACATTTAAACTATTACAAATTTTTAGGCATACATTGTTAAGTTGGGTTCAATCCATGGTTAAGGTGGAATATAAGCTAAGGAGTTTGATTTCTAATGGCTTTCATATTTACTATAGGTAAGAATTTGCTTATGGTCATTGACAACTCAAAAATTTGTCAAAATTTATAGTCTCTCTAGTGAATCTAAAATTGATAGTAATAATGAAATAAGTATGTCTTCTAACATAGATGAAAGCTATTCTAATGACACTCTGGTACATGGCTTTATAGACATAACATATGTTGTAGCATTGTAAGATAAGGTGATTGCAATAATTCCAATTGAAGATAATCATCCACTCAAAAAATTTAAAGATAAAGACTCTACAAAATTAATTTTTCTATGCTTTTATTTGGAGATCCTCATCCCAAACATGTAGTGTCAAGATTTACATATAAAAAACTTGCACAGTGGGAAATAGTGCATGCGAATCACTAATTTTAATATGATCTTGCCGATTTATTTTTCAAAGCAATAAAAATAATCATATATCAAGTTGAAAAGACTATGTGGGTTCAAATTAGAAAAGGGTACCTAAAGGGCATAAAACTTCTAGAAAAATATGTCAATTAAAAACTAAATCTAGAAAAATTACTAAAATATGAAATTAGATATGTAGATTTCAAAAAAATATATATCTCCCTTGATTACATACAAGGGATGAAGAAAATGTCTTAACCATGATACATCAATTAGGACAACCAACATTATTCCTAACTTTAACAAGCACCAAGCATCTCTAGAAACCAGTTATATATGCCTTGAAACAATTATACCTAAAACACAACAAGAATCTGGGTTCCAAAATTAATGGACTCAATAAATCAAATGATGTTTGTTGACTTATAAAGATGGATCTAGTCACATGTACATGATATTATAGATATCACATCAATGCAGTGAGACACCTATTATGTTATGATGAATTCCTATTAGACAAAATCATTGATTATTTTTGTGTCATGAAATTTCAACAAAGAGGAAACACTCATGATTATTGGTTGGTATGGATAAAAAATGCACCGATATATAGAAAGAATCAATATTTTATGATTACACATTTTACAAATAAATACATAACCTACAATAATGATATTATTGAACATGACATAGCCAAATTGTATATACACTATCATACTAGTATTTTTTAGAAAAAAATAAAAAGATACCACCAATGCAATGAACAATAATTCTTGAACCTTCTGAACAAGAAATTGAACTTACAATTGCAACATCAAAACAAATTTACTTGCTACTAAGCATGAAAAAATATAATGTCTATGATTACTTTAACACTTTATTACAAAACCTTGGCATAAATGAGGCACAATACATAGCAAAGATACAAATCATAATTAAAAAACCCATAATTTTCTATGTCCATACACCATCATAGGTATGGAGTAATAGTTTCACAACAAACACGATAAATTTATGGTAATATAAATGAAAAATCTATTTTGAATGTATGTGCTATAGTAGCCTACTGTAGCTCATATATGACAAACATAAATTCAAAAATGAAGCATGATTTTAAGAAAATATGTAAAAAACATGTAACAACAAACATATATGCCATTCAAATGTTTCATAGACTTGGAAATGCAGTTTTAAAATATCAACAAATCTATGCACAACAAATTTTTTATTTGGTATTATCATTTCCATTGAATCAATTATTGATAACATGTATTTTCATAAATATAGTTATCATTTTTGAATGCACATTTATTTTAAAACCTTTAATTATTCTTAGTCACGAACTAGATGAATCCAAAAATGTGATATGTTAATATCTGACTGATTATTTCATTACACATCTTGTTTCCATTGAGCATGTTTGCCTAGTTAAATTTGTTATTTAATAAAATAAAATACATTAAATAAAATGGTATACACTTTATCAATTAAAACAAACATCTTGACATTAAAAACTATTGTTGTAAATGGCTATTATTGTATGTCATGTTTCAAAACAATGAAAGGAATTTGAAACATGATCTGTAGACATGGAAAAATGCATAAAGTTTGTAAAGAATCATCATAAAATTAAAAAATTTAAAGTTTAATTATGACATAAATCCAACTTGGGAAAACATGGAACATGTTTCATACCAATTTGAAATTGATACTTGGATATGTCTAGTCTTATGTTTTGCTCTACAAAAATAAAAACTATGTAATAAGACTATGATTTTCAAATGGAATTTCCACATGTAAAGTTTGTATCAGGTAAGACAAGTTCAAAACCATTAAAAATCATACAACATCTATTTATTTATGGCAATTTCAAATAAAATAAACACAAGCTTATGTTGAATAATGAGGAATAAGCAATTGTTAAATGTACTACTTTAAAAAATGTGTAAATAAAAACAAACCATTTTACCTATCTTTAATAGGATATGTAAGCACATGCAAGGATTTTAATGTAAAATTTATATTCAAGATGCTAATTGACATTTACTCCTAGTCCATTAATAGTGATCCAAGCAAGCCAAAAGTTCTCATTCTTCCATACATAGGTAAATTTGCATAGAAATCAAGTGGAGTAACATTTCACTTTACATTTTTATTTATCTTTAACAAGTTATAAATTATTCCATCAAATAGTGAAAATTTTGATGTGTTGTCCAAACAATATAATCGTTTACGCATAGTGATTATTGATGAAATCTTACTTGTAGGATAAATAATGTTACACTACATTAACAAGCGATTGCATGACATAATACAACTTCCTTCTATGAACTTTGGTAATGTTGACATGGTCTTTTTTGGAGAGTTCTATCAAGTTCAACCTGAAGTGATTTCTTGATCTTCAAACACTCAAAAATAACAATGAACTAGTTCATTATTTTCTATGGCAGGAAAACATGAAATGTTACTAGCTGTAACATACCATGATATAAAAGGATGAAACCTTTGTGTCAATACTAAACAAAATATATGTAGGATTTAATATAGATGATGATATATCATATCTTAGTAATAAATGTTTACATCCAACAATGAATGATCCTCTATTTCCATATCCTTTTTACATGACCAAAGATGTTGAAGCAGACAATAACCAAATGTTATCATGTGTTACACATGAAGAAATTGCTATTCACATAATAGATATAGAAGATAACCCATATAATGAAAGACAAGGATATGCTAAGGCTACATATCTTCCAACAAAAATCATTTTAAAACCTGATATGTTAGCTGACCTATTTATCGGGAATTATGATATCAAAGATGGTCTTGTCAATTGTTTAGATAAAAAATTTATGCTATGCAACAAACAACATGAAAAACACATTATTTGGGTGAAATTCAATGATGTTTAAATTTGACATTTGAAAATAGTGAAGATTTTTCATTTGTATAAAATCCATATTGACTCAAATTGGATTCCTATTTTCTGAATTTTAAGACCAATTAAAATGCCTACTTTAAAAAAATTAAAACTACGAAGTCAGTTTCTAGTGCAATTAGGATATGCCCTATAATATACAAATTCCAGGGTGTCAACATGGAATTTTTGCATTCAAACCACTTGGTATAGCAAGACATGGTTTAGCATATACAAATCTTTCCCATGTAAAAAGTATGGATTCATTATAATTATTAAGACCGCTTATAAATAAACATTACAATCCAAAAAAACATTCTCTTGAAATTTTTTAATTAGAATCAAATCCTAAATGGGAATTGGATCATATCCTTAGATTAGGTATATTTTCTCCATCATTTATTAAATGTTCATTAAACACTCATAGTCTTTGGCCACATCTTGAAGACATTAACACTGACAATGACTTAATGAAATGTGATATACTATGCTTTTAAGAAATGTACTATTGCTTTGGTCATTTTACAAAATTTGTTACTTATAACTCGGTGCATAATGTTTATAGTATCTTGATATGTGAAAATAGACATTTTACCACTTCAAATCCAATCCAATACATTACAAAAGTAATAGAAGCTTTGAAAATAGATACCAACATATATGGCCATTAATTTAAAATTATAAATATCTATGCATCCCCCTTTGCATCCATATTGGATATAATAAATGTTATTTAAAAGGAATTTTTTAATTTCAATACATTCAAAGAAATATATATCTTAGGAGAAATCAATAAATGTGTCTTATGGTCATAAAATCAAAGAATGCTAAACCAAAGTAGTTAGCACTAAATTAACAAAAACAAAAAACCATGAAAATAAAATTCAATTTTTTTAATATAATGAAAATAAAAAATAAAATAAATTAATTAAAAAACATTAAAAAAACCACACAATTATATCTAAGATTTAATAATTAATAGATAATTTATTATTATTAAATTATAGATTTTGACCATAAGACACATTAAAAAACACCTAATGATAAAAGAGGACAAATCAAAATAAATAAAACAAACAACCAAAGTAGTCTAAGCAAGAAAATAGAAGCACCCATACATGAGAGGATTCCATGCATGACTTATTCCAAGCCCTTCATCTCTATTTAAATTGGACGGGTGTTCAAATTTTACAAGATGCCACAATATTTAGTTATTGTTCTTATGTTGATCTACTTGTACAACGTAATTATGGTTTGAATGATGTTTGATATGCATATAAAACATTGTTTTAGTTTTAAAACACTTCAAAGTGTCAATATAATACTGTAGTTGTAAATCTGTTTTTGTATTTAGATTTTTTTCCTTGCATTCATATCTTTAGTAGTCTCAAATTAATGATGACTATTTGCTTTTAGATTCAGGTTCACAAATGTTCAAAGATACAACACAATTTATGTGCAAACATAAATTTTTATCATATTTTTTAAAGCAAAAGATAATGTCTTCTACAATAAAATGGTGCATATTTTTAATGAATATTTACCACAATTTTCAAAGATGTAATACAATTTATGCCCAGACATAGTTTTTAATCACATTTTTAAATTAAAAGATAGACTTCCAAAAAAACTCTCCACTTGTCAAATACAATGTTCCAATGAAACAAATCTCATTCAATGAATACACTGTCAGGAGAAACCTACAACAATCAATATGCTCTGATACCAACTGTTAGGTGACCCCTTATCCAACGGAAGCACAATTGATTACTTTCTTATAAGCAATTAAACACGAAATTATACCAGAATGATAAAGTAACTAGAAACTTAAGACAGCAAAGAATTTGAGAGACAATACACACTCTTGTATTAGATATTACTAGAAGAAAATACAATAAGGAAGATGCCACTTCTTCCTCCACCTCAAAGGCTTGCCACACCTCAAGACCTTCTTCCCTCTCTCTCTCGCTCAACACAAAACCAACTCTACAACCTGAGTTGCTATCCCTCCTTGAATGCTTGAGCTGATCTCCTTGACCTTACACTTGTAGATCTCCTTGACCTTGCTTGCTTCAATGCTTTTACTTGCCTTCTTGGTAATTACAATACATGCCTTATGGGTCTTTAAATAGGATCCCATGCTTACAAAAATAGAAATCTAACTACAATAATTAGACACCCAGCTCATGACTATAATTAGTCATTTGACATGCAAACACTCGCTTCACTTAACTGACTGTTCATCAACAACAGTTCTGGAAATACACAGGTGACCAACATCGGTCCCTGCTTGCCTGGTGCTGCCGACGTCGAGCGACCTCCTGCCGTTGCCGATTTCCTTCTCCACTATCTATGACTGATGTCGGTTATACTGTCGATGCCAGTTCCTCTGGTTCTTCAGCATCCTCTTCTTGTGTTTGCAAATAGTTGAAGCTTTTAGCTCCACACCCTAACAATCTCCCACTTGGAGATAAACAACTGCTACTGTACCTATACCTGTACACCATCTATTTTGTTCCTTAGGCTCTGTATCCCTCTTCAAAGTCACTCTTGAAGACAAACCACCACTGAAACCTGTGATGCTGAACCTGTCACTTATGCCAAAAGAATTTTGCTGCTCCCAAATTCTTCATGACATACTTCTGAACCAACTCTACCCTTAGCTCAGAAAACTCCCTGTATATGAAACCCTGCAACAAGTAACACAATACAGTAACAGGATAATGTAGCTAATATTATCCAACCTGGTAAAGATAAAATACAATGGTCAAACCTCCATTGTCCTGCAGCTTACTCAAGACCATATACCATAGCCTTCTGTCTCATGTGTCCATCCACTCTCTGCTCTAAAACGGGAATCCATCCCTCTATCTAGTGATTTCTTCCAGCTGACAACTCTACCAACAAATACCTGTTTGATTCTACTCAAGGACTCACACTCCTCATCCATGCCAAGCTCCCACTGTTTCTGGATTCTACTTGCATTGCTTCTTCCATCTTCCTAGTTCTTGACTGTCAGTAAGCAATATAAAGAAGGTGAACAATGAATATGAGGTTCACTTACCATTTCTGACCTCCACATGGGTGTTTGAGACTCCTTAATAGCTAGCTGTCCACCCATCATCCGTTCTAGTGACCAATCTCGGCCATCTCCCAGTCTGCTCCCGATCGATATCGGTTCCTTGCACTGCCCCTGACTACCGACGTCATTTTCCTGGCCTACGCCGATGTCCCTCCTACCGATGTCGATCCTTATGACCAACATCAGACTTCTCCTGCCTGACCTACTGACCCTGCTGTCTGCACATGACCGATGTCGGTATCTGGCTGACTGACGTCGGTCCTATGTGACCGACATCGGCGTCTGTGTGTTCCTGTAAGTGATGAAATTTTCATCCGTGAGCTCTTCTTGGATCAAACCTCTGTCCATGCTGCCTTGCTCAGATATATTCAGCCCCTGTGACTGATCTCTGTCCTTCATCTCCTCCATAAACACCAAGGCTTCTTTGTTCCTGTCAAAGGCATCAAATTTCCTTTTTTTGCAACGAACTCTATCTGTGCTTTCTGAATTTGAACACATACCTTTTGAATCAAGAACGTCCATTCCCTTCTTATTCATGTGACCAAGCCTATTAGACCACATCTTTGAATCTACACCAGAAGTAGAATCAATAATACAAGTAGGTAGATAAAGAGTACCTACTTTCTTACCTCTTGCTAGAACAAGTGCTCCCTTGGTAACCTTCCAAGAGTCTGCTGTGAGGGTTATTGTGCATCCCTCATCTCCCAACCTTCCTACAAAAATTAAACTCTGCTTTAGAATTGGAACATGCATGACCTCCTTCAACACCCATGTGTTGTCTATCTGCAATCTCAGCTGCACTTTCCCTTTGCCAACTATCTGACAAGGCATACCATCCCCTAAATAGAGCACTCCAAAGTCTCCCTGTTCATACTGATGAAACAAATCTCTGTTTGGGGATGCATGAAAAGATGAACTAGAATCTAAAATCCATGATCCTACCTAACTATCCAAAGAAAGTATGAGAGCATCATGTACCACAATATTTGCATCCTTTGCTTCTTCAGTACCTGCATGTTGATTCTCTTTATCTCTCAACCAACACTCCTTCTTTGTATGTCCTTTCTTTCCACAAAACCAATAGGTAATACCTTTGGACTCGGATCTCCTTCCCAACCTTGATTTCCCTTGCTCAACCTTCTCCCTTTGCCTTCCCCTACTTTTTGCACTTAGAGCATTCCCTGATGATTCACTTGTGCTTCTCCTGCGTATTTCTTCATTCAAGATCACACTCACAACATCATCAACTTTTAAGATTTTAGAAGCAGATGCAGAATTACTTACTGCCATAACCAAACCGTCCCAACTTTCAGGCAAAGAACATAAAATCAAGAGAGCCTTTACCTCATCATCAAAAGCAATATTGACTGAAGCTAACTGGTTTACCAAACCATGGAAATCACTGAGATGAGTATGTACCGATCCACCTTCCTACATTTGCAAAGTAAAAATCTGCTTCATAAGATATACCTTATTAGAAGCCGAGGGCTTTTCGTATAAATTCGCCAAAGACTTTATCAACTTTTCCGTTGTCTTGCACCGTGATAAGCTAGAAATCATAGACGATGCAAGGCTCAACCTTATGGAATCGAGAGCCTTCCGATCAAGAACACTCCATTCTTCATCCTTCATATCTGTGGGCTTGCATGCAACCCCACCCAACGGTAAGTAAAAATCCTTCTGATACAGATAGTCCTCAATATGCATCCTCCAATGTTGATAATTCTTTTCGTTAAACTTCTCCATTCGTAGCTTACTTTATTCTACCATTGCTGAACTCCCACTCAATCAGAAAACCCTGTGAATGACCTGTAATCAAAAATAATAACCTGCTTCCTGCAAACCGTAGCTCTGATACCACCTGTCAGGAGAAACCTACAACAATCAATATGCTCTGATACCAACTGTTAGGTGACCCCTTATCCAACGGAAGCACAATTGATTACTTTCTTATAAGCAATTAAACATGAAATTATACCAGAATGATAAAGTAACTAAAAACTTGAGACAGCAAAGAATTTAAGAGACAATACACACTCTTGTATTAGATATTACTAGAAGAAAATACAATAAGGAAGATGCCACTTCTTCCTCCACCTCAAAGGCTTGCCACACCTCAAGACCTTCTTCCCTCTCTCTCTCGCTCAACACAAAACCAACTCTACAACCTGAGTTGCTATCCCTCCTTGAATGCTTCAGCTGATCTCCTTGACCTTACACCTGTAGATCTCCTTGACCTTGCTTGCTTCAATGCTTTTACTTGCCTTCTTGGTAATTATAATACATGCCTTATGGGTCTTTAAATAGGATCTCATGCTTACAAAAATAGAAATCTAACTAAAATAATTAGACACGCAGCTCGTGACTATAATTAGTCATTTGACATGCAAACACTCGCTTCACTTAACTGACTGTTTGTCAACAACAGTTCTGGAAATACACAGGCAACTGACATCGGTCCCTGCTTGCCTGGTGCTGCCAACGTCGGCCGACCTCCTCCCATTGGCGATTTCCTTCTCCACTGTCTGTGATCGACGATGGTTATACTACCGACGCTGGTTCCTCTGGTTCTTCAACATCCTCTTCTTGTGTCTGCAAATAGTTGAAGCTTTTAGCTCCACACCCTAACATACACAAAAAAACATTTCGGCAACAATGTTTTTACTACGTCACTTCTAACTACATGACAATTTTATACTTACAATAAATAACATCATTATATCTATTATCAAAATAGTGAAATCATCTTCAAAAAAACTCTCTCTACTATTCAAATATTTAAAAAAAAAATACATGATAACAATATTACAATACTTTTCTAAAAAGTCTCTTAACCATAACATCCTTTGTTTGTTGCAATTTGTACAGGGGAAAAAAATGCATATATCTACATCATCCAACAACGTGGATGATATAAAAAATTAATTTATCATATGTAAAAATCTAAGAAAATGCATATAATTTAATAAAAAATCTATGACTTTCTCTAGAAACAGACTTTTTTTTATAAACTAATCTAAAAAATATTTATTTCATGAAATTCACTTTTTTTAAACGATTTTTGTACTAAACAATATAATTTCTTATATGTACAAAAACTATTCTTTTCATTCGTGTAGAAAAATTTAATTTATTAGATGTACAAAAATTGTTAACACCTCTATACATCTTTGTGTTGTTTGCAAACAATTATATTTGAAATATAATATCGATGTTTCTAATGAGGATAAAAAAACACATTGCAACAATTAATGATAAATGGAAAAGCTATAAGTAAAAAAAATTTACCACTTGTAACCAATCATTGAAAAATGAAATGCTTGTTAGAGTTACAACACTAATTTTATTCATCTATAATATCTTTTTCAAAATGTCACTTAATCCAAGCAAGAAATCCATACATTGATAAATAAATCGAAAAGAAATATTCTTAAACTTATACTTTTTCTTTTGCTCCAATGCATACATAGAATATTGGTATGTTATTATCCTCCATACAATTAATTAAACACCAATTAAGAAAATGCCTAATTACTATATATCTCCAAATAAACAATTTTACCAATTACAAATCTCACAAATATATAATAAAAATCAACATAAACTTAATACATAATCCTTATTATAAAATATATTTCAATTTTTATTTTATTCACTAAACAAAAAATAATTAATTGAAATCTAATCCCTATAATCACAACCACAACATCAACCTTTACAATTCAAATTTTACAATTTTTCATAAAACGTATGATTATAGAGAGTAAACACGTAACGGCGTAGGAAAAAATTTATTTGACAAGATGGGTGGATTTGAAATACGTCCTATATCCGCAGCATGAATAAAGACTTGTGTACGAAAATTGAAAGGCACATAGCAACGTGTATGGTTGGCGACCGAACACGGCATTTGCTTTTAACCTTCGGCTTACCGATTCCACTTTTCACGCGTCCGTACACTTTTTTAAAAATTGAAAAAAAAAAACAAAAACAAACAAACAAAAAACTTGAATGATTCTATGGATTAATTGTACAAAATGTTCTTTGGTTTAAGTGTTAAGAATGAGGGGTATCCATTTTGCCCAAATTTGTACTCGACACGATTTCGACTTATCTTTTTTCGTATCTCGTAAAATTTATACTTTAATGAATGACTAAACAACACCTTTTACACCATCATCCTCATCTCTTTTTCTTATCACAAAAATTAATTGACAACCATACAACCATTTTACTCTCATCTACAACCTTAATTAACAGCAAGAGTGAGGACCACCACCTTACACACCTTCTCAAAATTAGTAAATGCAACAGAGATCAAAATAAAATCCTTACAAATCTTACAGCGCACCGCTCACGGATGTAAAGACGGAGCACTGAAGCCTGCAGCGCAGCGACGTGTTTCCTTTGAAATTTCTGCTTCCCTGTCTTTTTCTTATCAAATACAAATACACAGCATTCACACGTTTAAAACCCTCTTTTTCCTACAACATTTGCTCTACGGTATTCACACCATTTTTTTTCTTCAAATACAAATACAACTAATGTCTGTTGTTACAGACGAATGTTTCGAGCGTCCTTTTCCTTTGAACTTTACGCTTACCGATTCCATTGTTGATATGTGATGCATTTTCAAGACTTATTTTGCATCTCAGAGGAGGAGGCGACAATGGGTGTTTTGAAGCCTAGGTGGAGAGTCATTAAGGGGCCGTGGCACTTTGTAAATTACAAGTTGTTTAAAAAGATGAAGCTGCACGCCACTTTCCTAAACGAAACTTTTGCCTATATAACTCCTCCAACATACAGCAAAGAGGAGAAAATAGAAACATGGACACAAATTCATGGAGCCTGGTTTTTAATTCCTTGCTCTGATATTGTTAAAGCTTTCTAACAAGGCATCGAAACGTTTGCCCCCCGGACCTCGACCCTGGCCACTCATTGGAAACATCCTCCTGCTGGGTAAAAGCCCTAATGAGTCCCTCTTCCACCTAGCAAAGCGCCACGGCCCCTTAATGACTCTCCGCCTCGGCTTCAAAACAACCATTGTCGCCTCGTCCTCTGAGATGGCAAAACAGGTCTTGAATACGCAGGACCCTGCCTTGTCAGCACGCTCAGTCACCGAAGCCTCCAAATGTTTCTCCTATAAGGACTACTCGTTGGTCTGGCAGAACTGCGGCTCACTCTGGCGCACACTGATGCGCATCTGCGCCAGGGAAGTCTTCTCCCAGAAACAACTCAATGCCCTCCAGCATCTCCGAACGGTCCAGATTAGCGCCATGAACGGTCCAGGTTGCAGTCTGGTGTGGACATTGGCCATGTGGCGTTCTTGACGAGCCTTAGTTTATTAGGCAACACCATCTTTTCCAAGAATTTGTTCGAGGGGTCTCTTAAAAATCACAGAGAAATTTAAGGATGCACTCACTAAAATATTGGTGGCTGGTGGGATGCTAAATTTCGCTGATTTTTCCCTCTTATAAGGACCAATGGGATGAGCCTCCTAAATTTTCTTAGGGATATTTCAAAGAGAATTTAGGAGCATATATAACAAAAATAGTTTCATGAAATATAAATTATGAATGTATGTTATTATTTTATAGGAGATAATATTTAAAATTATTATATTTTTATTTTTAATTAAAATTTACATAAATTTTGTTCATTCATATATTTATAATTTGTAAAATATTTTCTTATAAAATAGAAGTACATTTGAAAAACTTCTAGCGTTCTTTTTTTAACTCCCTCAAACTTCTTTCTTAAAAAATTAGTTATCTCCTCACTTATAGAAAAAGATTTTAAAAGTTCTTTATACTATACATTTCATTTTTCATGGACCATCTACTCATTAAAAATAGGAGCAGCAGTCCTCTGTATGGGACCCTTTCATAAATTTTTTGGACCTTCAGTGTGTGAGGCATGAGTTAGCCAAGTATTTTAAGAGTATATTTAGGTTTTTTGATGAGTATATAGAGGAGCGACTTAAGAATGGGGGAGAACAAAAGATTTTCTTGATATTTTGCTAAAAAATAAAATTGAGGAGAAATTTGTTAAATTTGAGTTAACATGTGATTTTTATGTAATTACTTTCTTTATGTTTATTTAAAAATAAAAATTTATTTAAAAATAAACATTTCAATTTTAATATATTCATAATTTATTTTTAAATAGAAAGTAAAGATATAAATTGATAAATTTTATTTATATCTTGGTAGCATAACAATTATGACATTCTATCATCTTTATCTATTACAAATTATGCTATTAAATGATTGTATTTATTGAACATATTTTTCCTTAATTTATTGAAAATCTATTTAACCCTATACAATAAAATGCCCCTATAATCAATGTTGTCTTCAAAAGCTAAGTTTGAACCCTTTCAAAATATTAACTTCCATATGCTTTATTAGGTTATGGATTAGGTACTTTTTATACTTAAATTTGGTTGAAATTTTCAGTCTCTAAAATTAACTACCATATACTAAGATGTAGTGAGGGTTATACTTTCAATCTATTTAGTAATGTTTAGTAAAAAGCTTAGAAAACTTTATTAGGTCAAATCTACATTATTGTTTGGCTCTTCAATAAAAAAAAAATATGTGTTTTATTGGAATAGTTATTTAAATTCACCACTTAAATAGATGTGTTTTTAGTATATATTTTTTTTGTAAAATACCAATGAAACACCTTTTTTTTATAAACCTGTTGTATGAAAACTCTTTTTTTATTTTAGTTATTTCATGTAACTTTTCTATTTAATTTCTTGTTTTAGTTAGTTCTTTATAATTAAATTGTAAGAATATTATTTTAATTAACTATTTTAATATATTATACTCATAGCTATATTAAAAATGTAAATATTAAGGAAATAATTTTTAATGTTCTATAATTAATTTGTTAACTACTAATTGATTTTTAAAGTTTTGTTTTTCTAAATAAATTATTTTAATATAGTATATTCACATCTATAATAAAAATATAAATACCAAAGAAATAATTTTTAATGTTATATAATTAATTTGTTAAAATTAGTTGATACTTTATTTTATTTCATTATTCTATAATGTTTTGGAAGGGGTGAATTTTATGCTTATTATTCTTATAGAACTTGTTCATTGTAGGTAGTGAGATGGCTAATACTAGAATTGAATGGGCAATGAATGAACTCATACATAACTCGAAGATAATAAAAAAGGTAAAGTAAGAATTGGATGAAGTAGTAGGGTAATAAATAATAGTGAAAGAAAGAGATTTTAAAAACCTTATTTATCTTCAAACAGTGGTCAAAGAAACCCTCCATCTCCACCCTTCCACACCCCTTCTAATCCCGCACAGATCCCAAAACTCTTGTGAAATAGATGGATATTTTATACCCAAGGATGCCCACGTGTATGTGAATGTTTCTGAAATTGGAAGGGATCCACTCACATGCAACGAACCTAAAATATTCTTTCCAAAGAGATGTTTGGAGTTAGATGTAGAATATAATGGGCAAAATTTAAAATTGATTCCATTCAAACCAAGGAGGAGAATATGCCTGGGATTAAACTTAACTCATTAAATGGTTCACATAGGGGTGGCCTCTCTCATTCAATGCTTTGATTGGTGTCTTCTAAATGCACATAATCCAAAAATTTTAAATATGAGTGGAAAGTTTGAAGTCACACTACAAAAGATAAAGCACTTGGTTACAATATCCACACCATGCATGCCACATCATGTCTATAACTAATATATACTTTAAAAACATGAAATTTTATGGTTATATTAAATAAATAAAGATTGAAATGATTAATGTGTATGCACTAGTTCTCCAAATACAAAAAATAAAATGAATTTTTGTGTAATGTCCATGAAAAAATTAAAGAACAACTATGTTTCACACAATATCTATTATTAACTATCATTTTTGTATCAAATAAAATTCTCTACATGATAATTTATAATACTAGTATAGATTTCCAAAGTTGTTGATAAAGAAAAATAATATATATATATATATATATATATATATATATATATATATATATATATATATATATATATATATATATATATATATATATATATATATATATATTTGTGTGTGTGTGTGTGTGTGTGTGTGTGTGTGTGTGTGTGTGTGTGTGTGTGTGTGTGTGTGTGTGTGTGTGTTTGGTTCAAATTATGTTTAAGATCAATCAAAATTTAAGACCATTTTTTAAAAAATCTAACTTTTCAAGGTTCTAGTTAATATGATTGAATTTATAATTATAAATTCTTTTAATATTTTGTAGATAAAACTAGCTCTCAAAGAACCCATCAAAAACTAAAAGACTAAGGTAACATATGAGATTCAAAATACAAATGCATAAGGAAAATTAAAAGTTCTATAACTAAGTGATAAGATACATGAATAATATAAAACACCAAAAAAGACTTATTTTTAGTCGATTGATAAACTAGTAGTTGCCTTGATGGTGCAAGGAATGATAGAAGGGATGTAATTTTTTGTTTTTAGGTTGAAATATATTGACAACATGGATAAATGCAAGTAAGAATATAGACTCACACTTCAAATTTTATGAATAAAAATGTCCAACTAAATTAATTGAAACTTGATAACTATGAAATGTAAATTATAAAAAAAACACTTGCCATTCGATTGATACTTTTAAGTATACACATTATTAACAAAGCTAGAAGGTCTTTTATAGTACTAGTGTGGATTTATATTCTAAAAAATATATTTAAAAACCACTATCACGGAAATAATTCTTTCTGAATTAATGATGCAATGTTATTTTAAAAATATTTTTTTAGAAGGGTAATCCCCTTAGAGGGATGTGCCAACATATAAATAAAATTTTATATGAATTTTGGTTAAGCATTCTATTAATAAATGGAAGCATGTTACAATTATATATTAAGATAGATATGAAGAATATCCAATTATTAAAACTATATTCTATTCAGGTAGTAGAGCAAGATATGGGAGTGTTTTCTATTGGAAATAGATGGTTTTACACTAGCCTCATAAATCTTGGCCCAAGATCATGTATAAGGATTATAAGAGGAACCATAGATGGACTTCAAATTTTACCAAGATATAAGTCCAATTAAATTTCTTGAAATTTGGTAACTATTAAGTTTAAACTATATAGAATAAATCAATTACATCTACCATTTGAGTGATACTTTTAATTAAACACCTTTTTTACAAAGTTGTTGGAATGGTCCACCAAAGAATCAAGATCAAATTCTCACATTTTGGCCATTATGATCTTGTAGTTCATATGAAATTAAAAAAAATTAGGTGGCTTGTTATGTCACTAGTAGTAAAGGGTAGAGAAGCAAATTATTAAAAAAAACATGTAATACTTGAAGCTAGGTTTAGAGTAGAAAATATGCTCTTTATTAAGAAAAAGCACACACACACACACACACATATGGAAAATGGATATAGATTTTACTTACTCATTTTGAATATTTATCTTTTGAAAGAGAACTTAAACAATTGATTTAGTTTGTGCAATTGGTAACATGCACTATCAGTCATCAATACCTATGATGTCAATTGCATCCAAATGAACATAACAAACATATCTGAAAATATCACTATCAAGCATAGAACAATGGAATCAAATTTTATAATATGCAAACTATAGTAAGTAATAATAACAATAAATTTCAACGTTTATAAAGTATAAAGTTGCTTTGTTTCTAATAACATAATTTTTAAAAATGTAGCAAAAAATACCATCATAAAACATACAAAAATTTAATATAATCATTTATGGTTAAACCTTAGTAAACAATTGACTCTTGGCACTCGACTAAATGTTTGTGAGTTATAAATTCACTTTATTGCAAGTCTCTAAGCCTAAAAAATGGCTATTTTTACATAATACACTAGATACATATCTCTAAATGAGTTTTAAAGTGCATCAACCTCACAATCATACCCAAGTTCAATACCATAATTACCATTATAGCAACCCAAATCTCATTAAACTATGTTAAATGTGTGCACCTTATTGTTGTTTAGATCTCTGAACATTGTGTGTACCTTACTGACATTTAGATCATCTAACAAAATATTACAAGGCATAAAAACTAAAACCTATATATTTAATTCTCATTTAGAGATTTTGAATGGACATGCATAAGAAACACACTTGACCAATTCAAAATAAAGATCAAATGGTGACGCAAATGATCATTAAAAATAAATGTATTTTTTTTGTAAGAACTAGTGATGCTAAGGAAGGAAGAAAAGATCTCCAAATATAATCCAATGGGTTGAATAAATATATTAAATGGGATACTAGTTAACCAAGGGGTTGCTTCGACATAATAAATAGACCACTGATTTACCAAATATCCATATGTAATTAAGCTAAACTAACCAAGCTAATCAGAGGTTAGTTAAATCCAAGTGTAGTGTAAAAAAAATTCAAATAATAAAATCATGTCCAAGCATGGTAAAAGTAGGAAATAAGTACTAAATCAAACTCCTCAAGTGCATATAATGAATACATTTACAATGCTTTACTATAGATCCCAAGAAAACTACTAAAATTACCACAAAAGGATGATGAGTTACTTAAAACTAGAACAAGATACATCTAGCAAAACACAATTACTATTTTTTAGACTTCAAGATCCATCTTCTCAAAGTAGGAGACTTGTTGATATAACACATTTTTATTTCATTATATCAAGAGGGGGAAGATGGGGATTACCACATATAGTACAACAAGACAATTTTCACAAGAGGAACTATGAAATTCAATAGTGACTAATTAATAACCAAGATTATTAATAGTAATTTTAATGAAATTATGAGCAAACTAAACAAATTAACATGATACTTTTAACAATCACAAGGTGGCACTATTACAATAAAATTTGGTGGCCCTGAGAAGAATTCTTGTAGAATTTCCATTACCTCTATATAACAAATCATGACAATAACATGGCTTATAGTGGATTTTTTTGTATTTTAAGAGAGACAATTCCAACAATAATATAAACAGTAAATATACCTTTCCTAAACTGACTTTCCCATACAATATCTAGCATACAAAATACAACATGATGCATTTGTATGAATCCAATCTATATCGGTGCCTAATATTCTACTACTAAATTACATAAAATGTGTTTGGAAATCAATAGTTCTATGTATGAAATACAATAAAACTTCTTTCTAACATCTTAATACATAATTTATTTATAAAATATCATGAATTTTTCTAAAACCCCTTAAAAATCCACAAAATTCATCCCTAGAACTACCAAGTATCTTATCTAGAATTATATAATCTTTAAATTTTTAAGCTTGTTATTTTTGTAAGACTTGATTGTTGTAGGTAGTGAGATGACTAGTAGCACAATCAAATGGGCAATGAGTGAACTCATACACAACCCGAATATAATGAAAAAGGTAAAGGAAGAATTAGATGAGTAGTAGGAAAAGGAAGAATAGTGACAGAAAGAAACATTGGCAACCTTTTTCATCTTCATGAAGTGGTCAAAGACACCTTTTGCCTCCACCCTCCCACACCCCTTATAATCCCCCATAGAGTCCAAAACTCTTGTGAAATAGATGGTTTTTCTATACCCAAGGATGCCCAAGTGTATGTGAATGTTTAAGCAATTGGAAAGGACCCAGTCTCATGGAAGGACCCTGAAATATTTTTTCCAAAGATATTTTTAGAATTAGAGGTGGAATATAATGGGTAAAATTTCAAATTGATTCCTTTTGGATCAGGGAGGAGAATATGCCCAGGGTTACATATGGCTCATCAAATGGTTCACATAGAGGTGGCCTCTTTTGTTCAATGCTTTTATTGGTATCTTCCAAGTGCACAAGATCTAAAAATATTAGATATGAGTAGAAAGTTTGGAATCACACTGTAAAAGGCAAAACACTTGGTTGGAATACCCACACCATGCATGCCACATCATGTTTATAAATAATCTCTTCTTAAAAAACATAATAAATGTTATAATTAAATTGAATAAATAAATATTAAAATAATATATTTGTATACATTAGTTTCTCCAAATACACAAATTTAAAGCAAGTGTTATGAAATGGTCATGTACAACTTCAATAAAAATTATGTTTAAGCCAATAATTATTATTATCTATCATGTTTGTGTCGAATAGGATTCTTTACATGATAATTTATAATACTAGTTTATATTTTCCAAAATTATTTATAAAAAATAATGATATTATAAGTGATATAATATTTTAAAGATGATACAATTATTATTACAAAATTTAAGTTACAATTATATTAAATTGTTAACTCAAAAAAATATTTAAGTTAGTGTTGAATATTCAAAATTATATTTAAGATCAATCAAAATAAAACATCTAATTTTTGAAGGCTTTAAGTAAAGATAAATTAATATATTTTGAATTCATAGCTCACAAAATTCTTACAAAAACTAGCTCTTAAAGAACTATATCTAAACTAGAATATCAAAAGACTAAATTAGAATGTGAGATTCAAAACACAAATACATAAAAAATTAAAATGATAAATTAAATGATAAGGTATATCAATAACATAAACATCCTTCATGGGGTGAAGATGATGGTAATGTAACTGGAACATTAAAGATCACAATTTATGTAATTAAAATTACATTTGATATATGTAGGTTTATATAAAAACTTATTAATTAATTGAATTGTTTTTAATTGACAAGTGCATTTTTATTAGTAAAATAATGAATAAAACAATGCTAGTCATATAAAAAAGACAAGTAGAAAATTCACATCTTAAAATTAAAACCACACTAAGCTAAACAAATCTTGGGAAAAGTACAATATTACAAAAGGGCCAATCCAAAGCCATAAGAGCCAAATTTAAAATAACTCAAATGCACATCAACCAAAAAGAAAGTAAAAAAAAGCACAAACAATAAATATCTCATTAAGTGACAATAATGAACATGGCCATAGGTGGAAGAGGCAGAGAATACTGTGAATTTCCTCCCCATCCCCTTTCAGTAGGGAAATCCACATCAATCAATAAGAGATTCCAACCATATTTCTATTTATTATTTTCAGAGTCATCTTATTTGATATGTGAATTGGCAAGAGACAATGGAATAAATTTATCCTGTGGAGGTGGGGTCCAAGCTCCCCCTCCACCACCATTTCTATTAAACCAATCAATCTCATTGTGGGATGGGGAGTGCCTATAGAAGTGAGGATAGGATCTTCTCTAACTGTAAGATTGAATTAATTGAAATTTTCAAAAATAAAGTAATGTAAAAAATGTGGATTCAAAAATCATTAAAAATTCAATTAAACTATTAGACAAATTCCATAAAAAATAACTTGAAATGTTATATTGAATGATGTTCGTAAGAAATATTGAGGGCTTGTTGAATATGTTTTAGAGACTATTAAGAGATGTAATTCAAATTAAACGTGGATAATATTTTTATTAAAGATAAAATGCGTCATTGAGTTTCCAATACATTATTTATTTGACAAAATTCTTCTACCACAACTTTAATTGAGGGAAATCATAATTTTATTTCTTAAGAATATACTAGTTTAAAGAATAATGTATATCATTCATACAAAAAAAATTCTTAGATCATTATTTTCTTCATCATCATCATCATCATCATCATCATCATCATCATCATAATCATCATCATCATCATCATCATCATCATCATCATCATCATCATCATCATCATCATCATCATCATCATCATCATCGTCGTCGTTGTCGTCGTCGTCGTCGTCGTCGTCATCATCGTCATCGTCATCATCGTCATCGTCATCGTCATCATCATCATCATCATCATCGTCATCATCATAATCATCATCATCATCATCATCATCATCATCATCATCATCATCATCATCATCATCGTCGTCGTCATCATCATCATCATCATCATCATCATCATCATCATCATCATTATCATCATCATCATCATCATCATCATCATCATCATCATCATCATCATCATCATCATCATCATCAATTTTTTAGACCAACAATTTCATCATTATTATTTAATTCTATTTATTTAAGTAATATAGAGAATTATAAATCATTATTTTCCCACCACCACCATCATTATTAATTTATTAATTTATTTGTATTTATTTATTTAGATAATAGGAAATTATAAACCAAGTTCATAACATAATTTTAAAATGTAACAAATGTAATATAAAAATATATGTAAAAATAATAATCATGATGAAGCCAAATAAATGCCTCAAAAATAATTGCATGATGTAAAAAATGTTACTATTAAGCTAGCCTTATTGACTTTATGAATACAACATATATACACATTGGGCTTGTTCAAAAGTCATCAAGACTATTAAGCATATGCATTGACATATAAAAATGCACACTTGATTTAAATAAAATTTATAAAAAAAATTCACATTACGTTTAAAGTGGAGATAATATCAATTATTAAAATATTGAATAAATATTTACTTTATTGAAGTATCATTGAGCTTATTTAAATAAAAATTATGGAGAACTTGAAAATACACTTTAAAGTGGAGATAATATCGATTATTAAAATATTGAATAAAAATATATTTTATTGAAGTATCATTAATATTATTTAAATAAAAATCATGAAAAATTTGAGAATACATTTAAAGTGGAGACAATATCAATTATTAAAATATTGAGTAAAAATGTATTTTATTGAAATATCATTAATTGAATGATTTTTTCAATATAAAACAATATTTCCTATGTACATGAGAATGAGAATGAGACTTTAAAAAAAATAGTAAGTCAAGAAAAGAAAGATAATAACAAGGCAAAATACTGAAAACAAGATAATATAAAGGAAAAACAATAACAAACACTCAAATGCTCAAACAAGCAAGACAATAACAAGGCAAAATAATCAAGCAAGTGTGTAAAGTAGAGCATAAGTAACCAGCATAAACATGTCATAATGGCCCATGGATCAAATGTGTTAGTAAAAAATGTCAAGTACATAGCATATGAATTAGATTGTGTAATGTATAATCATGGATAATAGGCATGTGTAAATATATATGTAAGTTCAAACATGATACTGTAGAGTGATCATTGAATCATATAACTTGTGTATATCAAGATCAAAGAAGATGGATTCTCCTAATGTCTTGGCAACATGAGTAGAGGTAAATACAAACACACATAAGTGTATCATGTATTTGTGTATGAATGTATATGTGTATGTAACTAAGTAAATGATATGTTATCCCTCAATATGAAATTAACACATAGATGCCAAAGAGCCAATAAGACATGTAGGTGCCGAAAATGTTTTTGGATTCTTTTTGAAAAATTTGATCTTTTTGGTATTTTTGAAAGAGATAAGATCATCCTATGATCTCATCCAAAGGATGATCATAAGTAGCTCTCCACTCAAAATCTGGTGCGAAAATTGGTGGTATTACCAAGGAGCATGTTTATGTGCAATATTTGTTATTTTAGTATATGTGATGTTTGACATATGTATAATAGGACTCTAAGGTCATGAAGTATC
Source organism: Torreya grandis (assembly GCA_037957365.1). NCBI lineage: Eukaryota > Viridiplantae > Streptophyta > Pinopsida > Cupressales > Taxaceae > Torreya > Torreya grandis. The sequence continues at coordinate 627,962 of JARHVA010007403.1, forward strand.
AATAGAATAAATAGGGGTTCATGGAACACATCTTTGTGGACTCTATGTTTTCTTTGGTATGATAATAGTAATGGGTACATGTGTAGGTGCTTTGTATGTCTAAACATGGTGTATAGTAGAATTAGGAATTTGTATCATGGTTTTTTGGTAGGTTTTTATTTGGTATTATTAGTTCACATGTCAGTATACCTTTAGTTTCTTACATTTGTTTTGATAATGTATGTTTGGATATGGCAAAAGTTATAACTAATATCAAAATTTAGTGAAATACTTGTATGATTTGAACAGGGAAATACTCAACCTATGCAATAGAACCATGTAGGAAGCAAGAATGCTTTACTATAATGATCATGTCATAATGTAACTATTGGTTTTGATCCTATACTCAACTATACAGTAATTGTAGGCATAACTAATGAATCTATCGGTGCCTATTTAGGAACCCAAATTTCTTGTGTGGGTAGGGTTTTTTGGTGGAGAATCTTCATTAATTCACAAATATTCCAATTTCCAAAATCTAGTTTTAGCTATGTTTTTATACCTATAAAGAGCGCTAGGTCACCAAAAAGTTTGGGTTATATATATGATTTAGAGGTTGGCTCACTTACTATTGATAATTAATTCCATAATTTTGACTATAAATCACCATGCCATAGAAGGACATTCTAAAATATTTTTCCAACATTTATTATACACCACATATGACATATCTTAATCTACTATATTTCATAGACAATTAAGATAAAAAAATTTACCCATCCTCAAAAGAATACATTGACTCAATGGCAGTGTAGTGACAATAGGTCGCAAATAGCAAATAGACCTGAAAGGCATCCATAGGTTTTGGGTACCATCTAAAGGGTTTGGATAATGTCTAAAAATATTAAATGGCATCCATAATGGGCCTAAACACCACCTATCATGTCTAGATGGTATCTAAATAAATTAAATGATGCCTACAAGATTTGGACATCATCCACCATAACTAGATAGTGATCATACAACCTAGATGGCATCCACAAGTTCTAAAACTTGTCCACAAAATTTAGATAAAGAATAAATAACTAGATAACATCCATAGGGTTTGTATTCTATTCATAGAATCTAGATAGTGATCAGATAACCTAGACAATGCCCACAAGTTCTACATGCCATTGACAGACTCTAGACAATGACCAAAAAAAATTGATGATGTCCATAGAGTCTATATGTCATTCACATAGCCTAGATAGTGACCGCATAGCCTAGATAACAACCATAGGAGATAGATACTTTCTATAAAATGTAGATGATGACTAGACAAATTGGAAGGCATCCATAGGGTCTGGATGTTGTCCATAGGATTTTTATGGTGAATAGACAAAATGGATGGTATCCATGCGAATTGGGTGGCATCTACAAGTTTTGGGTGATAACCCAAAGTACATGGTAATGTTTTGCATCTACGAGGACACTGACTAATGGCCACATATAAAATATGACCGACTGCATAGTATCAAAGTGGCACATTGTAATTTGTCTGGTGAAAAAAAGTTTGTAAGTTCATCTAGTGATAAAGGTAAAAAATTAGGGAAATTATCAATGACAAAGAGCATAGTATAATATTTTTGGCAGCCAATAAGAATTTCCAAGCAAAGTCAACCTATACCATGCAAAATACACATAGTAAATGATTTACATAATTTCTTTATTTATTTGTCATAACTATTATTTAACATTTGAAGGATAATAGAAAAATATTTATACATGTAGATCCTTCCACTGAGTGTGCTTTTCCAAATGAAATATTTAATCACAATATTATTTCACCAATTGAAGATATTATTGATGATGGCATGCCACCACTTGAAGAAATATCTAAATATGGCATGGTTATGATGAATGACAAACCAGATGATATGATACAAACATTAAAATAAACTTCTACATATCATAAAAAAACATCCATTGCAAATAAAAATCTCTAATTTATACCAATGAAGAGGAAAATTGAGGAAATTCTAGTTGATAAGATCAATTCAATAGATCAAAGTACTAAG
>JARHVA010007403.1:635000-637500 GCA_037957365.1 Torreya grandis
ATTTTTTTGTAAATTGTTTACATTGTCAAAAATAATTTCAAATTTTCAATATTAGTAGTTTTTTTGTTCAAAAATTTAATTTCAAATTTCCTATTTTGGTATAAATTTTTGGGCATTTATTCTATTTCAAACTATTTTTAGAATTTAAAATTATTTCATAATTTTCAAAAATTCTAAAACCCTAGCTAAATACCCTAGATTTCCAAACTAGGTCCTCAAAGCCCAAGTTTTCCTCCCTTACAATTTTTAGAAAAATATTTTTAATTTTTTGAAAATTGTTTAGAGTGTCAAAAGTAATTTCAAAATTTCTATGTTCATAGTTATTTTAGCATTTATTTGCTTAATAGTAATTTTCAATATTCTCTTTGGTGAAAGAAATAAAATGGCCACTAAGAGACTTCTTCCCTCTCATCCCATGGATCAATTTTTAAATATTTTTGATAATTATGATAATGAATGGACAAATTTGTCAAATTGCACATTAGCTAAAAATGTAGAAAATGATTTCATTTACAATGAAGATAACTACTATTGTTATAATGAGGAATATGATAATATACATGAAATTGATAGTGAAGTACAAATAGATGCATCTTCTTCTCTCAAACCTATCTCTTTTATTCCCTCTTCTAAAAAAACTAGTTTTGATAAATGGGAATGGTACTTTTGACCTCATTCTCCTATGCATAATGCACCAAATGAACAAATTAGCTATGCACTTCCAAGTGAACCTCTTACTGGTGATAATTTGATTCAGTGTGAACCTAATCTCTCTCTCTCTCTCTCTCTCTCTCTCTCTCTCTCTCTCTCTCTCTCTCTCTCTCTATACTTCCATGTTCAAATTACAACAATATAACATAATATAATCAAATTATACATCTCATGTTCCTAACTCTACTTTGTTAAAAGAATATCTCAATAAAAACTCTTCTTCTATTATTTCTCATATTTCATATAAAAATCATATATACACTCCATCCATGGATAACATAGATGCACATTATATTCCAATTTCAAATGATGCTTTATTTCATATTAGAAAAGAATTAAATTCTTATCTTACACCTCTCCCTTGTTACACTGAAAGTGATAATTAATATGATAGTGAACCTGCAAATGAATTTTAAAATGACAGTGATTATGAACAATATTCCAATGATGACAATGATGATTATTATGTACATAGTGAAGAATAATATGCATCTCATGTTTCTAACTATTCTCTCACTCCTCTCAAAAATAAAGCAATTCCAAATGTTGTTTCTACTTATATGCACAATTATATTTCAAATAATGCACATGTTAATGCTAATATCACATCTTCTATTCAATTAGAATATGATTCACTAAAACATAAAAATGAATCCCCCAAGCCACCCCTCATTATAGTAGAATGTAGTTCTCACCCTTCACCTAAAGAGAATGGTAGCCCACATCCCTCTAGTAAGGTCCAAGTTACCATTACTCCCAAGGTTCAAGTGAGCACACCCCCTCTTTATGATCTAATTGATAAATATAGCATTCCCATCGTAAAAATTTACAATAATATTCAACGATTAAATGAACCACTTTAAGATGCTAATGTAGCATCCCAGGAGATTCTCTCTTTGATGCATGTAGTTGGTGAATTACAACACCAAGTGCGTCTCCTTACATTGGAAAATGAGGCTTATAAGTCTTGGATGGATGGCAATGATCTATTCTAAAGACATTCATAAAAGCTTCATTTCCTAAGCATTTCTAGATACCATAATTTCCTCACTTTGTTGGAACTAGGGATCCATTTTTACACCTTTAGGCCTTTCAAAAGGCTTTGCCATCTCATGTGAGTCCTTTGATTCTACTTAAGTTATTCCAATAGACATTAATGGGGGAAGTATAGAATTGGTTCTTTCATCTTCTCCTCCTTGGCTCCTTCCACACATATGATGACTTTGAGGAGGCATTTATCAGACATTACATAACAAACATAGGCCCTCGAGTTACATATGAGAAACTTACAACTCTGCATCAGAATACTTCAAAGCCACTTAGTGATTACTTCTTATAGTTTAAGAATCACATGTTAAGATTGATATACAAACTAGAAGATTTAGAGATAAAACATATCTTTATTAAGGGGATTTACCAACCTCTACTTGAGAATTTAGTATATCAAATAGAGTCTTCTTTCATGCACTTATGCTATATAGTTCTAGCTTTGGGAATGGAATTGGGATTGATTGAGATAGATTCAGTTCATTGGATTACTCTAGATTTCATAGCAGTATCTACATCTATAGATCTTATCACACAACATCCACCATGTCCTAAACAAGATAGGAGACCATAATAAGAAAAGAAACTAATTAATAATAGAGAGCCAGTCTCCTTAGTACAAACTATAATATGCATTACAGATAACAACATCAAAGCACCACTACAGTTTAATTTAGAGAAGGATAGCCCATTTGTCATATTGTCGCCACTCTTAGATAGGAGGTTAATCATATTACCTTAT
>JARHVA010007403.1:642500-672500 GCA_037957365.1 Torreya grandis
GGAATCCTCTATAAGGCCTCCATATGATATCTTGAGCCACCAATCTATCCAAAAATCATCTATAGTGATCTATCCCAAGAGATCAAATATCCAATCCACTCATCCAAAAATCCCCATATGGCTATGGGAGTACCCACCTCTCCCTTGGTAATCCTATCAACCACACAACCACTATATGATCATAATCCCAATAATGTAATAAAGTAACTACACTCACACCACCATTGAATGCCTCTTGAGTAAAATGATAAAGATCCTTGTAGAAATGGGAAAGCATAGTTCTACCCCATTAGAACATAGTGCCATATACCTCTATAGTACACATGATCCTATGCATCTTGTATGCAATCAACAACCCACTCCCATCCATAGCAACAAATGAAGCCAACAACATAACCAACCACTTCTATAGGCATGGACCAATCGACTACATAATAACTAACAATAATACATTATTATCATTATCTCTACTATGTATGCCTAAGGGCACACTAATTAAAAAATAGGGATGCATGGTTAATAGCATCTACACCCATGCCATCCTGTAATGTCACCCAATGTTCACTAACTGGTAAGTGTAGAATATGATACACATCCTCTAGAATAATCATCATCTCCCTAGTAGGAAGCCAAAAAGTACATGTATCTGCATCCACCTCTCACATAAGGTGATAATTAGATATCTATCCCACTATACAGGGCCTGGGTCACACACATAACCCAACCCTACTTTATTCATCAAGCTCTCTCATTAGCTGATAAAGGCAACAATATTAATGTCTCCATCACTTGGCCTCTATGAAACTCCCCCATCTATACCTTGATCTACAAAAACACAAAAAAATAGTATATGTATTAATAGAATATACCAAAGTAAATAGCCAAGCTAAACAACAATAGATAGCTAATCAGAATCTCAAAAAACTAGCCCCAATGGATAACAATGCTATAAAAGGACACTAGTGCTAGACAACAATGCCAAAACATGGACAATAGTGTTGAACACTAGATAGGATCATTGACTCCTAGATAGGACTATTGAAACTACTCAAAATTCCTAAAAACATTTTAAAACAACTCAAAAACATCAAAAACTAGATTCTAAACAAACAAAAATCAAGTGTTTCAACTACTTACTAGGTTAACCTCCCCACCAGCCTCCACCTAGGCTGATAACTACTCAAATCATGTCATAATTAGTGCTCATCTCTTCAACATATCTCCTACTATAAAGATAAAAACTCAACCTAGTCAAAGCACAAACGAATCATGAATCAATCCAATTCTCCTATATCAAACAACTTTCTCATTCAAAGCAAAATACAAATTTTATTATAACTTCAACCTCGCAGCACCATTTTACAAACCATTTTGTTCTAAGAAATCATAAAAATGATACCTTTGATATCACATGAGCCTCACTCTCTTACTACATCATCTGCCTATTATGGCACACACATCGTGATACCATTTTTTTACCCAGACATACAATTTGGTCCTAACCAATCAAAGACACATTTAACTATCAAATAATTTATCCTAACCAATCAAAATCTCTTTCAACTTTCAAAATAACTTTGTCTAATCAATCAAGCAACTTTCCAATCAATTTAAACTATACCAACCTCAATTTTATCATTATGCCACTAATCATCACTTTTGGCTCAACCTCCTCTATCACAGATCTCATCCCTCTCCCCAAAAGTGGGCATCATTCCTACTATTCCTATTCCTACACTTATCCAACATGCCTATCTAGATACACCATAATTTTTACACATCTAGTAGTCAGATTATCATATTTAGCTCAAATTAGTTGAAATATATAGTGTTTCAAACTACATGGGTCACTCAACATGGTTTTTACACCTCTAATATTTATATTATCAAATTAGCTCAGATTGATTGAAATATAAAGTGATTCAGATTACATGGGTCACTCAGCATTATTCAAGACATTCAAAGGGACATACCTTCAGTTCATAGATACATAGATTAATCAAATATAAAGTGGTTTAGATTATATGGATTCACAGTGACTTTTATATAGATTTAGACCAGATACCAAATTTTGGGGCATGTACATTACTACACATCTCATATATACAGCTTCATATAGCATGACACAACTATAGGACCAGATAGCAAATTATAGGCATAGTGTAGAGGACATTATTTTAATCTCTAATTTTACACATGGACATGACATGATAGTTCATTTCATATGTGGTTATATATATTTCTAGACTATACATATGAATCACTCACATACCAAATTTGGGGGCATGACATAGATGATCATGTTCTTCAACATCCAGGATTATAGAGACTTGAATGGCAAGACATGCCATCCTCTTCTTACACATTTAGAAGAGTTTGTAGATTACACCCAGTCATACCTAGGATGTCACCAAATTAGACTATATGATCATCTATAGTGGTTGGTCCATAGCATTACCCAAAACCAAATTGCATGAGTTTGTGCAGGACATAGGATAGACATTAGTTTTTAGCGTCTAAGCATTTCTTAGATCCAATTTAGATATTTAGAGTGGGGGATGACAAATTTTTCTCTTTATAGTATACATATTCTATACACACATTCTAGATTACATGAGTTTATGTGGGACAGAGGGCAGACATTGGTTTTGGACCTTCAAGCATTTCTCATTCTAGTCAGATTCAACATAGTGGGCAAGTATTATCCTCCATATTTTACAAATTCCACATCTAGATTCAGTACAAGGGGCATCAATTTCAGGGATTCTTCCTTTTTCCAAGCACTATTTGGCTATCTATCCACTTCTCTAGCTAAGAAGTGAGGTGGGTTATTTTTCACCACACTCATCTCCATGTACTTAGGTTCAAGTACACCTTTTCTATTCTTTCTTTTACTCTAGTACTTCCTTTAATTGAATTACTAAATTAAATGGTTGGCAAATGTATACATCCTAAATTGGTCAATCAACCACACATGTCATGTCTTTTCAAAGTCCTTTCATAGGAGACTCCAACTAGTGAATATGAGCTTTGTTCATACTTAGCCATGTGCTTCGTTTTAGTCATATTAGTCTTTTTACATGCTCTAGACACCTTTTTGCCTATTTCCAGTCATCCAAAGCCTTTCAAAAAGTCATTCCACCTTAGCCAGGTCAAATTTTGTGTCCTCTTTCTATCCCTCTAAGTCTCAAGACTGTAGGACAGGAGCATTAGGGTTGGACAACAGCGTCAGTGTCACTAGTGTCTATTTCCAGTGCTCTTGTCCAAAGCCATTTTTACCTCTAATGTTTAGTTTTTTTCACTAGTTAAGTCTTACCCCTTTTCTTATATTCATACTTAAGTTTCCCAATGTTGGCCAAATGTAACGAAAGCTCCCAAATTCAAAATAAAGAGTCTCCTATATAAAGGACTACACAAGGCATTTTATATCTAGCACTTACTACTTTGGTACAATATATAATTAAAATTAGTCACTAGTATAGCTCAGCATTATTCATCACATATAGACTTGAATACTTGATCAAGGAAGGGCCTAGGTGAAAGTCATTCTTACATCTATTATGCACATTGATTGTGTATGTTCCCTAAGGGAGAACTACATTTGATCTGAGACCCTAGCTTAAGGGTTATTATAGGCAATGATCAGGATAGTAGGGGTTCTATATTGTGTGATCATTCTTCCCCTAACCTAGTTTTCCCCCCTTTTGCTTTTTATGCATTTTTTGTTTGCATGTGTAAATATGAATATAGATATTTGGAGATTAAAACATACCTATAACGAGCTCTATTGTCTTTCATCCTCCAAAATTTGGTACACAAGCTCACACTGACCTTGGCAACATAACCCAAAAATCTTAGATCCTCAAGACAACACTTGTAGATGTGAACTATAGTCAAAATTCCACTCTTGTAAAGTTTTGATGCTCCTATCTAATCAAAAAATGAAGTCTAGATCCAAATTTTACATAGTGTCCCAGTCATGCATCTCAATTTTTAGCCCCTAAATCATCTATTTCAGTCCATTTTTAGATAAGTTTATTTCTTCTCCTCATGTAATTTACATGATAAAAATCTATTTTTTTCCATATTAAATTAGATTTTCCCTTACTCTAGACCTCTTATTATATAGGAACTAAACACTAGTTTTTCCAAAAATAATAAAACAAACACATAATAACAATATTCTTATACTTGTTTGAAAAATCTCTTAACTTTAACAATCTTTGTTTCTTGTAACTTGTGTAGGTGATCATACAACATCATGCACTATGCTATGTCAGAAAAACTAGACTTTAAAAAAAATCTAAAAAAACTCATCTCATAAAAGACATATTTTTTTATAGAACAATTTTTGCACTAGTAAATCCAATTTATCATGTTGTACAAAATATGCTCTTTTTTCCCCTTTGTGTTATTCATTGCATAAATATGATGTTTCAAAAAAAAAAAAAAAAATAGTAATGTGTTGAATTATTTTGCACTTTAGTATTGTACATTCTATTAGCATTTGATAATAAATATCATTTTTTTTTTACAGCAAAGTACATGGATACCATACGGTTAATATTTTCCAAAATTTCCTTATTTATATTTCACACCTTAGATTGCACATGCACAATTTTTATTTTATATGTGTGATTATGAATTGCTTCTTACTTTAGCATTAGTTTGGTTGATCTTAGATATTAAATAGGGATTTAATCTCCTTTATTCCAAATCTAAAATTTCCTTGAAATTGTAATATTACATCCTCTTAATTTCATTGAATGCTCAAACCTTTTACTTCAACAATTTTGAATTTTCATACATTATGTATTGTGTCTATTTCATTTCTCTAGTTTCTTTCCATAGTTAGACAAAAAATCACATTATTTCATCTTAAAGTCAAAGCAATAGTTTCTTGATTTAAAATAATTCCAAAAGTAATTATATGGAAACTGAAAGAGCATATAATGGTTTGTAGATTCAAATAATGTAAATCAATAATTAACTAATCTGAACAAAAAAATTATGATATGTTTTTTAATAATCAACATAATTTGTATAGATTTGAGATTCAATAAACTCACCATTATTATTTGACTTCATTCTCAGCTTTAATTGACTTGAGAAATAGAAGTCATATTTTGAATTGCAAGAAATAATCTTAGTGAAATATATTCACAATAACACACTAGATTTCACAATTGAGCATCATTTCTTTTTTAACAAGAAAAATCTAAACCTATTTTTGATTGCATATCACAATTTATATTGTTTCATGATTCTTGATTTTTTCTTCTGTTTTGATGTTTTCCAATGTTAAAAGGAACATAAAATATTAAAATCTTTTGGTTGTCAACATATGTTTTGCATTGTTTAGACACTTTTTGCCCTTATGCAACTACTTTTAATGTTATGTGTCTTTAATTGATATTAGATACATGTCTTACTTTTATTTAACATTTTCATTGTTTTGTTCGGCTATATGTTTTTCTTTATTTTTTACTATGGACATTTTATTTTATAAAGTGTAATAATATTTAGTGATTGATCTGATGTTGAGCTACATGTTCAAAATGATTATGGTTTGAATGATGTTTGATAGGCATATAGAATATTGTTTTAATTTTAAAACACTTCAAATTGTAAATATAATACTAAAATTCTAAATTTGTTTTTATTTTCAAATTGTCTTTTCTTACATTCATATCTTGTATAGTCTCAAATTAAAAATGGCTATTTGTTTTTAAATTCAGGGTCACAAATATTCAAATTTATAGTAAGGTTTATACCCAAATATAATTTTTTATCATATATTTTAAAGCAAATGATAAAGTTTTCTAGAATAGAATTTTGCATATTTTTAATGAATATTTATTACAATGTTCAAAAATGCAATATAGTTTATGTCTATGTCTGGACATAGCTTTTTATCACATTTTTAAAGTAAAAGATAGTCTTCTAAAAAAACACTCTTTACTTGTCAAATACAATATTCTAATGAAACAAATTTCAATTAACGAATACACAAAAAAGACATTTGAATAATAATATTATTGCTTTCAACTACATGATAAATTTACACATTTCATAAACAATATTATTATATTTATTAACAAAATAGTAAATACTTCTTTAAAATAATTATCTCTACTATTAAAATTTTAAAAAAAATAAAAACAAAAACAAAAAACCCAAATACATGATAATAATAATACAATACTTTTCTAAAAAGTCTCTTAACCTTAACATCCTTTGTTGCAATTTGTACAAGAGAAGAAAAACAATATATCTACATCATCCAACAACATGGATGATCTAAAAAAATCTAATTCATCATATGTAAAAATCTATGAAAAGGCATATACTTCTATGAAAAATTCTAAGGCTTTGTCTCCCAGAAGTGACTCAATGCCCTTCAACATCTTCGAATGGTCCAGATCAGCACCATGATAAAAACAATCTACAAATATTAATTGCAAGAGTCTGGTGTGGACATCAGCTGTGTGGCATTCTTGATGAGCCTTAATTTATTAGGTAACATGATCTTTCCCAACAACCACATAAATTTAAAGATACCCTAACTAAAATATTGGTGGCTGGTGGGATGCCAAATTTGGTTGACTATTTCCCCTTTCTAAGGTTTTTGGACCCTCAGGGTGTGAGGCACAAGTCAGCTAGGTATTTTAAGATTATGTTTGGTTTTTTTTTTTATGATTATATAGAGGGAGGAATGAGGGAGAGAAAAATATTTTCTTGATATTTTGTTGGAAAATAGAATATATTTATAAGAAATTTATTAAATTTGAGTTAACACGTGTTTTTATGTAAGAACTTTTTTAAAAAAAATTATTAATTAAAATTATTTAAAGATAAACATTTTAATTTTAATATACTCACAATTTATTTTTAAATAAAAATCAAATATATAAATTGATAAATTTCATTATATCATCTTCATCCATTTTAAAATAAACTATTTAATTAATTGTATTTACTGAGTGTCTTTTTCTTTAATTTATTGAAGATCTAATCCTCTTCAATAAAGTGCCTCTATGACCAGTGTTGTCTTTAGAAGCCAAGCTTGAACCCATGTAGAATCGTAACATCCATATGTTTTATTGAGGTCATGGATCAAAGATTTTTTATACTTAAAGATGGTTGAACATTTTAAGGATTTTTTATTTAAAATCAACAACCCTATATTAAAACTTAGTGAGGATCATACTTTCTATCTATTTAATAACGTTAGGTGGAAAGCTGAAAAAGCTTTGCTATGTCCAATCTACATCATTGTTTTGTACTTGATGTTTTATACTTTATTTTATGTGTTTTGTTAGAGTAATTATTTAACGTCACCACTTATATATCTATATTTTTAATGTAATCTTTTTGGTAAAATACCAATCCGACACCTTTTTGTTATAAACTTCTTATACTGAAAACAAATTTTTTATTTTAATTATTTCATTTAACCTTTTTATTTATTTTCTTGTTTTAGTTAAATTGTTGTAATTCATTTGTAAGATTTTTACTTTAAGTAATTATTTTAATATAGTATACTCATAGCTATAATAAAAATATAAATACTGATAAAATATTTTTTAATGTTTTATAATTAGTTTAGCAATCTTTAAGGTTAGGTTTTTTTTTTCTTCTAAATAAGTTATTTTAATCTACGATACTTATAGCTATAATAAAAGTATAAATATTAAGCAGATAATTTTTAATGTTTTATAATTAGTTTAGTAGTTTATAAGTTTGTTTTTTTTTTAAAATAAGTTATTTTAATCTAGTATACTCATAACTATAATAAAAATAAAAATAGTAATCAAATAATTTTTAATGTTATATAATTCATTTGTTAAAAGTAGTTATTATACTTTTTTACTTCATTATTTTAATGTATTTTAGAAGAAGTGATTTTTATGTTTGCTATTTTTGTAGGACTTGTTTGTTGTAGATAGCAAGACAACTAGTACAACAATTGAATGGGCAATGATTGAAATTATGTACAACCCAAAGATAATGAAAAAAGTAAAACGAGAATTGGATGAGGTGGTGGGGAAATAAAGAATAGTGTAAGAAAGAGACATTGGAAACCTTATTTATCTTCATGCAGTGATAAAAGAAAGTCTCCACCCTCTCGCACCCCTTCTAATCCCCCATAAAGCCCAAAACTCTTGTGAAATAGATGGATATTTTATACTCAAGGATGCCCAAGTGTATGTGAATGTTTGGGCAATTGGAAGGGACCCACTTGCATGGACTGACCCTGAAATGTTCTTTCCAAAGAGATTTTTAGATTCAGAGGTAGAATATAATGGGCAAAATTTTAAATTGATTCCATTTAGATCAAGAAGGAGAATATACCTATGGTTACCTTTGGTTCATTGAATAGTTCACATAGGGGTGGCCTCTCTCATTCAATGCTTCAATTGGTGTCTTCCAAATGCACAAAATCGAAAAAAATTAGATATGAGCGTAAATTTTGGAGTCACACTACAAAAGGTAAATCACATGGTTGCAATACCCACACCATGCATGCCATATCATGTCTATAACTAATATCTACTCAAAAATCACAAAATATTGTGGTTATATTAAATAAATAAAGAATTAAATGATTTATGTGTACACACTTGTTCTCTAAAATATAAAATATTAAACCCATTGTTTTGCAATGGCTATGAACAAATTCAAGAACAACTATGTTTCATACAATATCTATTATTAACTATCATGTTTGTGTCAAATAAAATTCTCTAAATGATAATTTATAATACTAGTTTGGATTTCCAAAGTTATTTATAGAGAAAATTGATATTAGAGATGATATAGTTGAAATTATAAAAATAGAAGTTCACATACATACATACATGCATACATACATACATACATATATTCCAAATTATATTTAAGATGAATGATAATTTAAAATCAATCATTAAAAAAATTATAATTAGCATTGAAATTTTTAAGGTTCTAAATTAAAATAAATTAATATAATTAAATTTATAATTATAAATTCTTTTAATATTTCATTAAAAAAATTAGTTCTCAAAGAATCCATCAAAATTAAAAGAGTAAGGTAATATATGAGATTCAAAATACAAATACATAAGTAAAAGTAAAAATTATATAATTAAATGATAAGATACATCAATAATAAATGACATTAAAATGGACTAATTTTCAATGGATCAATAAATTAGTAGTTGTCTTAATGGTGCAAGAAACACTAGATGGAATGTAATTTTTTGTTTTTAGGTGATAATATATTGGCAACATGGACAAATTCAAGCAAGAAGATAAACTCACACTTTAAATTTTAATAGAAATATGTCCAACTAAATTGCTTGAAACTTGAGAACTATGCAATGTAAACTATTAATAAAGAAATATGTTATCCCTGTCATTTGACTCATACTTTTAAGTATACACATTATTAACAAGGTTAGAAGGTCCTTTATAGTACCAATATAGATTTAAATTCTAGAAAAAATATTTAAGAACCATTTTCAAGTAAATATTCTTTATGAATTAATGATGCGTTGATATCTACAAAAAAAAAATTTAAGGGGAGTCCCCTTACAGGGATGCACTAATATATAAATATATTTTTATATGAATTGTAGTTAAGCATTATCTAAAGAAATGGAATGTTGGCAGCATTATCTATGAAGACAAATACAAAGAATATAAAATTATTAAAATTATAGTCTTTTCAAGTAATAAAACAAGATATGGTAATGTTTTCTATTGGAAATAGATGCATTTAATCAAGCCTCATAAACATTGGTTCAAGACCATATCCAAGGATTCTAAGAGGAACTATAGATGGATTTAAAATATTACCGAGAAATAAGTCCAATTAAATTTCTTGAAACTTGGTACGTATGAAGTGTAAAATATAAAGAATAAATCTATTACATTTGCCATTTGAGTGATACTTTTAATTTTACACCCTTTTCTACAAAATTGTTGCAATGTTCCACCAAAGACTTGAGATCAAACTCTCAAATTATGGTCATTGTGATATTGAAGTTCATATGAAATTAACAAAAATTAGGTGCCTTGCTACCTCACTAGTATTAAAGGGTAGAGAAGTAAATTATTAAAAAGAACATGCAATACTCAAAACTAGGTTTGAAGAGTAGTAAATATGTTCTTTATTATGAAAAATCATAAAATATTTATAGTGCTATTCATTTTAACGACTTAGTTTGAATATTTGTCTTTTAAAAGTGAACTTAAACAATGGATTTTGTTTGTGCAATTGGCAGCATGCACTATCAGCCATCAATACCTATGATGTCAATTGCATCCAAATGAGCATAACAAACATAGCTGACAATACCATAATCAAGCATAAAATAGTGGAATCAAATTTTATAATATACAAACTATACTAAGTGATACTAACATTAAATTTCAATGTTTATGAACTATAAAGTTTCTTCAATGCCAATGACATACATGTATCAAACATAGAAAAAAATACCAACATAAAACATAAAACAATTTAATATAATCATTTATGGTTAAACCTTAGTAAACAACTGACTCTTGGTAGTTGACTAAATATTTGTGAGTTATAAATTCAATTCATTGTGAGTCCCTAAGCCTCAGAACTGATAACTTCTACAAAACACACTAGAAACGTATCTCTAAATAAAAAATTTAAGTGTGTCAAGCTCCCAATCATACTTGAGGTACATACCATAAATTATAGTTGTAGCAACCAAAATTCCATTAAACTCTATTAAGTTTGTTTACTTTGTCCATAGTATATAAAATATCATTTAGTAATTCTTTGAACATTGTGTGCACCTTAACGCCATTTAGCTCATCTAACAAAATATTACAAGGCATAAAAATTAAAACTTTTATTTTTAGTTAACAATTGGAGGTTACGAATGGAGATGCGGAAAGTCACCAATTCAAAATAAAGATCAAATGGTGACACAAATAAACATTTAAAAGAAATGTAATTTTTTATGTAAGAAACAGTGATGCTAAGGAAGAAAGAAAAAAACTCCAAAATTAATGAAATGGGTTGATTTAATATATTTAATGGGATACTTGTTAACTAAGGAGTTGCTTCAACATAATAAATAGACCATGGGTTTACCAAATCTTCATATGTAGTCAAGCTAAACTAACCAAGCTAATCGGAGGTTAGTTAAATCTAAGTGTGGTGTAAAACAAAACCAAATGATGAACCAACTTAGAAAAAGTGGAAAATAAGTATTGAACCAGGATCCTCAAGTGCATATAACCAATACAGTTACAATGTTCTACTAGATATCTCAAGAAAACTATAGAAATTATCAAAAAAGGATGATGAGTTAATTAAAACTAGAGCAAGATACATCAAGAAAAACATAGTTACTATTTTTCTTAGACTTCAAGATTTGTATTCTCAAAGTAGGAGGATTTTTGATATAACATATTTGTATTCCACTAAATCAAGAGGGGAAAGATGGGGATTATCATAGCTGGTACAACAAGACAATTTTGATAATAAGAACTGTGAATTTCAATAGTGGCCAAGTAGTAACTAAGATTCTTAACAATAATTTTAAGGAAAAGATGAGTGCTCTAAACAAAAAAACGTGACCTTTTTACACAATCACATAGTGGCACTATTACAATAAAAGTTGGTATCCATGAAAAGAATTCTTGCAAAATTTCCATTACCTCTATATAAAAAAGCATGACAATAACATGGCTTATAGTGGATTTGTTTAGATTTTAAGAGAGACAATCCCAACAATATTATAAATATTAAATATACCTTTCCTGAACCAACTTTCCCATACAATATCTACCATAAAAATATAACATATTGCATTTGTAAGAGTCTAATACATATTGGTTCCTATTATTCTACTACTAAAATCCCTAAAATGCATTTGGAAATCAACAGTTCTATGTATCATATAAAATGAAACTACTTTTTTACATCTTAGTATACAAACTATTTAGAAAATAACATGTAAATTTTTTGAAACCCTTGAAAAATCCATAGAAATACATCCCTAATGCTACCAAGTATATTTTCTAGAATTACATAATCATGGAATTTGTATTTTAATTAGTCCAATAAAAGAAGCTCCAAAAATATGTTTAAGTATCCTATACCATATTTTAACACCAAATTTTAATATGCATGACTGTGTTTAGGTAGAATGCAATTCTTGATAATACATTACATGGTTAAACATATAAATAGATTTATATGAAACATCAATAAAATATGGTGAACATAAAAGATCCATAAGAATTGTGTATTATGTACCTTACTAAATATACCTTGCAGTTGATTTTTTTTTCTTGGAAAAACATTCAATTATAATTCTATAATTAAACTTGCATGCATGTACAAATCTAAAACAAAATATTTGAAAATGTAGAACATTAGCTCTTGAAAAAGTAGAACATTATAAAAATAATAATTAGTTGCACTAATATTTCTAAAATGTAAAACATTAACTCTTGACAAAGTAAAATATAAGAAAACAATTTAATAAGTTACATTAAATGCCCCTACAACACACACCTTTTGAAAAAATCCCTTCCATCAATTAATATAAACTATATGTTTCAAGTCAAGTCCAAATGTTATATACCTTTATTATTGAAAAATGATATCTAAACATTATTCAAACATCAACTTATAAAACCTAGTAACTCATTTAGCAGATAATAAAACTTAAAGTGTAGAGGAGAGTTCCAAGTACTTACATCACTAAAATCAAGATTGATATTAAGCACAATATTATAGGTCCGAGTTATCTCCACATAAACTCGATACATGATTCTTTTTATAAGATATATTTCAATTTTTTTCATTCACTAAATGCAAATTAATTAATTGAAATCTAATCCCCATAATCAAAACCACAATATCAACCTTTACTATTTTTCATAAACCGTATGATTATAGAGAGTAAACACATAATGACATAGGAAAATTTTTATTTGACAAGATGGGTGAATTTGAAATACATCATTTTTTAGGTCGGTTGGTTGGTGATGGACAAGGTATTTCCTTGAAATTTTTGATTCCATGTCTTTTTCTTGTCAAATAGGAATGCACAACATTCACACATTTAATAGATTATTTATTCCTATTTTTGGATGTTGGCCTTTCCCCTACTCATGTTGTATGGATTATCAGTGGGGACATGTCATAGGGATTGTTCTTCATATTTGGCACAATATTTAGATTCAATAGTAGTATGCTTTGGAAGCATGTTCTCCACACATTCACATCTTCAAATTTAGTGTAGACATACTTTGGAAGCATGTTATCAAAATCTATTCAGTATTTGGCACTAATATTAGTTTTTAGATTCAGTGGGAGAATGTCATATAGGCATGGATTCCACAGATCCATAGTTTTCAGATTCAGTGGGGACATGCTTGGAAGCATGTTTTCCATACTAATTCACTATTTGACATCTCTAGATTACAATGGGGTTATGTTTTGGAAATATGTCCTCCATATTGGCACTTAATTAAAATTTTAGATTTATCCATATATGGTGGAGGCATGATTTGGAATCATTCTTGACACTTACATAGTTTCTAAATTAACTAAAAGACACATTTATATAATTCGCATTCATAGTTGTGGCATAATTCTATACATTAGTACCATTTTTAAACACATTTTCAACATGAGACATATCTAAGGTGCATATGATATGAAACGTTCACCTAAAAAAATCTTAAAGGATGACATCATGATATGATAGAACTTTGGTAGTGGTGTCAAGATCTTGGAGACATGAGGAGTGCATTTTAGGAAGTTGAGTTTGGTTCAGAACAAAAAAAATGGTCAAATCAATGTTCATTGCCCATCCTTACCTTCATTGCCTGCACTGTGAAAATGGCCACCTATAAGTGGTACCACAGAGAGTCAAGATGCCCAAGGTAGTGTTGAAGGAGTGTTGAGTTTCCTTTTGGGATGATAGTATGTTGAAGAGGTTATTACAAACACATCTATGGGTAGTTTTTATAGTTTATATAGGTGGGTTGTAGGCATATTAAATCTTACTAATAAGTTGTAGTTTTAGATTTGAAAACACTCTCAAGTATTGTCATAACCCACCAGGATGTACTTTTATGGATTTTGTTGAGCCAATCTACTGCAGTAATTGGTTTATTTTTGGTATGATTGAGGTGATTAAATCGCTCAATCTTACCAAATTTTCAAGTTGAACTTGATTGTATCATCTAACCTTACTAATTTGATAGTATGAGTTGAATTTTGTTCACTTATGCTCACTAGGTTATAAGTATGATTGGGTTTCATAGTTGAGCTAATATCAATTGCTAAGTAGAAACTCACATTTTCTCCAAGGTTGGGGGAATGTGCATTTCAATCTATATCTCTCTATCTCCTTAGATATATGCGCTTCCCAAATTTATATATTTTTATTGGTCTTAGTTTCATAGCCTTCCAATGATACATATTTCAAATCAACTTGCCAATAAGCAAGGCAGTTACATCGATACATAAGTCTACTCCTAAACCTTGCTCTTTAAATTTCAATATTTTCAAATACTTTTAATTCTAAATTACATGTAATGATTATGTACTATAACATGATCTGGGTTATAGCTCAATCACCAACAAAGCAATCAAGTTGGACTCAAGCAAAGGTAAGGTATGTTATACACACCTAGGTACGCATTGCTTTATTTTAAACTAGAAATTCATTATTAGATTAAAGGGAAAGGTGATATAAACACTATTATATGGATTATATAACACCTCAATATTTTGCACTTGGAAAACTTAGACTTTATTTTTTCCTCTTAGTTTTGGACCTTTCCCACTTTTTGAAGTCTTGTATTTATTTTATCTTGTGCCCTTTGGCATGTCTATTGGTATAACCAATTTTATTTTGATAACCCAAACCTTATATCCTGTCTAGAATATTATTAAAACCTACTTACCTTACACCACTGCAATTTATGAGTATGTAGTTACTTTCATGCTCCCTAGACACTAGCATCACAGATAGACACTTACATTGATGCAAGTGTCTTGTTTCGATGTAAGTGTCCAATACCTTAAAGTAATTTAACTTAAAAATAAAACATATCCTAATGATTGGCCTAGGTGATTTAATGTGAGTTACTTCTTCAAAGGGATTGATATAAATATAATATCATCCCACATTCATTCCTCACCTATCGTACCATTAAAAATTCCTGAGGCAACTTATCAAAGACTCAATCAAGCAATTGATAAATGAAAGATTCCATATTTTCTCTTACTTTCATATCAGTCATAAACACAACACATACATGGGTTTTAATTACTAAAGGAGTATCCCAAGAGCTCAATTTTCCAAGCTAATGATAGGTCATCATTGTTCTTACTTTTCACATACTACATGAATCATGCACAAGCCAACATATAGGGGAGAAATACATCAGTCTCAAGCATTACTCAGATTAATGGTTATGTAGGTAGTGCTAATTGATAGAGATATATTTGAGGTTAGCTCAACACCATGCACCCACTAACCTATTTTTGCCTAGGGACACTATGAAGATGAATAACTAAGGATTTATATTTTCTTAAGGAGAAATAGTCCATGACCCATATTTGAATGCAGCAGAGTGAAAGTAAATATAAGCCTAGATGCATCCAATTGGTCACAACATTTTCCAATATATATTCTATATAAGATACCTACATCAAGTTCAGATAGTAGCATCGATGTAATCTTGTAGGTTTGACACTAGTGTCTATAGATCCAAAAGTATATAATCCAAAATCCGATTATTGTTCCAAAATCATTTTTTGGTCTACTTTATAACTATTTTAAATCTATAACTACATTGACATTATAACCAACTAAATACATTAATTCTTTGTCATTTCCATACTTGGCATATTTTTACTTACTATTTTTAGCCTATCTTAGTTTAATAAATTTAATATATATTTATCTAATTTTAGCATCCAATTGTCCTACTTTAAAGATAGTTTATCATTCTTGTGCCCTAGGCTACCTCTACCCCTTTAACCCTAGATAACCTAATCTAGAATATAAGTTAGGGTTAAACATTTTGAAACTATAATTGGATCATAAATAAATATATAGACTGCATTAAGTACATGGCATAGAAACATACTTTCATCACATGTAAATTTTATCAAATTTGTGCATAACCATTGTTGAACATGGCCTATGTGGTGACAATTTATATTTTTGGCTTTCTAAATGGTTGAACATATCCATTTATGTTTGGTCTTTGACAAGAAAAAAATACTTTCACTTTAATGAAAACAAACATTCATCTTTGTATTGTATAATTTTTCATGATGTAGATTCATTGTATGGACATTATGAGCCATTGTAATTTAATAAGATAAACAAGTATTATTTACCCTCAAGATACACAACTTTAACAAAAACCTATGCTAATCTTTATTTTTATTGGAAAACAATTTTTTCAAAGATGTAACTGTGTGGAGTGTTTATAATGTTAGAAAACACATGTTTTTTTTGCAATAGAATATTCAATTTCATTTAACATTTAACAAATAATAATTTAGACATACAATATTTTTGAAACTATGAAACACAAACTTTCTATAATGCTTTCATTTTTTTAGAATGCAAAATCATATGCCTATTTAGAATAAAACCTAATAGGTAATATAATCAAGAACATTTAAACTATTACAAATTTTTAGGCATACATTGTTAAGTTGGGTTCAATCCATGGTTAAGGTGGAATATAAGCTAAGGAGTTTGATTTCTAATGGCTTTCATATTTACTATAGGTAAGAATTTGCTTATGGTCATTGACAACTCAAAAATTTGTCAAAATTTATAGTCTCTCTAGTGAATCTAAAATTGATAGTAATAATGAAATAAGTATGTCTTCTAACATAGATGAAAGCTATTCTAATGACACTCTGGTACATGGCTTTATAGACATAACATATGTTGTAGCATTGTAAGATAAGGTGATTGCAATAATTCCAATTGAAGATAATCATCCACTCAAAAAATTTAAAGATAAAGACTCTACAAAATTAATTTTTCTATGCTTTTATTTGGAGATCCTCATCCCAAACATGTAGTGTCAAGATTTACATATAAAAAAGTTGCACAGTGGGAAATAGTGCATGTGAATCACTAATTTTAATATGATCTTGCCGATTTATTTTTCAAAGCAATAAAAATAATCATATATCAAGTTGAAAAGACTATGTGGGTTCAAATTAGAAAAGGGTACCTAAAGGGCATAAAACTTCTAGAAAAATATGTCAATTAAAAACTAAATCTAGAAAAATTACTAAAATATGAAATTAGATATGTAGATTTCAAAAAAATATATATCTCCCTTGATTACATACAAGGGATGAAGAAAATGTCTTAACCATGATACGCTAATTAGGACAACCAACATTATTCCTAACTTTAACAAGCACCAAGCATCTCTAGAAACCAGTTATATATGCCTTGAAACAATTATACCTAAAACACAACAAGAATCTGGGTTCCAAAATTAATGGACTCAATAAATCAAATGATGTTTGTTGACTTATAAAGATGGATCTAGTCACATGTACATGATATTATAGATATCACATCAATGCAGTGAGACACCTATTATGTTATGATGAATTCCTATTAGACAAAATCATTGATTATTTTTGTATCATGAAATTTCAACAAAGAGGAAACACTCATGATTATTGGTTGGTATGGATAAAAAATGCACCGATATATAGAAAGAATCAATATTTGATGATTACACATTTTACAGATAAATACATAACCTACAATAATGATATTATTGAACATGACATAGCCAAATTGTATATACCCTATCATACTAGTATTTTTTAGAAAAAAATAAAAAGATACCACCAATGCAATGAACAATAATTCTTGAACCTTCTGAACAAGAAATTGAACTTACAATTGCAACATCAAAACAAATTTACTTGCTACTAAGCATGAAAAAATATAATGTCTATGATTACTTTAACACTTTATTACAAAACCTTGGCATAAATGAGGCACAATACATAGCAAAGATACAAATCATATTTAAAAAACCCATAATTTTCTATGTCCATACACCATCATAGGTATGGAGTAATAGTTTCACAACAAACATGATAAATTTATGGTAATATAAATGAAAAATCTATTTTGAATGTATGTGCTATAGTAGCCTACTGTAGCTCATATATGACAAACATAAATTCAAAAATGAAGCATGATTTTAAGAAAATATGTAAAAAACATGTAACAACAAACATATATGCCATTCAAATGTTTCATAGACTTGGAAATGCAATTTTAAAATATCAACAAATCTATGCACAACAAATTTTTTATTTGGTATTATCATTTCCATTGAATCAATTATTGATAACATGTATTTTCATAAATATAGTTATCATTTTTGAATGCACATTTATTTTAAAACCTTTAATTATTCTTAGTCACGAACTAGATGAATCCAAAAATGTGATATGTTAATATCTGACTGATTATTTCATTACACATCTTGTTTCCATTGAGCATGTTTGCCTAGTTAAATTTGTTATTTAATAAAATAAAAAATAAAATACATTAAATAAAATGGTATACACTTTATCAATTAAAACAAACATCTTGACATTAAAAACTATTGTTGTAAATGGCTGTTATTGTATGTCATGTTTCAAAACAATGAAAGGAATTTGAAACATGATCTGTAGACATGGAAAAATGCATAAAGTTTGTAAAGAATCATCATAAAATTAAACAATTTAAAGTTTAATTATGACATAAATCCAACTTGGGAAAACATGGAACATGTTGCATACCAATTTGAAATTGATACTTGGATATGTCTAGTCCTATGTTTTGCTCTACAAAAATAAAAACTATGTAATAAGACTATGATTTTCAAATGGAATTTCCACATGTAAACTTTGTATCAGGTAAGACAAGTTCAAAACCATTAAAAATCATACGACATCTATTTATTTATGGCAATTTCAAATAAAATAAACACAAGCTTATGTTGAATAATGAGGAATAAGCAATTGTTAAATGTACTACTTTAAAAAATGTGTAAATAAAAACAAACCATTTTACCTATCTTTAATAGGATATGTAAGCACATGCAAGGATTTTAATGTAAAAGTTATATTCAAGATGCTAATTGACATTTACTCCTAGTCCATTAATAGTGATCCAAGCAAGCCAAAAGTTCTCATTCTTCCATACATAGGTAAATTTGCATAGAAATCAAGTGGAGTAACATTTCACTTTACATTTTTATTTATCTTTAACAAGTTAGAACTTATTCCATCAAATATTGAAAATTTTGATGTGTTGTCCAAACAATATAATCGTTTACGCATAGTGATTATTGATGAAATCTTACTTGTAGGATAAATAATGTTACACTACATTAACAAGCGATTGCATGACATAATACAACTTCCTTCTATGAACTTTGGTATTGTTGACATGGTCTTTTTTGGAGAGTTCTATCAAGTTCAACCTGAAGTGATTTCTTGATCTTCAAACACTCAAAAATAACAATGAACTAGTTCATTATTTTCTATGGCAGGAAAACATGAAATGTTACTAGCTGTAACATACCATGATATAAAAGGATGAAACCTTTGTGTCAATACTAAACAAAATATATGTAGGCTTTAATATAGATGATGATATATCATATCTTAGTAATAAATGTTTACATCCAACAATGAATGATCCTCTATTTCCATATCCTTTTTACATGACCAAAGATGTTGAAGTAGACAATAACCAAATGTTATCATGTGTTACGCATGAAGAAATTGCTATTCACATAATAGATATAGAAGATAACCCATATAATGAAAGACAAGGATATGCTAAGGCTACATATCTTCCAACAAAAATCATTTTAAAACCTGATATGTTAGCTGACCTATTTATCGGGAATTATGATATCAAAGATGGTCTTGTCAATTGTTTAGATAAAAAATTTATGCTATGCAACAAACAACATGAAAAACACATTATTTGGGTGAAATTCAATGATGTTTAAATTTGACATTTGAAAATAGTGAAGATTTTTCATTTGTATAAAATCCATATTGACTCAAATTGGATTCCTATTTTCTGAATTTTAAGACCAATTAAAATGCCTACTTTAAAAAAATTAAAAATACGAAGTCAGTTTCTAGTGCAATTAGGATATGCCCTATAATATACAAATTCCAGGGTGTCAACATGGAATTTTTGCATTCAAACCACTTGGTATAGCAAGACATGGTTTAGCATATACAAATCTTTCCCATGTAAAAAGTATGGATTCATTATAATTATTAAGACCGCTTATAAATAAACATTACAATCCAAAAAAACATTCTCTTGAAATTTTTTAATTAGAATCAAATCCTAAATGGGAATTGGATCATATCCTTAGATTAGGTATATTTTCTCCATCATTTATTAAATGTTCATTAAACACTCATAGTCTTTGGCCACATCTTGAAGACATTAACACTGACAATGACTTAATGAAATGTGATATACTTTGCTTTTAAGAAATGTACTATTGCTTTGGCCATTTTACAAAATTTGTGACTTATAACTCGGTGCATAATGTTTATAGTATCTTGATATGTGAAAATAGACATGTTACCACTTCAAATCCAATCCAGTACATTACAAAAGTAATAGAAGCTTTGAAAATAGATACCAACATATATGGCCATTAATTTAAAATTATAAATATCTATGCATCCCCCTTTGCATCCATATTGGATATAATAAATGTTATTTAAAAGGAATTTTTTAATTTCAATACATTCAAAGAAATATATATCTTAGGAGAAATCAATAAATGTGTCTTATGGTCATAAAATCAAAGAATGCT
Source organism: Torreya grandis (assembly GCA_037957365.1). Classification (NCBI taxonomy): domain Eukaryota; kingdom Viridiplantae; phylum Streptophyta; class Pinopsida; order Cupressales; family Taxaceae; genus Torreya; species Torreya grandis. Next base: position 663,405 of record JARHVA010007403.1, read on the forward strand.
AAACCAAAGTAGTTAGCACTAAATTAACAAAAACAAAAAACCATGAAAATAAAATTCAATTTTTTTAATATAATTAAAATAAAAAGAAAATAAATTAATTGAAAAACATTAAAAAAACCACAAAATTATATCTAAGATTTAATAATTAATAGATAATTTATTATTATTAAATTATAGATTTTGACCATAAGACACATTAAAAAACACCTAACAATAAAAGAGGACAAATCAAAATAAATAAAACAAACAACCAAAGTAGTCTAAGCAAGAAAATAGAAGCACCCATACATGAGAGGATTCCATGCATGACTTATTCCAAGCCCTTCATCTCTATTTAAATTGGACGGGTGTTCAAATTTGACAAGATGCCACAATATTTAGTTATTGTTCTTATGTTGATCTACTTGTACAACATAATTATGGTTTGAATGATGTTTGATAGGCATATAAAACATTGTTTTAGTTTTAAAACACTTCAAAGTGTCAATATAATACTGTAGTTGTAAATCTATTTTTGTATTTAGATTTTTTTCCTTGCATTCATATCTTTAGTAGTCTCAAATTAATGATGACTATTTGCTTTTAGATTCAGGTTCACAAATGTTCAAAGATACAACACAATTTATGTGCAAACATAATTTTTTATCATATTTTTTAAAGCAAAAGATAATGTCTTCTACAATAAAATGGTGCATATTTTTAATGAATATTTACCAAAATTTTCAAAGATGCAATACAATTTATGCCCAGACATAGTTTTTAATCACATTTTTAAATTAAAAGATAGTCTTCTAAAAAAACTCTCCACTTGTCAAATACAATGTTCCAATGAAACAAATCTCATTCAATGAATACACTATCAGGAGAAACCTACAACAATCAATATGCTCTGATACCAACTGTTAGGTGACCCCTTATCCAACGGAAGCACAATTGATTACTTTCTTATAAGCAATTAAACACGAAATTATACCAGAATGATAAAGTAACTAGAAACTTGAGACAACAAAGAATTTGAGAGACAATACACACTCTTGTATTAGATATTACTAGAAGAAAATACAATAAGGAAGATGCCACTTCTTCCTCCACCTCAAAGGCTTGCCACACCTCAAGACCTTCTTCCCTCTCTCTCTCGCTCAACACAAAACCAACTCTACAACCTGAGTTGTTATCCCTCCTTGAATGCTTCAGCTGATCTCCTTGACATTACACTTGTAGATCTTCTTGACCTTGCTTGCTTCAATGCTTTTACTTGTCTTCTTGGTAATTACAATACATGCCTTATGGGTCTTTAAATAGGATCCCATGCTTACAAAAATAGAAATCTAACTACAATAATTAGACACGCAGCTCATGACTATAATTAGTCATTTGACATGCAAACACTCGCTTCACTTAACTGACTGTTCATCAACAGTAGTTCTGGAAATACACAGGTGACCAACATCGGTCCCTGCTTGCCTGGTGCTGCCGACGTCGAGCGACCTCCTGCCATTGCCAGTTTCCTTCTCCACTGTCTATGACTGATGTCGGTTATACTGTCGATGCCAGTTCCTCTGGTTCTTCAGCATCCTCTTCTTGTGTTTGCAAATAGTTGAAGCTTTTAGCTCCACACCCTAACAATCTCCCACTTGGAGATAAACAACTGCTACTGTACCTATACCTGTACACCATCTATTTTGTTCCTTAGGCTCTGTATCCCTCTTCAAAGTCACTCTTGAAGACCAACCACCACTGAAACCTGTGATGTTGAACCTGTCACTTATGCCAAAAGAATTTTGCTGCTCCCAAATTCTTCATGACATACTTCTGAACCAACTCTACCCTTAGCTCAGAAAACTCCCTATTTATGAAACCCTGCAACAAGTAACACAATATAGTAATAGGATAATGTAGCTAATATTATCCAACCTGGTAAAGATAAAATACAATGGTCAAACCTCCATTGTCCTGCAGCTTACTCAAGACCATATACCATAGCCTTCTGTCTCATGTGTCCATCCACTCTCTCCTCTAAAATGGGAATCCATCCCTCTATCCAGTGCTTTCTTTCAGCTGACAACTCTACCAACAAATACCTATTTGATTCTACTCAAGGACTCACACTCCTCATCCATGCCAAACTCCCACTGTTTTTGGATTCTACTTGCATTGCTTCTTCCATCTTCCTAGTTCTTGACTGTCAGTAAGCAATATAAAGAAGGTGAAAAATGAATATGAGGTTCACTTACCATTTTTGACCTCCACATGGGTGTTTGAGACTCCTTGACAGCTAGTTGTCCACCCATCATCCGTTCTAGTCACCAATCTCGGCCATCTCCCAGTCTGCTCCCGATCGATATCGGTTCCCTGCACTGACCCTGACTGTCGACGTCATTTCCCTGGCCTACGCCGACGTCCCTCCTACCGACGTCGGTCCTTATGACCAACATCAGACTTCTCCTGCCCGACCTACTGACCCTGCTGTCTGCACATGACCGATGTCGGTATCTGGCTGACTGACGTCGGTCCTATGTGACCGACATCGGCGTCTGTGTGTTCCTGTAAGTGATGAAATTTTCATCCGTGAGCTCTTCTTGGATCAAACCTCTGTCCATGCTGCCTTGCTCAGATATATTCAGCCCCTGTGACTAATCTCTGTCCTTCATCTCCTCCATAAACACCAAGGCTTCTTTGTTCCTGTCAAAGGCATCAAATTTCTTTTTTCTGCAACGAACTCTATCTGTGCTTTCTGAATTTGAACACATACCTTTTGAATCAAGAACGTCCATTCCCTTCTTATTCACGTGACCAAGCCTATTAGACCACATCTTTGAATCTACACCAGAAGTAGAATCAATAATACAAGTAGGTAGATAAAGAGTACCTACTTTCTTACCTCTTGCTAGAACAAGTGCTCCCTTGGTAACCTTCCAAGAGTCTGCTGTGAGGGTTATTGTGCATCCCTCATCTCCCAACCTTCCTACAGAAATTAAACTCTGCTTCAGAATTGGAACATGCATGACCTCCTTCAACACCCATGTGTTGTCTAATCTGCAATCTCAGCTGCACTTTCCCTTTGCCAACTATCTGACAAGGCGTACCATCCCCTAAATAGAGCACTCCAAAGTCTCCCTGTTCATACTCATGAAACAAATCTTTGTTTGGGGATGCATGAAAAGATGAACCAGAATCTAAAATCCATGATCCTACCTAACTATCCAAAGAAAGTATGAGAGCATCATGTACCACAATATTTGCATCCTTTGCTTCTCCAGTACCTGCATGTTGATTCTCTTTATCTCTCAACCAACACTCCTTCTTTGTATGTCCTTTCTTTCCACAAAACCATTAGGTAATACCTTTGGACTCGGATCTCCTTCTCAACCTTGATTTCCCTTGCTCAACCTTCTCCCTTTGCCTTCCCCTGCTTTCTACACTTAGAGCATTCCCTGATGATTCACCTGTGTTTTTACTGCATATGTCTTCATTCAAGATCACACTCACAACATCATCAACTTTTAAGATTTTAGAAGCAAATGCAGAATTACTTACTGCCATAACCAAACTGTCCCAACTTTCAGGCAAAGAACATAAAATCAAGAGAGCCTTTACCTCATCATCAAAAACAATATTGACTAAAGCTAATTGGTTTACCAAACCATGGAAATCACTGAGATGAGTATGTAACGATCCACCTTCCTGCATTTGCAAAGTAAATAGCTGCTTCATAAGATATACCTTATTAGAAGCCGAGGGCTTTTCGTATAAATTCGCCAAGGACTTTATCAACTCTTCCGTTGTCTTGCACTGTGATAAGCTGGAAATCACAGACGATGCAAGGCTCAACCTTATGGAACCGAGAGCCTTCTGATCAAGAACACTCCATTCTTCATCCTTCATATCTGTGGGCTTGCATGCAACCCCACCCAACAGTAAGTACAAATCCTTCTGATACAAATAGTCCTCAATCTGCATCCTCCAATGTTGATAATTCTTGCCGTTAAACTTCTCCATTCATAGCTTACTTTCTTCTGCCATTTTTGAACTCCCACTCAATCAAAAAACCCTGTGAATGACCTGTAATAAAAAACAATAACCTGCTTCCTACAAATCATAGCTCTGATACCACCTGTCAGGAGAAACCTACAACAATCAATATGCTCTGATACCAACTGTTAGGATGACCTCCTTATCCAACGGAAGCATAATTGATTACTTTCTTATAAGCAATTAAACATGGAATTATACCAGAATGATAAAGTAACTAGAAACTTGAGACAACAAAGAATTTGAGAGACAATACACACTCTTGTATTAGATATTACTAGAAGAAAATACAATAAGGAAGATGCCACTTCTTCCTCCACCTCAAAGGCTTGCCACACCTCAAGACCTTCTTCCCTCTCTCTCTTGCTCAACACAAAACCAACTCTACAACCTGAGGTTGTTATCCCTCCTTGAATGCTTCAGCTGATCTCCTTGAGCTTACACCTATAGATCTCCTTCACCTTGCTTGCTTCAATGCTTTTACTTGCCTTCTTGATAATTACAATACATGCATCATGGGTCTTTAAATAGAGATCCCATGGTTACAAAAATAGAAATCTAACTACAATAATTAGACACGCAGCTCGTGACTATAATTAGTCATTTGACATGCAAACACTCGCTTCACTTAACTGACTGTTCATCAACAGCAGTTCTAGAAATACACAGGCGACCGACATCGGTCCCTGCTTGCTTGGTGCTGCCGACGTCGGCCGACCTCCTGTCATCGCCAGTTTCCTTCTCCACTGTTTGTGACCGACGTCGGTTATACTGCCGACGCTGGTTCCTCTGGTTCTTCAACATCCTCTTCTTGTGTCTGCAAATAGTTGAAGCTTTTAGCTCCACACCCTAACATACACAAAAAAACATTTCGGCAACAATGTTTTTACTACATCACTTCTAACTACATGACAATTTTATACTTACAATAAATAACATCATTATATCTATTATCAAAATAGTGAAATCATCTTCAAAAAAACTATCTCTACTATTCAAATATTTAAAAAGAAAATACATGATAACAATATTACAATACTTTTCTAAAAAGTCTCTTAACCATAACATCCTTTGTTTGTTGCAATTTGTACAGGTGAAAAAAATGCATATATCTACATCATCCAACAACGTGGATGATATAAAAAATTAATTTATCATATGTAAAAATCTAAGAAAATGCATATAATTTAATAAAAAATCTATGACTTTCTCTAGAAACAGACTTTTTTTAATAAAATAATCTAAAAAATATTTATTTCATAAAATTCATTTTTTTTAAACGATTTTTGCACTAAACAATATAATTTCTTATATGTACAAAAACTATTCTTTTCATTCGTGTAGAAAAATTTAATTTATTAGATGTACAAAAATTGTTAACACCTCTATACATCTTTCTGTTGTTTGCAAACAATTATATTTGAAATATAATATCGATTTTTCTAATCAGGGTAAAAAAACACATTGCAACAATTAATGATAAATGGAAAAGCTATAAGTAAAAAAAATTTACCACTTGCAACCAATCATTGAAAAATGAAATGCTTGTTAGAGTTACAAAACTAATTTTATTCATCTATAATATCTTTTTCAAAATGTCACTTAATCCAAGCAAGAAATCCATACATTGATAAATAAATCGAAAAGAAATATTCTTAAACTTATACTTTTTCTTTTGCTCCAATGCATACATAGAATATTGGTATGTTATTATCCTCCATACAATTAATTAAATACCAATTAAACAAATGCCTAATTACTATGTATCTCCAAATAAACAATTTTAACAATTACAAATCTCACAAATATATAATAAAAATCAACATAAACTTAATACATAATCCTTATTATAAAATATATTTCAATTTTTATTTTATTCACTAAACAAAAAATAATTAATTGAAATCTAATCCCTATAATCACAACCACAACATCAACCTTTACAATTCAAATTTTACAATTTTTCATAAAACGTATGATTATAGAGAGTAAACACGTAACGGCGTAGGAAAAAATTTATTTGACAAGATGGGTGGATTTGAAATACGTCCTATATCCGCAGCATGAATAAAGACTTGTATACGAAAATTGAAAGGCACATAGCAACGTGTATGGTTGGCGACCGAACACGGCATTTGCTTTGAACCTTCGGCTTACCGATTCCACTTTTCACGCGTCCGTACACTTTTTAAATTTAAATTAAAAAAAAAAAAAAAAAACAAAAAAAAACAAACAAACAAACAAACAAAAAACTTGAATGATTCTATGGATTAATTGTACAAAATGTTCTTTGATTTAAGTGTTGAGGGGTATCCGTTTTGCCCAAATTTGTACTCGACACGATTTCGACTTATCTTTTTTCGTATCTCGTAAAATTTATACTTTAATGAATGACTAAACAACACCTTTTACACCATCATCCTCATCTCTTTTTCTTATCACAAAAATTAATTGACAACCATACAACCATTTTACTCTCATCTACAACCTTAATTAACAGCAAGAGTGAGGACCACCACATTACACACCTTCTCAAAATTAGTAAATGCAACAGAGATCAAAATAAAATCCTTACAAATCTTACAGCGCACCGCTCACGGATGTAAAGACGGAGCACTGAAGCCTGCAGCGCAGCGACGTGTTTCCTTTGAAATTTCTGCTTCCCTGTCTTTTTCTTATCAAATACAAATACACAGCATTCACACGTTTAAAACCCTCTTTTTCCTACAACATTTGCTCTACGGTATTCACACCATTTTTTTTCTTCAAATACAAATACAACTAATGTCTGTTGTTACAGACGAATGTTTCGAGCGTCCTTTTCCTTTGAACTTTCCGCTTACCGATTCCATTGTTGATATGTGATGCATTTTCAAGACTTATTTTGCATCTCAGAGGAGGAGGCGACAATGGTTGTTTTGAAGCCGAGGTGGAGAGTCATTAAGGGGCCGTGGCACTTTGTAAATTACAAGTTGTTTAAAAAGATGAAGCTGCACGCCACTTTCCTAAACGAAACTTTGCCTATATAACTCCTCCAACATACAGCAAAGAGGAGAAAATAGAAACATGGACACAAATTCATGGAGCCTGGTTTTTAATTCCTTGCTCTGATATTGTTAAAGCTTTCTAACAAGGCATCGAAACGTTTGCCCCCCGGACCTCGACCCTGGCCACTCATTGGAAACATCCTCCTGCTGGGTAAAAGCCCTAATGAGTCCCTCTTCCACCTAGCAAAGCGCCACGGCCCCTTAATGACTCTCCGCCTCGTCTTCAAAACAACCATTGTCGCCTCCTCCTCTGAGATGGCAAAACAGGTCTTGAAAACGCAGGACCCTGCCTTGTCAGCACGCTCAGTCACCGAAGCCTCCAAATGTTTCTCCTATAAGGACTACTCGTTGGTCTGGCAGAACTGCGGCTCACTCTGACGCACACTGATGCGCATCTGCGCCAGGGAAGTTTTCTCCCAGAAACGACTCAATGCCCTCCAGCATCTCCGAACGGTCCAGATTAGCGCCATGAACGGTCCAGGTTGCAGTCTGGTGTGGACATTGGCCATGTGGCGTTCTTGACGAGCCTTAGTTTATTAGGCAACACCATCTTTTCCAAGAATTTGTTCGAGGGGTCTCTTAAAAATCACAGAAATTTAAGGATGCACTCACTAAAATATTGGTGGCTGGTGGGATGCTAAATTTCGCTGATTTTTCCCTCTTATAAGGACCAATGGGATGAGGCTCCTAAATTTTCCTAGGGATATTTCAAAGAGAATTTAGGAGCATATATAACAAAAATAGTCTCATGAAATATAAATTATGAATGTATGTTATTATTTTACAGGAGATAATATTCAAAATTATTATAGTTTTATTTTTAATTACAATTTACATAAATTTTGTTCATTCATATATTTATAATTTGTAAAATATTTTCTTATAAAATAGATGTACATTTGAAAAGCTTCTAGCGTTCTTTTTTTAACTCCCTCAAACTTCCTTCCTAAAAAATTAGTTATCTCCTCACTTATAGAAAAAGATTTTAAAAGTTCTTTTTACTATACATTTCATTTTTCATGGACCATCTACTCATTAAAAATAGGAGCAGCAGTCCTCTGTATGGGACCCTTTCATAAAATTTTTGGACCTTCAGTATGTGAGGCGTGAGTTAGCCAAGTATTTTAAGAGTATATTTAAGTTTTTTGATGAGTATATAGAAGAGCGACTTAAGAATGAGGGGAGAGTAAAAGATTTTCTTGATATTTTGTTAAAGAATAAAATTGAGGAGAAATTTGTTAAATTTGAGTTAACATATGATTTTTATGTAATTACTTTCTTTCCATGTTTATTAAAAAATAAAAATTTATTTAAAAATAAACATTTCAATTTTAATATACTCATAATTTATTTTAAAATAGAAAGTAAAAATGATAAATTTCATTTATATTTTGGTAGCATAACAATTATGACATTCTATCATCTTTATCTATTACAAATTAAGCTATTAAATGATTGTATTTATTGAATATATTTTCCCTTAATTTATTGAAAATCTATTTAACCCTATACAATAAAATGCCCCTATAATCAATGTTGTCTTTAAAAGCTAAGCTTGAACCCTTTCAGAATATTAACTTCCATATGCTTTATTAGGTTATGGATTAGGTACCTTTTATACTTAAATTTGGTTGAAAATTTCAGTCTCTAAAATTAACTACCATATATTAAGATGTAGTGAGGGTTATACTTTCCATCTATTTAGTAATGTTTAGTAAAAAGATTAGAAAACTTTATTAGGTCAAATCTACATTATTGTTTGGTTCTTCAATAAATTTTTTTAATATGTTTTATTGAATAGTTATTTAAATTTGCCACTTAAATAGATGTGTTTTTAGTATATATTTTTTTGGTAAAATACCAATGGAACACCTTTTTGTTATAAACCTCTTGTATGAAAACTCTTTTTTTATTTTAGTTATTTCATGTAACTTTTCTATTTATTTTCTTGTTTTAGTTAGTTATTTATAATTAAATTGTAAGAATTTTCTTTTAATTAACTATTTTAATATATTAT
>JARHVA010007403.1:677500-691344 GCA_037957365.1 Torreya grandis
CAATGGAATCAAATTTTATAATATACAAACTATAGTAAGTAATACTAACAATAAATTTCAATGTTTATAGCGTATAAAGTTGCTTTGTTTCCAATAACATAATTTTAACAAATGTAGCAGAAAATACCATCATAAAACATACAAAAATGTAATATAATAATTTATGGTTAAACCTTATTAAACAATTGACTCTTGGCACTTGACTAAATGTTTGTGAGTTATAAATTCACTTTATTGCGAGTCTCTAAGCCTAAAAATGGCTAGTTTTACATAACACACTAGATACATATCTCTAAATAGGTTTTAAAGTGCATCAACCTCCCAATTGTACCTGAGTTAAATACCATAATTACCATTATAGCAACCCAAATCTCATTAAACTATGTTAAATGTGTGCACCTTATTGTTGTTTAGATCTATGAACATTGTGTGCACCTTACTGACATTTAGATCATCTAACAAAATATTACAAGGCATGAAAACTAAAACCTATATATTTACTTCTCAATTAGAGGTTTTGAATGGACATGCATAAGAAACACACTTGACCAATTCAAAATAAAGATCAAATGGTGACACAAATGATCATTAAAAATAAATGTATTTTTTTTGTAAGAACTAGTGATGCTAAGGAAGGAAGAAAAGATCTCCAAATATAATGCAATGGGTTCATTAAACATATTAAATGGGATAATAGTTAACCAAGGGGTTGCTTCTACATAATAAATGGACCACTGATTTACCAAATATCCATATGTAATTAAGCTAAACTAACCAAGCTAATCAAAGGTTAGTTAAATCCATGTGTGGTGTAAAAAAAATTCAAATAATAAAATCATGTCCAAGCATGGTAAAAGTAGGAAATAAGTACTGAAGCAAACTCCTCAAGTGCATATAATGAATACATTTACAATGCTTTACTATATATCCCAAGAAAACTACTAAAATTACCACAAAAGGATGATGAGTTACTTAAAACTGGAACAAGATACATCTAGCAAACAACAATTACTATTTTCTAGACTTCAAGATCCATCTTCTCAAATTAGGAGACTTGTTGATATAACACATTTGTATTTCATTATATCAAGAGGGGAAAGATGGGGATTACCACATATAGCACAACATGACAATTTTCACAAGAGGAACTATGAAATTCAATAGTGACTAATTAGTAACCAAGATTATTAATACTAGTTTTAATGAAATTATGAGCAAACTAAACAAAACAACATGATACTTTTAACAATCACAAGGTAGCCATATTACAATAAAAGTTGGTAGCCATGAGAAGAATTCTTGTAGAATTTCCATTAACTCTATATAACAAATCATGACAATAACATGGCTTATAGTGGATTTTTTTGTATTTTAAGAGAGAAAATTCCAACAATAATATAAATAGTAAATATACCTTTCCTAAACTGACTTTCCCATACAATATCTAGCATAAAGAATACAACATGATGCATTTGTATGAATCCAATCTATATTGGTGCCTAATATTCTACTACTAAATTACATAAAATGTGTTTGGAAATCAATAGTTCTATGTATGAAATACAATAAAACTTCTTTCTAACATCTTAATACATAATTTTTTTAGAAAATATCATAAATTTTTTTTAAAACCCCTAAAAAATCCACAAAACTCATCCCTAGAACTACCAAGTATCTTATCTAGAATTATATAATATTTAAAATTTTATTCTAATCAGTCCAATAAAATGAACTCCAAAAATATGTCCAATTACCCCATACCATATTTAACAATAAATTATAATATGCATAACTGTGTCTAGGTAGAATGCAAGGTTTTTTAATTTTATCTTATCAACTGAATAGATTCTTGTTTCTTTGTATTACCCTACATTTTTCATGGTAGAATCCCCCACATAGGCCACACACAATATCACATGAAAGATAAATCACTCACATTTATTCAATGACAAAACCTCATTATTATAAGTACTATCTTCAAGCTCCTTCTAAACCCCTTTTTGGGTTTCTTTGTAGGCTTTATTATTATTATTATTATTATTATTATTATTATTATTATTATTATTATTATTATTATTATTATTATTATTATTATTATTATTATTATTATTATTATTATCATCATCATCATCATCATCATCATCATCATCATCATCATCATCATCATCATCATCATCATCATCATTGAAGAGAGTGTTGTTTTCAATCATGGTAGAAAGGTTAATTTTATTTGGATTTTATTATTCATCATCGTCCCTAAAGGGTTTTAGATGATCCACATAACCCTTACACTATTTGAACTAGGGATGTCTCATAATTAATTTAGAAACACCTTCACTATCTAATGGGCTTTTATACTACCTTTTTTGGGAAGCCTTGTGCAAAGTAGGTTTTTGATTGATTTCATCATCTGATTCAAAAGGATTGAAAGATCTTGAATCCTTCTAAGGACTTCTCCTTGCCATGAATGAAGTTTTGAATAAAAGTTAAAAAATAGGTGACAAAAATAATTCTTGCTCGAATGGAAGGAGGGTTCTATAATAAATCAAAATTTTCCAGATAGAACAAAGTATGTATTACATAAAATTGAAAATTATTAAGAAATGAAAAAAAAATGGATGAGGAAAAAAAAGAATTCAAATGAATGAAATTGTAGATATATGTAGTGACCAACATGTTAGAGGTCCTTGTATATGAAATGCTTATTAATACACAACTTTAGAGTGAGTACAATATATTGGGAAGGTATAAATGATAACTATTAGTCATAAAGAAAGGAATGACATATATCTGACAAGATAATTGGTGGGAAAAATATGACAAGATAGTCAGTGAGAAAAATTTAACACAGATGATGATTCTTGAAAAGTATATGTTGTAAAGGTAGTTGTATGTAGGATTTTGTCAAAAAATTGTTGTCAATAATCATGTGTAATAAATGCATTTAGTGAAAATATGAAAGCAATGTTGACACCATGGTATCAAAATTATTATGGATCTATATTAACTATGTCCATCCTAGTAGAGACACATCTGACATAATTATATTTTTGTTCAACATATAAAATTTTTGTTAAAATACATTTTAGCTATGAATAAGTAACTAAAAGAAAGGTATTATGACTTAGTTAGTACTCAAATAAAAATTGTCAAAGTTTAGGTATTTTTTTATTAAATATGGTGGATATTGGTATAGACAAATTATACATCATATGATTTTATCATATAAGTGTTTGAAAAATCACAATTGTGGCCCCTATTCTTTTGTGTATGGTGCATAATAAATTCTACCATTTGATCTTGAGATCCATTCTCTTTGTGTATCACTTAAATAAAGTATTAATGATGAGAAAAATAAACAAAAGTGGTTACATTAATTAGAATTGATTTATGAAACATGCAATCATCCTCTTTATTATCTACAATTATATCAAAATAACTTTAAGAAAGATTACAACAAAAAGAATAAATCTAGATAATTTCATAATGTTGATTTTGTGCTAGAAGAACAAAATAACACAAATATGGATCAAGAAAATAAAATTAAATTTAAACCCAATTGGCCAGGGCCCTTTATTTTCACATAGAAACTTAGAATAGAGGCATGTTGTCTTTACACTTTAGAATTCAAACATTGAAATTTTTTAATGATTACTTATGATGTCTTTACACATAAATTTAGGCTTTGCATTTTCGAGTATCATCTTCCCCTGTGTCCCCCTCCACCTCTACCCATGTCTCCTTAATCTCATTATATACATATTATACATACAAAATGTCCATTTGGAAACATTATTTTTCCATTGAACCTATCTATTACATCTTTTCACTTTGGGTTAACATGGCAATGTTTCATTTCAGACTACATTGAGATTGAGAAATACATGAGAATACATATATACATATCCATTCATTCCTATAGGTGCATGTTTCACATTATTTATGATTGATGTAGACACATGAAATTAATCATTAAATGTTTAACAATGTTTATTATTAACATCCTTACCCTTAATTGGTCTATTCACTATTTCCTTAGCTCAAAATTTGTAATACATCCTTCACCATCTTGTAAATACCATGAATATTATAAAAATATCCCTATTTTAGTTGTATTCATACCTACTTAGCCTATAGGGTCCTATCATACCTCTATCAATAGTCTATGGTCTTATAGGACAAGTCTACACTACTTGGATAGGGTTGCATTGTAGTCGAGTCCCATAGTATGAGCTTATTTCCCATGCTCCAATGGTCACTTTTTCAAATCAATATGTTTCAAGATCAGTGTTTACTTAAAAGTGATGATGTATCAGATAAGGTGTCCATTACTTTACTACATATATAATAGCCATCATCCCTTTCAAATATATCGATTTGAGCCTATTTTTTCCTACAATTGATGACTTTCAAATGTCAGTGATATACCTTATTACATGAGTATAGTTCCCATGCCATGTCCAAATGCATTACACTCCATAATATAAGGTTTTTAAAAATTAGGAGTAGCCAAAACTGGAGTTATGCACATAGCCATTTTCAACTATTCAAACACCTTGGTAGTTGAATCAACCCACTCAAAGGAGTATTTATTCAATAAATGGGTGAGTGGGGATGCAATGCTACCATAATTTCTGGCAAACTTGTGATAGTAACCAATTAGCCCAAGAAATACTTTGAGGTTCTTAAGGGGCTTGAGAACCTACCACTCCATCATTGCTTATATATTTTTAGGATTAACTTTCACTCCATGTGAAAAAATATGACCTAATTACTCCACCTCTTGGGAACCAAAAACACATTTGGATGGTTTGGAATAAATTTGATGTTGTTCCAAAATGAAAACTCCCTATTTCACATGCTTCAAACGGTCTTCCCAATTTTTGTTATATACTAGGATATCATCAATAAACACCAATACAAACTTTCTCAAAATGTTGTAAAAATAATATCCATGAAACTCTAAAATGTAAGTTGTGTATTTTTTAGTCCAAAAGGCATGACCATAAAGCCATAATGGACTTCATGAGTTATGAAATATCTTTTAGATATGTCGTCATTATGAATTTGAATTGGATGATACCTAGAGTGAAGGTCTAAAATGGTAAAATTAAAAACACTATAAAATTCATCTAGAAAATCATTAATTAATAGAATAGAAAACTTGTATTTGATGCTATACATCCTCCAAGCATCATCCTTCTTATGCACCATGACCATAAGGGAGAAATATTCATTTTGATTATGCCAGATGTTTCCTCCCTCCAATATCTCATGTACCATATTTTTAATTTCACTCTTTTGGGTATAGGGATACATATAAGGTCTGATGTTAAGTGATATAATTACTAAAATGAGATTTATGGCATGATCATACATGCGGCTTGGAGGAAGTCCTTTGGAATGTCACCAATAACAATAGAATGGTCATCCAACACCCTTTTTCAATCAGGATGTGTAGACCCCTTGGCTATTTGAACCTCTATGGAAACAAATCCTACCACAAATCTTTTAGCACCTTTTCTAAAGATCTTCATCATATTATGGGAACAAACTAGCTATGGAGATTTATCTCATAATGCACATAGTTCAAAGGTCCTACCTTCTGATTAAAACCTCATAAATAGTACCTGAAGTGGTGAGCCACTACACATCCAAAATAATAGCAGCTCCTCCCTTAAGAATAACAAACATAGGGGAAACTAACAATTAGTCTCCCATAACAAGCTTTATGCTATGACATTTTTAAAAATAGTTGATAGTACCACCATCTACAATCATGACCTAAAATTGTGGAGTTAGGTATATAAAATAGTTCAAATGAGTAGTCAACTTACTATTGATAAAGTTATGTGTAATTCTAGAGTTAATTAACATAATAAAATTTTGTTTCTTTAATAAACCCATCACCTTAAGAGTTTTAGGAGTATTAATACTTCAAATTACATTTTATAAAATAGTAGGTTTAGAATCTTCATATTCATCCTCAGGTTATTCCAAACCTGACCCTAAATCCTCATCTTCTTCTTCCTCCTCATTGATACCTTCAATGTAAAAAAAAACTATTTTTATCACATTAATGTCCTTTGTTCAATTTGATATCATAGGAAAATTAATGTTTTTATTTAACTTGATGAGGTGTTATTCTAGTAGGCTGCACAAATGATGGTGCTAGGAAGGTGTATTCACAAAGATTAGTGAAAAGTCTTTAATTGATCAACTCTTTTTCCTCAACTAGGTGTGCAATAGGTATGGATTCAGATATATTACTAGGATGAAACACGTGAACCTATAATTATATGTTATTTTTGAGGTGACTCAAAAATAAATTAGTAAAATTTTCCTCAATGATGTCTACCACACATAAGGAGAGATTTTGAAATTGATGAATGTAATCCTTTACAGTCTTAGATTGGTGCAACTTATTTATTTGGCTAAATTAGTTTTTAGAGACATTATTACAATATTGGAGCTATAAATCCTTAGAAAATGAAGAGAAATGAATGATTTAATGAATTTTTCATGAGTATTGTAGTTGAATATATACATTATAGTACCGGTTATAACATAACTATCCAACTACTATGTAATTGTAAACTAATAACTAACATCAACTCAAACATATATCCTATAGTTGATTTTGTATCATCAATAGATCCAACATAGTTTGAGTCTATGTAGCACTATAAGAAAAAAATTGAGTTTATTTTTTACTCTATACCATAACCTATTATACCTCAAACATATCTCAAAACATGCTTTCCTGCAACCCAATGACACTTCTTTGGTTCCTACATGAATTTTGAAAGATAGATAACAACAAAACATATATCTAGTCTTGTATATGTTAGGTAAATTTGACTCCCAAAAAGTTACCTCTAGTGAGTTTCATCTATTTAAATCAAGATAATTTCAAACTTTTCTCCTTTGGAGATGACATTGGTTTACAATCTATCATCCCATATTTCTTCAGTAGTGTCTTGGCATATTTTATCTATGAGACAAGAATGTTATGCTTCTTTTACCATATATCTAAGACACGATATTAATGAAGTATCTCAAAGTATATCATGTCAAAATATTTATTCAATTCATTCTTTACTTCTTTAACAAGATCATCTAAACTTCTTGTGATCACAAGATCATCCACATACAAAACAAGAATAACAATGTTTGTGCCTACTTAATATACAAATTTGAATATGAGGGTATAAGAATGAATTCATGATATAATAGATGATAATATATCTTAGTGTACCATGCTCTTGGTCCTTGCTTAATTCCATAAAGTGACATAATTAGACAACATACCTTTTATGGATGTTGTTTATTAATAAAGCCTTCTAACTAGGTCATGTACACTTATTCTTTGTGATCACCATTAAACAATGCACTTTAAAAGTTCATCTACTTAAGATTATATCCCTTTTGTGCTATGAGTGTGAAAATAACTCTAATGGTCTCGATCTTAGCAGTCGCTACAAAAGTCTCTTGATAATCAATTCCTTCTTGATGAGCATACTCCTTTGCAATAAGTCATTTTTTTATTTGTCGATGGATCCATTTTTATTGTATTTTGTCTTAAAATCCACTTATATCCAATATATTTATTTCCTATAGGCATATCAACAAGTTACCACATCCCATTTTTAATGAGGGCCTCACATTCAACATCCATGGTCTTCTTACACTCAGGTTGACATAAAGCCTCTCTAACTATCTCTAGTTTAGTGATGTCAACTACTAAACACATCAGTGTGAGATTAACTTCATTTCTCACCTATCTTCTTATCCAAACTCCTAATGATGTATCTAGAATAAGCTTAGGTGTGAATCCTTGATGGTTCTTTCTACCCATTTTGGACATCGATGCTACTACTGATTTTATGAAGAATTATCTTCCAAATTTCTAGGGTTAGAAAATAATTCTCCTTGCAGCACACCTTATTTGTGGCAAGATTTTTCATGTTCATCATCTAACTATGGGAACAATATATGAGAGATGGTATGTTATGACTCCTTTTTTGGTAATGAATCGAATGATGAATCACCACAAACCACATTTTGAATTTCATAAATTTTCCATGTCTTAGGATCCATGAGATGATAATTTTT
This sequence comes from Torreya grandis, assembly GCA_037957365.1. Classification (NCBI taxonomy): domain Eukaryota; kingdom Viridiplantae; phylum Streptophyta; class Pinopsida; order Cupressales; family Taxaceae; genus Torreya; species Torreya grandis. The sequence goes on from JARHVA010007403.1 coordinate 685,616, forward strand.
TGAAGTAGTATTGTACCCCAATAGAAGGCACTAGAATTTATTCAATTCAATCTTCATCCTATTTTTAGTGTGGACATGCATATATGATGTAAAACCAAATAATCTTAAATCGTACATTGAAGGTTTATGACCACTCCATACCTATTATAATGTCTTGCCTTGAAATATCTTTATTAGTGGCATATTAAGAAGATATATATACATCTAAATTGATTTTACCTAGAATGGCACCTTTAACTTTACAGTGGAAATCATGCAATGAACCATTTTCATGACTGAACTATTGCATCACTTTATAATTTCATTCTTTTGGGGTATATAGGGATGAATGAAGTGCCACTTGATGTCGTGTGGCTTCAAGAATGCTAAGAAATGTTTTTATGTGAATTCCCTTCGATCTGAGTTGAAGAGATGAAGAGGCCTCCTTGACTGGGTCATAAAAATATGGTAAAAGACATTAAAATGAGTAAAGGCATCACTCTTATTATTGAGAAAGAACACCCATGTCTTTCTAGATAAATCATCAATGAATAATTGGAAGTACTTGAATCCTTTGAAAGAAGCAGGCAAGGGTCCACACAATGGTATACACCACATCGAGATGTTTCTTTGCATATGAGTAATTTATATCAAATTGAACCCTATGTTATTTAATGACAAGCCATCTATGGCATACAGGCAAAGAATGGGAAAGCTAATAAAGTCCATATATAATGGACTTAAAGTTGAGCTGGTATAAGGAACCAATCAAAAGATGCCCATATCAATAATTCTAGAGAGTAGTGGATTCCACCATAGAGGTAGATAGAGTAACTACATCAAATAAAATTACATCTATGGAAAATAAATGATCCTTCAAAAAAGATCTATTAATTACCTTATATTCCTGTTAAAGGAGATAAGATTTGGTGCCATTATTGATTATGAACTCCACCTTAACCTTATGATTCATGAATTGACTTATAGACAAGAGATTTGTTGTCAAGTTAGGGACATATAGTACCTTTGTGAGAGTATAAGTTCTCATCCTGAGTGGAATGGTGACTACTCCAATTCCTTATGTAACATAACTCCTTATAGTCCTACAATTCAAACATGATGTTTAGTGGGTTGATAAATCAATGAATCCAAGAGATCCTTGCATCATGTCATATGTTTACTAGTAGCAAAGTCAATCAACCAAACATTACTCATTGGTTACAAGGTTTGAGATACAAGAAATACATTCTTATATGCAAAGTAATCTACTTTAAGTTGTACATGCTCCTTAGATGTGTCATCTTCTTATTATTGATGTTGTGCCACTACATGTCCTCATTACTTCCATCACTAAGGACATATTTTTTATTTATATGGATCATCCTTGTTAGATGTGACCTATTTAATGGATGACCCTTGTGTCAAGGAATTATACCAACAACAATCTGTGTCATGCATACTGTTGCAACAAATATGACACTAATATTTTGCCTTCTCAAATTTTTTTTGTTGTTGTGACTGATTTGGTGGTCCTTTTGAGAAATTTTTACCATGTTGCTTGGAAATCAGGGCTTTGTCATCAAACTCATCTTGCATGGAATGTATGGCTTCTTCTTATTGAAGTAAATTCACCAGTTATTTGAAAGACACTTCTTGTTTTGTGATGTTTAGTGTTGTGACAAATGTGTGAAATTAAGAAAGGAGAGATCTCAATGTCATAAAAAACCAACATCTTGTCCTTGATTGTTTCTCCAAGTGTAACTAATTCTTCTCAAAGTTATGCCACCTGATTGTAATAACTCCTCAACTTTATTTCCATCTTTCATACTGAGAGTATGAAGCTTGGACTGAAGATGGAATATCTTAGTTTGGTTCTTTGCCTCATAAATAGTATATAAAATGACCCAATCCTCCTTTAATATTGATGGATCCTAAATATGAGGTTTAACCTCATCAGTGACACTAAGTTTGATCAACATTAGGGCTTTAGCATTGGACTTATCATATTTTATTTTCTCATCAGCTCCAGTGGGACAAGTTATTGTATCATTGATAATGCCCAATAATTCTTTGAATTGAAGAATCATTCACATCTTCATATTATATATGGGCATCTAAAAAGAGTTATTTTTGTGAAGACATTATATTTTATGCAATATTCCAAAAAGCTAAAAAAACAGTATGTTATTGCTTCAGAAATTTTGTATTAAAAAAATGTACCTTGTTGAAATGTTACCATCTTGAATTGATGAGGGTTAAAAATCCAAACTCTCCTCTTTCTCAAACATTAGTAGATTTTAGGTTAATTTTTTTAAAATCATGAGAAAATACACTTAAACTAGTGCTCTTAGAAGTACTCCTTGATGGAGCTAGTAAATGAGGTGGATTTTGATAAAGCCTCAACTTTTCCTTGAGAATTATAGCCTGACTTTAGTCAATGATTTTCAATTGAACATCCCTCATTTGCATTATGTCTTTATTATGGATGACCTTGTTGAATTAAATCCATAATTTTGGTGTAATTTAGTTATATGTTTCACACCAATTATTCATTAATGGATTGGTCATGCTTTATAGTGGACCTGGGGATATAGACTATTGTTGAACCCTATAAGCAAATTTTGTGTCTTTTTTTTCTTCTTCTATGATTCTCTTTATAATTTTTTATATATTTTAAAATAGCTTATATAAATCTATGAATATTTTCTATATTTATAAAATTTGAATAATTGTAATCAAAAATTAAAATTCCATTTTTAAATAACTTTTATAAGTAAAAAAATGGCTAAACTATTTATGAATCATTTTGGTATTAAAGCTAAGTTTGTGTTGGTGTAATTTTGATTTTACTCACATTTTTGTGGAATAATATGGATCCAATGTTAACTCAATTTAAGTTATTGTCCATTGTCACTACATTGATGTAATACTTGTAATCATAAGAACAATGATATCACGCTATAGAATGAAGATAGGAGCTATAGATCAAGAAGATCAAATAAAAAAATGATGCTCTATAGGTAGAAATACACCAAGAACATTATCAAAAGAAGTGAATGTGAGTGGAGTCAAAAGTATCTGGCTACTTCTAGAAATAAGGTCACACTGTGGATCAATGCTAAAATTTGCACACTCACAAAGTTCCATCCTGGTACCAATAGATATGCAAAGCTAAGGGGAAGGCACCTATCAGAAAATTTGTAAAGCCCAATTCTCCTAGGCATCAAGCGATAGATGAAGGATTCGTATGAGATAAATTGCCAAATTGGGTATCAAATATTATGTTGCATTTAGAATATGTCAATAATAATAATATTACATCCATTTTAAAATAAAATTTCATGGAGATATTCTCAAACTATAAAACTATGGATAATTATAGTACTGAGGCCTCAGTACAGTAGTTGGGATTGAATTTCATTACACTACCATAATGGAAGATGTAAGGATTGATTGATGGTACCATCCTTGGTGAGGTAACACATCAATGCCTCTTAGATTTATATGTCTCAATATGATTCATTGAGCAAGTGGTCTTGGATATAATACCCAAAGACATTGAGCAATTGATATTGGGAAGCATCTACTTAGCCTCCCATAATGCAATGTTTTCCAAAATAGGAGATGGAATCTATTTGACTAAGAATCATATCTACAAGATTTAGTTTTGGAATAGTTAAACAACCAAGGTAATTTATAGTTATATCACTAATTCCTCTAATTCTTATACTCCTAGTAGTCTTCTTATGAAAACAATATTTTGATTATGGAAGAAAATAATGTTCTGATTGTAATTGTGTGTTCTAACTTAGATGTACATTAAAAAAATGAAAGCAATGAAATTAATTCTTCTAGTTATATTAATAATGTTTTAGGGATACTTTTTGTTCTAACTCCACACATTCATCAAGTAATTGTGTTGATATATTTGAGAAGCATACAAGGGGAATCGGTTCTTAGGTACTAGCCAAGATGGGATTTAATGGAAAGGGCCTTATCATTAATGGTCAAGGAATTATCCAACCTATCCAAGTTATGAAGATACTTAATTATGTAGGATTAGGATATGGAAGTGAAGTAAAATATTCCCAAGAGGTTGAGTTGAAGAGTTACTCAAGCAACAAGTCATAACACCCTAAAGAACTGAAGGAAGCATTCTTAGAAAATGAAGAAGCTAAACCTAATGAGACATCTTCAAATTACTTATTGAGGTATGAAAATAGGAAATACTTGAATTTATCTTATAATTATGCCAAATGGATGCTTAAGAGACATATCAAGTCTGAAATGAAGAAGACTGATGAAATAAAGTTGCCTAAAAAGACATGAAGTTTGGTTTTTACTTTAATGCAAAGGGATAAATGCTGAAAGAAGATTAAAAAAATTCATCCACAACCTTAGGAAAATGTTTTAATTACATCTTCAATCAAGAAAAAGATAGAGCCTCCTCAAGTAGAACCTAAAATAATATCAATCAATGAGATGACAGTTAAGGACAAACTGAAAGTGCATAATTTGTAACCCTTAAGAGGTAAACAACATTTCTTCAAAAGAATAATTTCTAGGAATTCAAAAATAGAAGATATTTTTTATATAATTTATCAAAATAATTTATTTTCTTAAGATTTTGTAGAAACCCTAGGTTTGAAAACTAAGCCACATGTTAGACCATATTCATTGGTTAGGATAAATGATGATGTTAACTTACATATAAGCAAAACATATAAAATAGCATTTGAAATTACTTCCAACTTCCTAAATGAAGTTGAATTAGATGTGGTTTCACTTAAATTTAGTGTAATTATCCTAGGTAAACCATACTTGTCTATTAGAAATGCAACTTTCTCTATAGAGGAAAATTGGTATGGCATTGTAATAGACGGGATAAAATATCTTGTCAGAACCCATCAACTAAATTACATGAGTAGAGAGACCCTATAAGGGAAAATTATAAGAGTGTTAACCCATTATAACACAAAATCATCCTAATAGGCAATAATTATAATGAATTACATAAAAATAAGCTTTATAGGGATGCAAAATAGGCAAAGTCATACTGTCAAAAAAAGACTGGTAGAAAGTTATAGGCTGATGTATGTAAAGAAATTATGGAAAACACTGATAAACTCGTGGAGGTAATGACTTTTGGGGACAAAATACTTCTTAATGGGAAGGTGAGATCCAAATATAATCCATGAAGGTGACAAAAATAAATATCTCAAGTCATCTTCAAATATTATCCAATGTGAAGAGCTCATCGAGATCTTTCTATCATAGTTTATGATTTGCAAAATGGAGTTCGTATGTAGAAGTTATGGCAAGTCAAAGTACAAAAAATTCAACTTGACATGATGACATGGCTTGGACACATGGAAAAAATAGTAAATGATACATGGTAAAATATTGATGTGGTGATATACACATGTGGCTAGCAAAATACCAACCTCCAATCAACAAATATCACAACCATATTTTAACACTTAGTAAAATATTAAAAGTTTTAATATTCGCTTGCCATTTAATTTCAACCATGATAAAGGTCCACATGGAAGGTGAAAATTAAAGTCAAGGTGACCAAATTAAAGATGGATAGAACATTTAATTTTTCTAAGTCTTTTATTTTAAAGAGATTAGAAATTTATTTAATTCCCATTATGAGGGATACATGAAAACCATTAAAAATATGGATAATATTTAATCCATATAAAATTGGGATAATTTTCAATCCCATTACTATTGTAAATTGATAA
>JARHVA010007404.1:0-10000 GCA_037957365.1 Torreya grandis
CCCCATCATGTTTTTGAAACTTCCATCAGATGAAGGGACATGATGATGAAAATTGTGCCTCGAAAAAATCTAGTTCACAAGCCTCACTTCCACTTTAGATTTTTCCACTTGTAAAACCCAATCATAAATTAAATGTGTTTAAGGATCCTTTACCTAACTATGATAAGGAAAAGAAGAATAAGAAGAAGTCCAAAGCTAAGGCCCAACATTCCCCTTCTTTCTCTTCTACCTCTTATGAATCCTCTTCATAAGTTGACCCAAAAGGGAAGGCCAAGTGACAGAGTAGCAAGGTCATTATTTATATTGACACAACCTCTACTAGGTATGTGTGATTTATCAACATGTGCTTGAATCAGGCCATTGACCCTATCGGAGATACTAGTGGTGAAGGGCCTCTTAACCAGCCCACAAAGGCAAAGAATCCTAAAGTCAAATTTTAATTTTGATGTAACATGGTTAGATAACATTTTTACTCCGTCATGGAGGAATTATAGGGCCTCTTAGTTGGGATATCCATTTGAGACCCTCTTAGCCTTTACCTTGACCAAAGGGGTCTTGTCTTTGATGAGCTTAGTTTCTCTCATGAGGGTCCATTGCATGATGATGTCAAGGTTTTATCCAACTTTGAAATTTATGATCACCCTCATCCTAACACATTATCTTTTGACCCTACCACATTACAAAATACTTCTATTCTTACAAAGAGGGCTAGTTTCCCACTCTATATAAGACCTTTGTCGATGATTTTTATTTCAAGATATGTATTATTGATGAACAAGCCACATTGAACATCAAGCCCCTATGTGTGTTCAATTAGTATGGGATTACTCAAAATAAACTCTCTGATTCTCACCATAAATATTTTGGTTTCAACAAATACATAGTTGTGTTAGTGGGAAACATGAAGCTTCAGCTTAATTTCAATCCTAAGATAGTCCAAATAATTTTTTTTGTGTTATACTTGGATTTGTAATACAACATGATCCTCAACCATCCTTGGACTTCCCCACGTATAAGCCATTATATCAAGCATAGTTTTCATGGTCTAGTTCATACAAAAAGTTGAGGTTCATACCATGGAGGCTAACCCAAATCCTTGGGCACTAAATTACATAAAGACAAGGCCCTTAAGTGAGGATTTATATGTCTCATCATATGGACCTATGGACTCCCACACGCCCCCCACTTCTAAGTCTCACTTTCTCAAGGATTAACATTATGATACATGTGAGTATATATCAACATTTACTACTTCAGAGTTTGGTATGCATATTATAACTCCCTCTCTGGATCTACGATGCTAGGCTAGATCTTTCCTTCTCAAATACCTCTTTGAAGACATTTATACAAACATTGAGATTCCCCTATCATCATGTTTCTCCAATGAAAATATCAAATCTCTTAATGCATCTCCTATGGAGGCCCCTAGAATGGTTGAGTCTAATTTCAAGTGTTATTTCATTCATGTGATGGTATGCAACCTATTAAAGGAGAGAAAGGAATATTCTAATATCATGACATATTACCATAAGTATCTCCATCCTCTCAACCAATTGGGTTTGGAGAATTTGATTTATGATGGCCCAACCCTTGGCATCCCCATACTGAATGTCAAGACAATTGAGCTTGAGTATTTAGACCAACTACTCCTTCCCATGCTAGAGTGTTTTCAAGAAAGAAGCAATCCTATGTATGGTGATGTATATTTAGACATCAACCTTGGGACATATACAAGAAAAAATATCATTAAGATCAAATATAATCTTGTTGAAGAGGAATGAGATGCCTTGGTCACCTTTTTTCAATAATTTCTAGATGTATTCACTTGGGAATACATCGATAAGAATTTGATTTATGATGGCCCAACCCTTGGAATCCCCATATTGAATGTCATGACAATTGAGCTTGAGGATTTATACCAACTACTCCCTCCCATGCTAGAGTTTTTTCAAGAAAGCAATCCTATGTGTGGTGAAGTATATTTAGACATCAACCTCATTATGTATGACGGGGCCTACCCCATTTTCCAAAAATAAAGACCAATGGTAGTCAAAGTCTCCTAGTTAGTCAATACCAAAATTGAAAATCTCATCCATCTTAATTTCATCACCATCATCGACTACCTATGATGGGTTGACAACATAATCCCTATTCTCAAAAAGAATGAATACATTCACATCTGCATCAACTTTTGAGACCTCAATTTTGCTTGTTTAAAATAGAATTTTCCCACTCTTTTGATTAATAAAATTGTGGACTCTACTACTAGTTTTAAGATCATGTCCTTCATGGATGTATTCTCAGGGTATAATCAAATCCATATTGCACTAGAAGACTACCATAAGATAACATTCACTATCACATGGGGTAATTTTTGCTATGTCATTTGATTTTTTGTCTAAAGAATTAGGGGGGAATATATTAGCATGCCATGAACCACATTTTTCTTGACCTCATCCACAAGATTATGGAATGCTATGTTGGTGGCCTCCTTGATAAATGTTGTAATTAAGATGAGCATGTATGAGACCTCAATATCATCTTTGAGCATCTTAGGGAGTATCACATTAGTCTCAGCCCTAAGAAGTGTATTTTTGTCATCCTCTACCAAAAATCTTCTTAGCTTCCTCATCTCATATGAGGCATCAAGGTAGATCTAAATAAGATCAAATTGATCCTAAATATGCCTCCCCCACACAATATTGTGTACTTGTATTCCTTCCTTGGAATATTTAACTTCCTTCGATGTTTCCTTGAGGAGTATGCACATAAATCCATACCCAGCATGTGTCTCTTATGATATAACACCCCATTATTGTTGACACCTCAAGTCCATGTGGATTTGAGGAATTAGAGAACATGTTTCATAACCCTCCAATCCTAATGGCACCCATTGAGGGCCATGAGTTAATATTGTACACCTTTGTCACTAATATTTCCATCAAGGGCATGTTGTGTCAAAAGGATGATAATGGTACAGAGATATTTCTCTACTACATATCTCAAATGCTAGTTGTCCCTAAGCTCAGCTACTCTAATATTGATAGATAATTCATCTCCCTTATATTTACCACAAAGAAGTTACAACACTATATGTTGGTTTAAACTACAAATGTGATTATCAAATCAAATACAATTCACTATTTTCTCAACAAGACACATCTTACCAACCAAATTATGATGTGGATCATGGTTATTTAGGATTTTGACCTCTAAATTGTTAACTAAAAGTCCATCAAGGGTTTATCTATAGTTGATTAACTCATTAAATACCTGCTCCCCAAAACCAGTGAGGATTTGGTTGATAATTTACTCCTTGATGATATGGTCTAATCAGTTGACCAAATTGATGTCTTTGAGTGTGATTCATATTGGGACATTATCCATTACCTTGAGACCCAATATTATCCCATTAACACCCCTTATCAAAAATGTTATTTGATCCACAAGCTCAACACTTGATATGTTATCATAAGTGGTTAATTGTTCAAGAGAGGTCTAGATGACATGTTTATATAGTGCCTATACCTTCAAGGGCACCTATATCATGTTATAGGACTCCCATGGGAGGGTCTATGATGACCACCCTCCAGGTTAATCCACTTCTCAATATATCATTAAGATGGGTTACTATTAGACCACTCTTGTTAGTTATACCATCTAATATGCCAAGACATGTAAGATGTGCCAATTTATTGAAGATGCTATTAATACCCCTACAATCCTATTACATTCCATCTTATCACTTTGGAATTTCTTATTTTGGACTCTCAACTCAGTTAGTTAGTTCAAAATCACCTCTTCTAATGGCCACTATTGGTTCATCACTGCCACTAATTATTTCACAAAGTGGGTTGAGGCCATGCCCCTTAGTGTTATGTGTGGGAAGACTGTGGCAAATTTTGTCCTGAACTAACTCATTTTTAGGTTCTAGGTCCCCATTGTGATCATGGACAATAATATCCTAGGCCTTCAAAGCCTTGATATACATGATCTCACTAATTGTTTTGAATTCGATATTCATTTCTCCTCTACCCATTACCCCTAAGTAAATGGGAAAGGCAAATATTTAAATAAGACTTTGAAGAAGATGCTTCTCCACACTATTGCCTAGTCTAAGCACAACTATAAATTCATGTTTTATCCTAACCTTTTAGCCTACTAGACTAGTTTTTAGATGACCATGAGGGTAACCCTATATGCACTTGTATATAGGTCTCAGGCCATTCTACCTCTAGAGGTCTTAATCCCTTCATTATGGGTTAATAATTTTGGATTAGTATCTGATGAAGAAGAATAGGCTACTCATCTTGTTGAGATTGAGAATTTAGATGAATTCCACATTAACACTATCAAGCATAATTATTCTTACCATTGTCATAAATTCCACCAATTTTATAAATTGGTGTGTTCACATTGATTCTCAGTAGGAGATATGGTTCTCATCTTTGATAAGGAGCACTAGTAGAAGGGAAACCTCTCTCACAAGTGGTTTGGCCTCTTCATGATCATTTCCTCATTATAAAATAGGGCCTATCATATATTAAATCTCAAAGGTGAGCCTCTATGGCACCTGATCAATTGGTTCTACCTCAAGACATTTCACATGCATGGCCTACTTGTCCCTCCTAGAAATATACCCATGGTGGTAAGGAAAATATTTCCCCTCTTGTTACACCACTAACCTCTATGCCACTTGTATATCTGTGTGCACATGGATTTTTTATTAGGAATTCCTACTATCTAATCATATGTATCTAGCAGTCCATCTCATATTAAACATACAAATCACACATAAAATCATATACACATGTGATAATAATGATAAATGACTATATATATCACAAAATATACATGATGTTTCTATAAGTAAATAATTTGGATTTCACTAAGCCTAGGCTCACATTCCTAAATATTTACACACATGTGGCTACATATATGATACCTACCAATCAGATTATGTTTGGGATCTATCTATGGTATTCTTGCGTTAGGTGGAGATCTTGATATCTACCTCTCAACCTATCAAGCCATGATCTCTTCCAATGTAGGTAGTTAGTCTATCCTCTCTCCCTTTGCCTCCACTCCTATATCCTACACTTAATCTTTCTTAGCCCATAAAAAAATGATCTTGGCCTCTACTTGATCTATTTATGCCTCAACCTATGTTGTATCTATCTCATGCCATGCTATGGCTACCTCATGTCATGTTGATTCTACCTCTATCCATGCTATATGGCATCTCACTCTCACCAACTCAAGCAATGATCATGCACCCACCTTCTAGAAGTGTGTCTATGGCTCTACCCTATCGATAGGTGTGGAAATATTTCCATAAGTAGTGATACCTCAAAATCTAGGAATAGATCCCTTAGTAGTAGGTCCACCTAAGACCTAATCTAATTGGGTTGGTCTCCTACACACATAGAGAAAATATGTTAGTCACATATTGGCTCTCTCTAAAGGAAGAGTACTAAAAGACAAGTGTTATATAAAAATAACTTTTATTACGTAGTCATGATGTTGGTCTCTATGAACCTCTAGTTAGTTGTACTCCCCCTGGTGGTAATTGCCCTCATCATGGATACCTCTCTCTACCACTTGCTCCCTTGCTATATCTTTGTAGCACTCCTTGATCAGTTCTAATTGGCCTAAGCTATGTCCATCTCTCTCATTCCATCAAAATATATCACTCTAGATGCTTATATGGCCCCTATGGACCTCATAACTCTTATCCTACATGGATCTCCACTCCAACTTCCCTAACCACTTCAAATATTTGTATGGATATAAAATTGTAGATATCCACAACATCCTAATCTAAGGTTGTTTTCATAAGCCTAGTCTTATCTAAAAACCATGCTTCCCATATAATAGCCTCATTTATCATAGGGTATGCCTCACCTCCCCATGGTGTCTTTGTCTAGGCTAGTGGGAGTGTCTCATAATCTTAGGATATAAGTAATCTAGGCTATGTTAATCCCATACAAATATGTAATGGATGTGATATATTTGTTGATATAGTTCTCTCAAGATGTACTAGCTCTAGGTATACGTATTCCCTCCCTCTGATCTCTAGACAACTCCTATCCAATATAGTGGTAGCCTCATAGTGTTCTAGCTAGCATAAAGCCTCTTGAACATAGTACCTTTTATCATCATCTATAGTTATGGAACCCCTAGAGATAGTTGTGTGATATAAATCCCATGGTAATTATAGTCTTGGTAGGGTTTCACTATATAGATCTCTATTATGGTTTTATCTTGAACTTGTGAAACCCCTATCTCCCACTTTGTAGGCTCCGACTCATAGAGCCAATAGACACACTCAGTGATTAAGATAATATTTAGCCTAGTTACCAACTAGTATATGTGTCTATCAGGTTCCCATGTGGTCACTAATGCATTAACTAGATCCCTAGAGTAATGTAACAATGGTACATTGACTAGTATCTATAACCCTATACTCCATAGGTTATCTTTGTTCTCTACTAGAGATTTAGCCTCCTCACCAAACCATGTTAGTACTCCATTTTGGTTTATCACCTCATAGGGTCTCTCTTTCTATGCTAATCACTCACCTATCTATGATGAATCTTCCTCCTTAGGATCATTAACTCTCTCATGTGTCCACAAAACTAATAAATAGGCAAATGGATCAATTGCACTAGTAGTTGAATGGATAAATCATGTTAAAAATAAATTATTTAAATTATTTATATGTTTTTCTCTCTCTCCAATCTCTTTTAGCCTACTCTAGGCTTGCCAATTCTCCTTAAGGCCAAGCTTGGGTCCCTTCTAGTACAAGTTATGTCTTTATCCATAAATTTGTGGCTTGGATGTGGACAAAGAAATGGCCCCTAGAGCTTAATAGTGGCCTAAGCTATTGGTTTGCCCAGCCAAGCCATAGCCTAGGTCATGGAATTTTGGGAATCCCTTGGGCTTCCAAAAACTCCCTCCCAAGGCCTCTATTTGGCCTCCCTCTTAGCCTAGAGTGTTTATCTCCACCTTCCAATCATTTTTACTAGTTGGTCTACTTGATTCATCTACTAAATCATTTTTATTTAGTCAAAATGTCATTTGGGCTTCCCAAACCCTAAAATGGAAAATAATTGACAAAGTTTTGTTCAGAAGACTTACCCAGACCATCGTGTGCACCTATGGTGTACTCCCCACATCCCCATATGCTCAGCTTGGGTTTTGGTGGTGGTTTTTCTATCCTTAGAGTAAAAATGTGTGAAAATGACTTCTTTTCTCCATTTTTCTATTTTTGTCTCTCTTTTTTATTTTTAATGAGACCCTTTTTGGGTTTTCAGTGTCCATTTCATTCTAGACCATGAAACCTTTGTCTTAGGATTTTCAACCCATTATGAGCATAATGTAAACCTTTGTTTTTTAATTTGAGCCCTCATTGAGCCCACTCTCACCCCTTTTTGGTGCTTAGGATCCCTTTTGGATCCCCATTGACCTATTAGGTTAGTGTTGATGCAAGAGATTGCACTCAGGGTAGGAGGCCTTACTCCTACCTTCTCCTCGCAACATGGAAACTCCCCTCTCACCTATGGGACCAGCGAAGCTAGAGGGGAGAGTCTCTAGATAAGGGCTAGCTCCCTTTGATGCATCATGTTGTTTCTAGCAAAAGTTAATAGGTATATATATATAGATAAAAAGGGGGGGTGAAAAGGGAGAAAGATGTAGGAAAACAAACCTAATATAAAGAGGTGATGCACCAAAAACAAGGTCGACCTTCACACATCCACTCTCAAAATCAGATAAATACACACATACTCTACACACTTGGAAAAAAGGACTAGGCTGCAAAAAACTGGTAGGGAGGCTTTCATGAAAGCATAGGAAATAGAAAATTACTAAGGTGCTATGAAATGCACACTGTACGTGACTCCTATTCTAGTCTTCTCAAATGTCGGCTCTTCTCCTTTCAGCTGCAATAATGGCACCTTATAGACAATAGGTCTATTGGTGTTGAATGTATGAGAGCATCAAAAGACAATGACTGGATATAAGCTAACATTCAATGCATACACAAAAATTTCTATCCAAATGGAGGTAAAAATTGTGTTTGTATTGATCCAGGTGAAATTTTTGCTAGGGCTACACCTTTGCAAAAGTGGAAGAATTGATCCTTCTCAAAAATGAGAAGTTACAATATATAGAAGAAAGAAGAAAGAAACTTGGCACTTCTTTGACAAGTTGGCCTATCGCGTCCCATTCGAAAGAGGAAAACACTATTGTGTTTTCATCATTCTAGAAGAAACCTACTGGAACCATGCTATATAATCACCAAATTTGACTTGGCATTTGAGTTTTAATGTGGAAGTGTGGATCGTGCCTCTTTTTTGCTAACAGACTGAAATTTGTCCCCTTTCAAAAGCACGGGTCAAGTTGCTTGCTATTTGTGCCATTTGGGGAATTATCAGGCAATAAATTGCCTACACTTTGCCACTTAAACTGCCTTGTCACTTCTATGCCATGTTATTCTTATCCCTTCTCAATTTTGTCTCATCTAGTCTTTTAACCCTCAAGGGGTGATCTCTTGGCTGGTTGCTGCATTCCTTGGGCTTTTCCATGCTTAACACTCAAAAATTTCAAAAACAAATGACTAGTTTATTACATTAAAATTGATGACCTTTGGGACGTCACCGTCCTTGTCAAAAGTCATCGGGTCTTTTTCGTTGAAGTGAAACCTTCTTGAACTAAACCTATTGAACCAAAATGGTTCAACGATTCAATTGTTCAACCAAGTGCACCGATGAGACTTTGAACTGAAGCTGATGAACCAAGACCATTGAAAATTTGACTTTGAACCAATTGAACCTAGCTATGAACTGAACTCATTGAACTTGCTGAACCCAAAATGAATTGGCCTTAAATAGCAGGAGAGAAGTTGACCAAAATTTTGTTTATGGCCCAAATTGGTCAACAGTTAGTACCCCATCTCGTGGGCACCCAAGGATGGAAGTTGCACATTGTGCTTCTTTTAGTTAGTCATTTCTTTGTAGTTTTATAATTGATCCATTATAACACCCATTTATCTCTTTCATTTTAGTCATTAAAGGTGGTGTTAGTTATTGTTTATGGAGGTTTTGTACTTACTCTAGTCTATAACTAATTGATATTTATCTTCTAAAAACTTCCTATTACTTTCCCTTATCACCTCTTTGCATGATTAACATTGGTCAATTAATTATCTTGTGACTTGGTTTCATTTTTCAACTCCCATGTGTAACTTGATTACCCCACCTCACCTTGAGATAGCCTTTATGTGGCCACTAGTCATATATTCTCAACCCCTATAATGGTACACCTCTTAGTGGTGATCCACAAAAATGGTGGTAGTTGGGGAAACCCAAGACCTAATACTATATCTTGGGTCATCATTGATCCATGGGGCTATGAGCTTATTACATCTAGTATCCTCCATACCAATGATATAAATAACACCACCAAGTGTCAGGTGATCATTAGTACCTTTATTGATACCCATGAGTTACATAGATGTTATGTGTATTTTTTCTCTAATTCACTCTTAGTCATGTCTCAAATCATTAATGTTTAGGCTATCTTTGGCTCTAAGTTTCTCCCCCTCTTAAAGGCAACACATGATTTACTCTCCTCCTTAGTAGACATCTAGGTCACCCATATCCTTCATAGGGAGAACACTAGGGCTGACACTTTAGTGAATGTCATTCTAGATTGTACAATTTGATTTGATATCACTTATGTCCCTTATTTATAGGATTTGGAGTTGAAACTAGAATTGGATTTAGATTATGCAATAATTATAGTCTCACTTGTTGATCACAATAGCAACTTCTTATGATACCATCCTTATCTAATAAGTGTATGTAATTTTATCTTTTATCATTTTAGTTGTTGATTTCATTTACTTTTGTGTGGATTTTAAGTACTACACAACACTCCTTGTTCATTCAAACATTGACTACGTATACTTTAGGGGCATATGTAGTCATACTTCCTA
>JARHVA010007404.1:15000-20000 GCA_037957365.1 Torreya grandis
AATTGGTGTCAAATCCTATTCTTTTGAAGCAAATCTTAAAACATAAATGAGATCCTAGAAGCAAAGATGGCTAGTTAACAAGCTCAAGGTGGTTTCTCTACTAGTAAGGTTCCATTATTAAATAGATATAATTATGAATTTTTGAATGTAAATATCAATATATATTTTATGTCTCAAGATCATGATATCTAAATATTAATTAGTGAATGGCTATATTGTTACTCTTATTCAACCAACTAATGTACCAAGTAAGAAATCTAGTGAAAACAACTCTAAGGAAATGCATGCCATTAATTGTGGCTTATAAAAGGTAGATATTGTAAAGGTAATGAAATATAAATCATATAAATATATATGTGATAAATTCAAGAGTATTTATGAAGGAGACACTAAGGTGAAGATGTCCAAGTTACAAACCCATCAAAGATAATTTGAAACCCTGAAGATGAATGAAGATCAAACCATTGTATCTTACATATTGAGGGTTGATAAATTTGTCAATATCATTAGAGGATTGGGATAATAATTTAAATAATATACTATTTTCCAAAAGGTTTTAATATTATTAACTTTTATGTTTGACTCAAAGGTGTCTGCAGTAGAAGAGATGCATGGATTAGACAAGATATAAATAGATAGGCTTCATGGCATATTGATTGTGTATGAGATGAGAACTAATGAAGGAATACCTTCCAAGAAGTAAACAACATTAAATGTTTATAATAATTTGAAATACAAAAATTTCAAGGATTAGGAATGCTTAGATATTGATGATGATCAACCGATAGCCATGTTTGCAAGGAAGTTGATGTTTATATCTAGTAAGTACCAGGATAAGTTATCTTTCAAATGATTCAACTATGGAAATATTTTTCATTTTGAATTAAATTTTCCTAAAAATTATAAATATAATCATGATAAAGAACATGATAAACATCAGGTAGATGATAAGAAGACCTATAAGCCTAATAAAAACCAAAAGGAGTTCATAAAGTATGAAGACAGGAAAGGAACTTTAAAAAATAAGAGAAGATTATACACTAAGGAAGATAAATCTTCTGATGTATGTGACTTAAGTGAATCTTATAGTGATGATGATATTAATTAACCTAAACATGATAATAGTGAAACTTTGTTCATGGCCATAGAATTAGACAATGAGGGTTGCTTAAATGAGAAACGCCTAATGATTGATGTAGAATAATATGAAGAAGTATAATGTAATCTTGAGGTAGAGTTGGTAAGTGACTTATAGGATTTGAAGTTCTCAATTAGAAATAATCACAAACTAAGATGATTAGTTAAGGACTATAAGGATAATATTGGCTTGTTTGAGGAAAGGCTACGTAACAATTCCAAGGATTAATATGTGATTATCATTCAAGTTGAGGCACAGATGGAGGTAGTCAATGTAATCCTAAAGGCTAAAGAGTAATAAAGCATTAGGTATGAAAATAAAGTATATTCCTTGAAATACATGTATGATAAAACATCTATCAATGTGAAGAGCTTTGTGAATATTAAAAATAACACTAAGGCTCTAGATGATATCTTGACTAGTCAAAAGTCTACAAGTGATAAAATAGGTCTTGGTTTAAAATAATACCAAAATGAGGAACCTATATTAAAGGAGAATACCATTGAATATAAAAAGGTCAACATGAAAATACATATCAAATAATGAAATTCTATAAGGTGTGGTAGTTATTTAAATGGTTAGTATTTTGTATGCAGTCAATTTGGTCATAGAGCAAGAAAATGTAGAAAACTTTCCAAGAAAGATGGATCATGGAACTATAGAAGAAATCACAATTCACATCACTAAAATGGTATGTATAAGGTGATTTATTATATATATCATAATGTAGGACACATTAAAATATTCTATCCTAATCGAGTTACAAGGTCATCAGGTTAAGGCAGGAAGTTTGAAGCCTCTAGAGTGCAATAAAGAAGAAAAATGAATGTATGTAAAATAAAGGTAGTAAAGATAAGTCATCATAAATTTAAAAGCTTAAGTGGAATGATTTCTATGATATAATATTCCTCAAGTTTGAAATCAAGTCAAGAATGTCTACTATCAGCTCACATTGAGGATCAAATGGTTAATGATGAGATCAAGCCTATAGTGCCAATCAAGCATTGAAGGACATTGACAAATATTAAATATTGTGAGAGTATGTAGATCTCATAATCTCTTGATTTCATGGTGTTTTATTGTCCTATGAAAATGGGTGGCTCTATAGGCTCAATGTAGATATTCTTCTATTAGTAGAAGCATGAGGTTATAGTCAAAGAAGGTTTCATCTTGAGAAGATTATTGGTTATTTATTTTGTAATCAAGGAGATGAAGATGGATATTATCCATTATTGTGTTGGAATATCTGATGTTTCAAGTGTATTAGGTATTAAGATGAGAGATCTAAGGTTGACATCAGGTATTTAAGGTCAAAGTACAATCAACTAGTTTAAGAGAGGTAAGTTTTTTGTACTATTTGTGTGATTAGTTAAGCTTGATATGTTTTAATAAGGGATATTTGTGTAAATATTCTTGAAGGAATATGAGTATTGTTTAATAGTCCTATTTACTCATGTGTTGATTTTTGAAGACAAAGGGGGAGTCCCAAATTCTATAGTTGGTATAAAGAGTTTGGTAGCCTAGTGTGTGATCAAGAGTTTTATATTCTTCGGTCATGAAAAGGAAGCTAGGAGAATGATTTTAAAAGGGAAGATAATTATTAATGATGGAGAAGTGACATGATTGATAGAAGTTTTTGATATTGGTTACCATAGTTTATTAAGATTATGTGCCATCTAGTGTCTTCAAGAGGTAGTATTAGCTCAAGGGGAGAATGTGTGATTCTAGTAGTTTAAAGTGACCCTTTATCATTAATGTCAAATGGGGAGAAATATTTAAAAGGGTGATAAAAGTAAATATCTATATCTAGGAGATGGTTGCCATCAAGAGTGGTTGCCATAGGTTTTCTAGTGTGTTTGCCATCAACGATAAAGGGGGAGATTGTTGAGCATTGTCAGTGAGTGCTGATTTTTTGGTATTGATGTTCTAATTAATTTAAAAGGTTATTTTAAGGTGAATGGTTTTTATGGTATGAGATTTTATGCTTGATATGAATACTCGACATTGATGTTGTCTTCACTACAACTTACTTACCTAGAAATGCTAGTTTACCTTAAATTGTAATCATGGTGACTCAAACCTTCAACACATGTATAGGCATATTTAATTATTTATAATGTATTTAGATTATCCTATTAGATCATCATACCATTCTTGGATCAAAATATAATATAGTCAAATAGAAAATATTGGTCTTGTAGACCAATCTTATGACCTCCCTCTACACAATCTTCACTAAGCCAAATAAGTCCACTTGTGAGAAAATTTTTACTATATTCAATAATATACAAAAAGTATACCAAACATGATCATTTACTAAAATTATAGAACAACATTTATATGCACTTGGATTCATCACTATTTCATGATAACACATTCGTAATTATCTTTTCATTGCTACTTGGGTTTATCATTATTTCCCCCATTAGATCTGTTAGCGACTCACTAAATTGGATGAATAGTTTAGGATAATTGAGGTATTAAAATTATTTATAAGCCTTGATTAACATAAAACATGAGTTTCAATCTTCATATTTCATCCATTTTCTTTTCTTGACTTGGTTAACTATAGTTACTACAATAAATCTCTGATAAATGTGTACTTTCATGTAGGGTCTACTCACACACCTGACAACTTAATCCCACCTAGAGGTGATTGAGAGAGTTTAATAAAACCTAAAATCACTTATACAACCATACCAATCATTTATAGTCACTTTTGATCAATATCTTCAACATCAAGTCCTTATTAGGGTTTTAAGAAGGTTTAAACCTATTTCCATTCTTAACAATTGTTCATAAAGCATAGTCCCTCATTAAAAAAACAAATGCATATAATTATGATCTATAACCTTCCTCATATACCATGAATATCTTAGGTTCCCATGAAAAGGTTTAACAATCTAATGAAAACAAAAAAAAACCTTTTTGGGTTTGTATGCCTTCATTCTAAATACACAAGAGACCTCAAAAAAAAATTCATGCCTTTTATTACAAACCATGAACTCAGACTATGTGAACACACTTAAAATGACATAAATAACCTATAAAAATTCTTATATAATCTCAAACACTTTGAAATTTAATCATGACCCCTCATTATGCCACACTCTTTCTCTTTACTCTCTAGCCCTTGACCTACAAATTACAGTAGGCCTTGAAACATAAATTCATTCCTATTTCTATGTGATATCCACCTCAATAACATACTCAATAAGCATATAAAATTCTTAAATATTTTCATACATCATTTATATTCCTTGACAATATATCATGATGCCTCATTAGGCTAGGTAAGGTCTAGAAATGGTCTAGTTGTAGACTTAATCTGTAGGTCCTACCCCTGTAAGATCAAACTAAAAATATTATGAGTGATCCAATGATTCAAATACATGATCAATAAACATAATAAAAATACTCATGCATGTCTGCACTTATCTTACCAATCTATCAGACTCAAACCTTTTCACAAGGTCTCTTCATGCTATTATTAGTGTCATGACTAGGCTTATTAAGTACTTGATACATGACAACTAACCTTGAAACCATTATGAAATTATTTACACTTCAATTACATGATCATAAAATTCCAAACAACCTCTCACATGTTTGATTTAGGTTAATTGACCAAACATTACTATGCACACCTTCTCATAGGGTCTAGACTAGTCTTCTAAAGATACCTTGTACTCAATGATTAGTACTTAAAAATGCTTACCTCAATGCTATCAAAAGTGAAAAATCATCAAAAAACACTCTCACACCACTAAAACAATATTTAAAATAACCAATATATTAATCATAAGTTTTCCTTCAAATTCTCTCTTTGATTTGAACCTTGACATAAACCTTAAATCAACCA
>JARHVA010007404.1:25000-280000 GCA_037957365.1 Torreya grandis
ACATACATTTCATCTAATAATTTAATATTTAATTCCTTTCTTAGATATTTATTTTTTCCCCATTCATATATTGTTCACTACCTTAACCTTTAAATTTCCCATCCCTCATTAATTTCCTTTTTATATTATTTTTATTATCCCATTGACTTAATAACACATCATATGATCTTTTGGAATTTTAAATTCCAAATATCATAGCTACCTCCTATCTACCTATCACAAGGATTTTAAACAATACTAGTCATTACTCCCCACTTAATGCTTCCACTAAGCTTTATCAAACCCCCTAAACATCTTCATAATCCTTCTTAATCCTCATAGAGACTCTAATCTCCATTTTAGGAAATTATAATTAATTTTAAATTCATGGGCTCATTCTAATACATTATCTTCCAAGTAATTTTAAATTTTGTAGAAATTTGTAAGCCTTTGATCTCCCAAGGCCCAACATTGAATATGGAGCCTCCATTCACCCTTCCCTCTTCCATACAAAACCTGTTATTATTTTGACCATGGTAACTAATGAATAAATGAATAGATATCTTATGAAGCCATCATACTATCTAATTATTCTTTCCCTATAAACTATTTTCATTCCATAGCTTTCTTGTCATTTAAATCCATTAACACTAGAATTTACATCGATTGAGTCCATTTCATAATCTAAAATATTGAATTCATATTTCTTTCAATCCAATATATTGAATTCATATTGCTTTCAATCCAATGAATTAACAAGTTCCAACCAATACTAAAACAATGTTGTGTAATCAAGAATGTATTTATATTATTCAACCACTTGCCATTTCTATTCAAGAAGGGGCTTATTTGATCTAACAACATTTTCCACTTAACCATCAACAAGTTCCCCCTATGTGACAAATTAATAATAATCAACAAAATATTCCTCTCTAATATTACTAAATTACATTGAATAACCAACAATCTATTACTCTAATCATGCCTTAGTTCCCTCCAAATCAATGCCGCACTCAACAACAACTGCTTTACCAATAATAAGTATTGTATTAGTATTACAACACTAATAAAAGAGTAAATATTCCTAGTAAAACCAATCATGTATATATTCCCCAATATTATATACCACCTCTTTATATAGGCCAAATTAATGTGCCTTCGAATACCCAACAAAATATACCCACTTCTTCTCCGTATGGTTCCACTTTTCATGATTCGTAATAGGTTAAAGATGAAATTTGAACCATTTCTTTAGGAAATAAAAATAAGAATTTATATAAGATGACATATGATTTTATGCCTTTGATATGATTTATGTTTATATACCTTTATCATATCATTTTGAGATGCCAAAATTTGAAAAATACAATGGTAAAGGTGGCCCCAAGGAACATATAAAAGAGTTCTTTATCACATGTCAATAAATTTTTTATAGTAGTATTTACCTACTTATCTTATTTCCTAAGAGTTTGGTACGGCATGCCTTAGAGTGGTTATTTTTTCTACCTAAGAATTTCATTGATAAATTTTATGACTTGTCAAAGAGATTTGTGAATCATTTATCTTTTAGTGTGGAACATGAACTGACTATGGTTGATCTATGTCAAACTAAATAGTGAGGAGGAGAAATATTTGCTATTTATTTACAATGGAAACACTTATTATCCAACCAAATCCAACATTGTCTCCATAATAAGAAATTGGCCTTAATGATCATGTCCAATCTATAATATTATAGAACCCATAGTCTCAAGCTTCATTGAAATATTATGTTTTAAAAAGTTATTTCCAATGGAATATAGATCGATAAATCCCTCATCGACATTGCGGTAATCAATATTTACTTTCATAATCAAGTTCAAATCAAGAATCAAACACAAGTTCCTACACAAGTGTAAGAAAGTACATTAGAGAACACTAAACCATTCAAGAAATATTAAAATGTTATAGAAGATGGGGTAATTTAATCTCAACATGTGGAAACATCCCAAAAACTACCTATATAGATAAAACCACCTACTTATTCTCTCACATTACAAAAACACCCTCTAAAAAGAAAACATTATCATAATAGATTATTTATTATTTTGGTGAGCCTATTGAGATTGTTTTTGAGAATCTAGTTGTTACTAACATGATCATTTTTATAGTTCCTAAAACATTTATAGAAAATCATCATAAAACTAAATAGTATGAATATAATGAACTTTATGATTATCATCAGATTAATGTCATTTTGTTAACATATGCATTCAACTTCACCGTTCATCTATTTTTTTTTTGAATGTGGTGAAACAGAGTTGGATAATGTGGCCATAATGTCTAATCAAAATTTAGGTATCTATCATAACCATTTATCACATCATAACTCCAATAATAAGGAAAAACCAAAATCAACATCAATTTAACAACTAGAACTTGAACATATCTTCAAAAAATCAATATTAGAGGTAGAATCAGTAGCAAAAGTATAGTCATATTAGTGATGCCCATTCGAATCAAGTTAACTATAGTAATGTCCCTAAAAACTATAATGATGTATGCCATTTTACTAGTGGACATATAACCACCATTAATATCAACCCTAAGCTAACTACCAATAGTATTTGATGGCCTTCAAAGTCTATTTTAGGACCTCCACCTCTATTTGATGGTAATCCTGCTTTGGTTTGTATATCCAAAATAATCAAAAACTAATATTTACCATTTTAGTTCCTAACTCACCTTCTTCTAATTATAGTAACCCCCAAATGAATTGAGTTTGCACAATCACAATTGGACACTCTATGGGTACCATTCAAGGTCTTGTACCTTCTTCCATCAAATATCTCATTCAAGGACCTCTACCTTAGGATACCAAGACAACTACTCCTATTAATGATGAACCTTTTTAAATTTGTATTTAACATATTTTTCCATTAAATTTCCATAAGACCATTTTGAATGAGATTTTGAGTCAGTCTATGGTCAAAAATGACATTAGACATGATAAGTTTCAAACATTATGATTCATTTGTATCCAAACTAATAGTTTGTAATTGATCATGCTGATATGTCATTCATTATACATTTGAATTATAACCTAATTTATATAAAATCAATAATTTCTTGAAATAAAATTAAATGTGTCCTCATAGATAATGGTTCATGGCTAAATATTGTAACTTTAAAACTAGTGAAACACTTGAGTTACACAATAGTAAATCTTTAGTTGGATACCATTACAATCAAAGAATATGATAATGAGTAGCATGAATATTAGGGCACCTTTTTTAACTCATTATCATTAGGCCTCTAACTCATGATACTCTGTGCCATGTTTTTGAATTAGAACTATCATATATGTTCCTTGGCTGACCATGGATTCATGAAGTACTTGTTATACCTTCTACTATGCATCAATGTATCAAATTTCCCCATTAAATATTATAAGTTACTATTCATAGTGACCTATAACCATACCAATCTTGTAAACATTTGGAAGTAGAGTATGAAAGCTACAACTACTACCTTGGCATAAAGAATGTACATAAAAGGACAAGAATGTAGTTAATTAACCACTTGAGTTCAATTATGTATATCCAAGTACTATTACCTAAAATTCATCAACACCACATATTAAAATAGCCACTAATTTTATTAATAAAAACAATGGCCTTTGGGAATACAAAATTGGTAATGCTTTTCATAGAACCAAGTTGTGTAAGATGCCTAAATCATATGGTATACCTAGGGTAAAAATTCCTAAAATGGAATGGTGTGGGAAGGATGATTATCAATAGAAAGGACCCATGGTTTTCATTAAAACCACTTTGTATGAGGAAGAATAAATCAAGTCAAATAATGATCCATGGTTATATAATGATGATTTTGACACCTACTACCAAAGCACAAAGTATTTTATTCCAAACAAGATAATGGATAACCAAGACTATGAGGGAAAAGGACTATAGGAAAAGTAGTCAGGACCTATTAAACTAGTATAATTTGCCAAAAATAAATGAAATTAAGGTATTTTATATAAATGACCTAGGTTTGACACATTAGATCTTGAGAGTGACACTAATTTATCATCTAACACTAAAAATATGGACAATAATGTAGTGTCTTATTGTAGCATTTATGATGAATTGGTTGACACTAACCTATTTGATCCTCATATAATATTTACTATTATTTTTTGACCAACTTCTTCCCCTTTTTTCCTTTATCATCCCCAATTGATCGACTAGGAAGAACAAGACTTTTACATACCATTGAATGATTTTCAAAATGTTGAGGCAACTTTTAAATTTTTGGTCCTCAAAAAAGGTTTTCCACTTGGTGATCAGAAATAGGGATTTGATATTACATTGGACCCTTATACTTATTTGGGAGAGCAAGTGAACTTTATTTATCATAAGGAAAAATAAAAATAAATTCAAACATTGAGGTCACAAAGTGAAATCTTCTTTGAGGCACTTTTGGACTAAGGAAAAAGATGAGTTCCATTGTGAAAATTTATTTTAGGCACCATTGGATTGGGAAGTTCACCCTCTTTCAAATGAAGCATAGGCCTCATCTAGTCCTATAATTTCAATTATATAAGGAATTATTTTATCGGATCAAAAAAAATTTATCAAATAACTTAGGATTTCCTACATGCCTTTGAAAAATGGCCTTTTTTAGACATTGGAAACTTATACTATTATTGAATGGATGAATTTAATGAGCCATTCAGGCCACTAGATAAAGAGAAAGATCAATTTACTACATTTCCAACTATTATATAAGATGGTTTTACACTACTTGTGTAGCTTACCATAGAAGTCAATATTGGAACATTGCCTAATCCTACATGGATCAAAATTCAATCATCCCTCACTAAAGAGGAATGTGATCTTATTATTTCACTCCTTGATGAGTTTGTTAAAATGTTTTCTAGTCTTAATCACATATTGAAGTCTTAGACCTTAATTTATTTGTACATCACATTATTGTACACCCTAATACAAAGCTAATCAAGTAGAAGTAGGTAAAAATGCACCATAGCATAGGTGTAACTACCAAATAATAATTATAAAAAGAATTAGAGGTAGGGTGTATCCATCCTACTAATTATTCATAATGGATATTGAACATAGTCATAGTAAAATGAAGACACAAGGAATCCTACTATGTATCAATTTAAGAGATATCAATAAGGCATGCCCAAAGGATGGATTATCTGGGTAGAATCAGATCAAAATCATGCCTAAAAACCAACATAATACTTTATTCACCACTCCATGGGGAATGTTTTATTATCAAATGAGGCCATTTGGAATAAAAAATGCTAGTTAAAAATACTAATGTGCAATCAATATCATTTTACATGACATGATACAAAATATTATTGAATATTATGTGGATGATATTTTGGGAAAATATAAGACTAGAGTAGAATATTTAGATGTGTTACAAAGAATAATTAAAAGGCTTTATGAATACAAGGTAAGATTTAAACCTAAAAAGTGTATCTTTGGCATTAATCTAGGAAATTTTTGAGGTTGAACATTATCTCCCATAAGGGAATTGAATTCAATCCATCCAATATTAAGGCAATTCGATAAATACCTTCACTATTTTATCTAAAGTAGTTTTGTAGCTTATAATGAAAGATCCAATATATCAGGTGGTTCATTTATCAATTAGTATGCATATGTCATTCATTCACTCACATTCTAAATAAAGCCTCCACTTTCTCATAGAATATTAATTTTCAACACACCTTTGAGTAGTTAAAATAATATTCCACAAATCCACTTGTTCTAACTCCATGTTTTATTATTTTTAAGAATCTAGTGTGTATATCCTAAATAATAAGGGTATAGAATAATATAAAAAATCTAGCTTAATAGGTAAAAATATAGATTTTAACTAGTAATTATGCAAGAGAAATAGAAATAAACTTATCTG
This sequence comes from Torreya grandis, assembly GCA_037957365.1. Lineage (NCBI taxonomy): Eukaryota > Viridiplantae > Streptophyta > Pinopsida > Cupressales > Taxaceae > Torreya > Torreya grandis. The sequence continues at coordinate 30,917 of JARHVA010007404.1, forward strand.
GTTTAGGACTAAAACAAAGGATTCTAAGGCTATAAATGGAGTAGGAATGAGACACTATCAAGAATCTAAATCTATAATCTATTTTCTAATTGGATAGGATCATAAAAAATAGGACACCCTATTTTTTTTATGTTATAGTACTTCCTAGCACTATTGTCGAGAGGATCTAATCTTTCTAGGTTTAATTTACCTAGCCAATATGAGTCTATGTACCAAATTATGAGGGTTAGAAGTCATCAAACCTCACTATAGGTCTATTTAAATCTTCAATACCTATATTGATCTACACACATTCAAATAATTATTACATCAAAAGTAAAATGGGGGAAAATTGGGTTAGGGGAAGATTGATCACATAATCAAAACCCCTTGCTATTCTAATTATGCCTACATTAACCCTAAAGATAGGGTATCAAATCCAATGTAGTTCTCCCTTAAGGAACATGCATAATTAATATGTCGATAAATGCAAGAATGAATTTAGCATAGGCCCTTCCTTGATCAAGAATGAAAGTATATGTGTGATGTAAAGAAGCTAACTTATACTATTGACTAATTTTTATTATGCCTAATGTGCCAAAGTAGTATGTTCTAGATATAAAATGCCTTGTGTAGTCATTTATATAGGAGAGTCATTATTTTAAATTTGGGATTTTTATTCATGTTTGGCCGACATTGGAAAACTTAGGAATGAAGCAAAGAAAAGGGGTAAGACTCATCTTTTAGGATAAAGTGACCGTTGGAATCAAATTTGCACTTGGACAATAACACCATAAACTAGACACTGTAGGTTTCAACACTATAGTCCTATTTGGGCACTATTATCCAAAGGGTATGAGATCTAGGGGGATGGAATAAGCCTAGAAAGAGTGACTTGGGTTAGTAAGGGTTAAGTCTAGAAAGTTAAAAATGACTAAGAATAGTCAAAGAGGTATCAAGGATATGAAATAAGACCAAGGAAAATTAGACAAAAAATTGGCTAAATGTTAATAAGACTCATATTCTCAAGTCAGAATCTCCTATGAAAGGACTATGAAAAGACATGATATGTGTGGTTGCTTGACCAATGTAGGGTGTATACATTTCACCCACTTTTAATATAGTGATGCAATGAAATGAAGTACTAGACTAAAAGAAAGAAAGAAGATGCATACCTAAACTTACCTATCCAAAGATAAGTGTACTAAAAAAAAGATCCAACTTCCTAGCCAGGGAAGTGGATGGAGAACTGAATAGTGCTTGGAGAAAGAAGGAATCCCTATAGTATATGCCCCATATACTATATCTGAATAGTGCCAAGATAAAGAAGGAATCCCTATAATAGATGCCCCCTGTATTGAGTCTAAATAATGCTTCGAGAATGAAGGAATCCCTATAATAGATGCCCCCTATATTGAATCTAAATAAAGCCTAAAGAAAGAAGGTATCCCTATAATAGATGCCCCTTGTATTGAATATAAATAGTGCCTAGAGAAATAAGGAATCCTTATAATAGATACCCCCTATACTAAATCTAAATAGTGATTTGAAAAAGAAAGGATCCCTATGATATATGCCCCTGTTACTAAATTTCAAAAATGCCTAGAGAAAGAAGGAATCCCTGTAATAGATTCCCCTTGTATTGAATCAAAATATTTTTTGGAGAAAGAAGTAATCCCTATAATAGATGCCCCCTTGGACTAAATCTAAATAGTGCCTAGAGAAAGAAGGAATCCTTATAATAGATGCCCCCTGTACTAAATCTAAATAGTGCCTAGATAAAGAAGGAATCCATGTAATAGATTCCCCCTATACTGAATCTAAATGAGAAATAAGAAATGCTCAAAGGCATAAAACTAATGTCTACCCTATGTCCCACATAAACTTATGTAATCTAGAATGTGTGTAAAGAATATGTATGTTGTGAAGAGCAAGATCTATCATGCCCCCACTATGAATAATATGAACTAGGAATAATAAGTGTTTGGAGGTCCAAAACCATTTTATGACCTTTGTCCTACACAAACACTTACATCTGAGTAATGTTATGACCAACCAATATAGATGATCATACAGTCTAACTTGGTGACAACCTGGGTATGCTTGGCGTAATCTAGAAACTCTAGTAAATGTGTAAGAAGAAAATGGCTTGTCTTGCAATTCCAATCTATATAATCTAGATGCTAAATAACATGATAATCTATGCCATGCCCCCAAATCTGGTAGGTGAGTGATGCATCTAGATATTTTATAAATTTATATAACCATATCTGCCTTGATTTATCATGCCATGTCCCATGTGCAAAACTGGAGATCAAAACAATGTGTTTTACACTATGCCTATAATCTACTATCTGGTCATGTAACTGTGTCATATTGTATGAAGCTTTATGTATGAGGCATGTTATAATGTACATGCCCCCATATTTGGTATATGGTCTGAATCTATATCAAATTCACTATGAATCCATATGATCTTAAACATTGTATTTGAATAGTCTGTGTATATGTAAACTAATGGTGTATCCCTTTGAATATCTTGAGTAATGCTAAATGACCCATGTAATCTGAATCACTATATAACTTGATGAATCTAAGCTGAGTAATACTAATAATCTAGATTTTGGATGTGTCATAACCATGGTGTATCTATCTATCTATAAGAGTGGATAGGTATATTAGGTAATTTTTAGAGGTAGTATGAATGATGCCCCCCTTTTGGGGAGAGGGATGAGATTTGTAATAGAGGAGGTTGAGCCAAAAGTGAAGACTGGTGGCATATGAATAGAAATTGGGTTGGTATGTATTGAATAGATTGATAGTCTATTTATTTGATTAGTGAGAGTTGAATTAATAGGATTGAAAGGTGTCTTTGATTGGTTATGATCAAATCTTGTACCTAGCTATAGTAGAGATGTAGAATCATTCATGTCGTGGTAGGCAAATGAGGTAGTAATAGATTGAATGGAGTGAAAGGTTGATTAATTGAATAGGTTGGGTTGTTTGAATGTTTTGATTAATAGGTAACAATTTATATGTCAGGGTAAAAAAGAGGTATAGGGATGTGTGTATGCTATATTAGGCAAATGACATAGTGAGAGATCAAAGGTTGTGTGATGTTGAAGGTATCATCATCACGATTCATGGAACCAAACATTTTTTAAAATGGAGCTATGGGGCTCTAGTGATGAGTAAAATAGTTATTCACTTTTGAATAGAAAAGTTAGTTGATATAAGAATTTTGATTGACTTTGGTTTCATTTATGTATTTACTAGTTTGAGATATTGGAGCCTTGGAGAGAAAAATGCCAAGGAGATGAGCACCTTCCACAACTCATTTTGAGCAATTGGTAGCCCAGATTCAAGCTGACAAAGAGATTAGCCTAGTGAGTAAACTTAACACTTGATTCTTACCTATTTAGAAACCTATTTTGGATATTTTTGAGTTATTTTAAGTAGTCTAGGAAAGTTTTTACTAGTTTTAGCACTCCTATCTTGGAGTTAGTGGTGCTGTCCAAGAAACAACACTGTTATCCAAGTTCCAACACTAGTGTCCTTCTATAGTTTTTTTGTCCAATGTGGATGGTTTTTTCAATTTTAGATTTTTTCTTACTTTTTTACTTAGCTATTTTTATTAGTATAGTTATCTAACATATAGTCTATTGTTTGGTGTCTTCAAGGTTAGGTGCTGATGCAAGAGTTTTGAAAAGGTTAGGTGATGGAGGCACTGAGGATGTTACCATTATCTATTAATGAACATGTCATTAGAGATAGGGTAGGGTTGGGTCATGTATATGACCTAGACATGGTGTAGTGGGATAGGTCCTTGATTACTACCTTATGTGAGAGGTGGAATGCTGATAATTATACAATTTAGCTTCCTACTAGAGATATCACTATTACATTAGAGGATGTATACCACATTTTGCATTTGCCAATTAGTCAGTGATGGGTGATAATATAGGATGACATTGGTGATGATGCCATTGATCATGCATCCTTTTATTTTTCTACTGTGCCTTTAGGTGTACATTGGAGGGGTAATGATAGTGATGTATTACTATTAGTTATTGTGCTTTTAAGTGATCCATGCCTGTGGAAGTGGTTAATTATATTGATGGCTTCTTTTGTTGCAGTGGATGGTAGTGGAGTGTCTATTTCTTATAGGATGCATAGGGTGGTTTATAGCATTGAGATGTATGGTAATATGTTCTCATGGGGCGTGACTCTACTTGTCCATTTATAAATATATTTATATAGATCTATGTAGGAGGCATTTAGTGTCATGATGGGTGTAACCACTTTATTACTTAGTTGGGCTTATGAGTACATAGTAGTTGTGTGATTGATTGAATTACCAAGGGTTAGTTGGGTATATCCATAGCCATTTGGTGAGAAATGGATAAGTGATTTCGCTATATCATCTCTTAGGATATATCACTATAGGAGGATGATATATATATTGGCGGCCTAAGATATCATATGGAGGCCCTATAAAGGATTCCTTAAATGGCCTGAGGATGAAGACTAGATTTGGTACATGAGGTTTAGTTGTTGGTTACATGATCATTGGGTTGGAGTATAGAGAACTTTTAGTATGAGTGCATGACTAGGTAGTTTGGAGTTTGACATGATGTTCCTCTTATAGCATGGGTATGGTTGAGGAGTGCATGGGCACTAGTGAGAGTATGGGCTTATATGAAAATTACTTAGGACAAGTTGGCACTATTACCTTTGGATGCACAAGATGGAGTTATGGATATTCCTTATGTAGATGATGTGGGATGCACTAAGGCATACACTGCATAGTGGGATAGGCATCGATGGGCTCCATTATATCTTATGGGTGGAGTGGATGTTCTTTCATATGAGAATCTTGAGCCAATCCAGATGATGGAAGGTAATTAGTGATTGTATTTAAATTGTACCTATGTTTTCACTTTAGTTTGGATTTGAAAGTATATATCTATTGTAGTTTTTTACTAATTATATGTGCAGGTGAGGTGGGAGGTGCATAGGATGAGTCACCTACTAGGGTGGGGAGGGAAGATGATGAGTTTTAAGAGACCATCATTGACTCAACACTCTGAGAGCTCATGTGGCATGTTCCTGATGATATTTTGGAGGAGGGTTTGATAGAGATAATGACTATTATGGTTGGTGTGTATGCTCATTTGTTTGATAGGGATGCTATAGATACATCTACATATGTTAGGGAAGCAAGAGAGATATGATCTTAGATCTGAGTTGGATAGGCATAGGATACCTCCACTTGATTATGATGTGGTGAGTACAAAGATTATGGATGACTATATGGATATTCAAAGATGATATGAAGACTTGCATGAAGATCATGGTCGACTATTGGAGTGGGATAGTTAGTGAAAGAGGCAATCAAGATCTTGAGGAGGTGCAAGTTCATCGAGTTTTAGACAAGATGATGGTACTAGTATTGGAGGAGAGAGTGAGATTGAGAGGGAAGGCATGATGTCCATTCATGATTGATTGTATTTGACATAGTGTATATGTATTTGAAAACTTGGATATATTTATATAGATGTTGGTTCGATTTTGGTTTACTTGTATTCATGTTATGGATTTTTTAATATGTTGGTATATTGATTGTAAGTGGTTGATTTAGAAATATTTGATTTGGTAATGATTTTTAATTTGCATGTGCTTGGTAAAATAGTATATGGGATATGTTGTTTAATTATTTAGATATGTTTATAGGTGTTGTTTAGGTTTTGATTTGTGATTATATGTAAGCAAAAATTTGTTGGTTTTTATAATTTTATATAAAAAATTGATAAACTGATTGGGTTTAATTATGGTAAAATAGGATTTGGTAAGATCTGCATTTTGATAGGCTTGTTTGCGATTGGTAACTCATTCAAAAGAATTGATTGGATTTTATATTGGTAAATAATTTGGATAGATTGAGGTTGATATTTAGATAGGATAGTTGTTGGGAATTAGGAATGTTAGTTGTTAGTAGGGGATGTAAGATAACACTGTGTGCATATTAATTCCCTGAGAGTAGCTCAAGAATATAAAGGATAGCTAGACCTTTGGCTCCATCATTGCCCTACTAAGTGAAGATTATGAACTAAAACTAGTGTGATTATACATTATATTATTATATGTTATATCACTGTCTAAACCCTGTCGACCAATTGAACAAGTGCCCATATTGCTCATGTTTTGTAGGAATGTGTTATATATTTGATATTGTTTATTGTGTGCTAACTATTATTATGTGTGAATATTATACAAAATTTAAGTTGATTAGTCATGCAAATGAAACTAGATTATATGGAAGAGACTCATCTATTCATAATCATAGTGGATTTTTACATGGAATACACCCTATAGTCTCTATTGTGATGCATATGATTGAAAAATAGACCAATATGGAATGGTAACATGTGATGGGGGTTTGTCTAATCTTAACTGTAGTGGGTTGTTGAATGAGATAGGACCCTGAAACTCTAATTATAGTGAATAATTTTCATGAGTGGTATTATAATGTTGTGCATGTGACTTTATTGGATATGTATATGGAATTTCACTATGTATTTGATGGACTATGCTGCTATATGTAGGTTGTTTTTGTTGTACTAGTTTTAAAAAAAATTGGATAGTTGGAATAAGAGATCTCCTATGAGATTTTGTCCTAAATCCTACGTTACACTTATGATGAGTAACTAATGATTCCTACAAAGAAATGTCCTATTATGACTCAGTGATGGAGGAATGAGGTTTATGGTTCCATAAGAGAGTATAACTCTATGCCGCATATGTGAATGTTATGATATAATTATCAACCCATCTAGTAATGCAATCTCTTAGTCCAAAATAATCATTATATCTGTATCCATATATATGATGATAGTTATAAAAAGTTTGATGTGGATATATATGTAAGAGATGTGGATCTCATCGGTGAAATGAAGGTAATGTGATTAACCTCCTATCTAGTAGTGTTGATAAAATGATAGATGGTCTATCCTATTCTGAATAAAACTAAGTGGTGTTTTAATATTGTTCACTATAATACATACTATAGGTTGTGCTCAATTAATTTGATCTTTGTTCTTGACTAGTTGATTTTCTTATTATGGTATCCTTTTTTGTCTAGGACATGGTGGATACTGAGTGCTAGGAGTTATATCTAAAGATGTTGTAAAATCTAGAGTGATCTAATCAATTGAATCTACCTCAATAATTCCCAATTTATTTTCTAGAGATAAAACTATATAACACAAGTGTCCTAAAGAAGACTCTATCTAATATAGTAAGAGATTGAGTAGAGGCTGGAGAAGCCCCTTAATAAAGATATGCAAAATCTCTAGATTTATTGGTTTGTATATCAATCTCAACATGTGAGCCTTGAATCTCAAGATATACTCACTAATTGGCTTTGAAGAATTCTGATGTAGTGTGGCAAGTTTCTCATAAGTAACACAAGGGCCCATGTTTATGATGTAATATCTGAGAAATGCCTCCTCTAAGTCATCATATGTGTGCAATCAACCAATGGCAAGTATATGAAAGAACTAATTTTGTGCTTCTCCCACTAATGTCTATTGGAATAACTTAAGTAAAATCAATGGGCTTGTATGAGATGGTAGAGCCTTCCAAAAGGCCTGAAGGTTTATAAATGGATCTTTAGTTCCATCAAAGTGAGGTAATGATGGTATCTTGAAATACTTAGGTAATGAGGATTTTATGAATGTCTTTGGAATAGGGTTACCATGTAGATCATTGGCATCCATCCAAGACTTATAATCTTTGTTTTCTAAGGTAAGGAGGTGTACTTGGTGTTGTAATTCACCAACTGCATGTATCAAATATATGATCTCCTAGGATGGTACATTAGTATCTGAAAGTGGTTCTTTTAATATTTGAATTTGATCATTTACTTTAGCCATACGAATGCTACATTTAGTAATTAGATCATAAATAGGAGGTGTGCTCACTTGAATCTTGGAAGTAATGGTAACTTGGACCTTACTAGAGGGATGTGGGCTACTATTCTCTTTAGGTCAAGGGTGAGAATTACGTTCTACCATAGTGAGGGGTGGCTTGAGGGTTTCATTGGTATCTTTATTTTTTAGTGTGTCACATTATAATTGAGTAGAATATGTGCTATTAGAATGAACATGTGCATTATTTGAAATAGAATCATTCATAGAAGTAGAAACAACATTCAAAAGTACATTACGTTTGAGAGGAGAAGTGAGAGAAGAGTTAGAAACATGAGATGCATATTCTTCTTTAATATGTGAATAATCATTATAATCATTGTCATATATATAATATTGGTCATAGTCACTCTCATTTTCATATTCATTGTCATGCTCAGTATCATATTCATTATCACTTCCATCATTGCTAAGGAGAGGTGTAGTAGAAGGATTGATTTCTTTTTGAATATGCAATAAATTATCATTTGACATTAGATTATCATGTGCATCTATGTTATCCATGGATGAAAGACATGCATTATTTTCATGTGAACTATGAGAAGTAAAAGTAAGAGAGTTATCATTTGAACTATGTTTTGGTAGTTTGATTCAATTGCATTTATATTGTTGTATTTTAAACATAGTAGTATCATGGAAGAAAATTATGGGAGAGAGAGAGAGAGAGAGAGAGAGAGAGAGAGAGAGAGAGAGAGAGAGAGAGAGAGAGAGAGAGAGAGAGAGAGAGAGAGAGAGAGAGAGAGAGAGAGAGAGAGAGAGAGATTAGGTTCACATGGAAGAAAATTATCACCTAGTAGAGGATCATTTGTAAGTGCATGACTAATATATTCATTTTGTGTATTATGCATATTAGAATGAGGTGAGAAGTATTTCTCCCATTTATCAAAAGTATTTTCTTTAGAAGAAGGGATGAAAGAGATAGGTTGAGAGGATAAGATGAATCTAATTTTTATTCACTACCACTTTCATATGTGTGACAATATTCCTCATTGCAACAATAGTAATTATGTTCATTGTAAATAATATCATTTTCCACATTTTTAGCTAATGTTAAATTTTGCAAATTTGTCCACTCATTATCATAATTATGCAAAAAATTAAGAAATTTGTCTATGGGATGAGAGGGAAGAAGTGTGTTAGTGGCCATCTTATTAATTTCACCACAAAGAATATAAAAAGGTACTATCAAGAAAATAAATGTAATGATAACTACTAACATGGAAATTTTGAAAATACGTTTGATAATCCAAACAATTTGCAAAAAATTCAAATTATTTTTTGAATAATTGTAAGGGAGAGAAATTTTAATTTTAATGACTTAGTATGGAGGTCTAAGGTTTTTATCTAGGGTTTTAGAATTTTTGAAAATTATGCAATGATTTTAAATTCTAAAAATTATTTTAAATAGGAAAAATCCACAACAATTAATATAAAAATCAAAATTTTGGAAATTAAATTTTTGTACAAGAAACTACTAATTTTGAAATTTTGAATTTATTTTAGACAAGGTAATCAATTTGCAAAAATTCAAAAATAGTTTTTTAAAACAAGGAGCAAAGGCTTGATGTTTGATTACCTGCTTTTGAAATCTAGTGTTTTGAGCTAGGGTTTTAGAATTTGAAAATTATGGATATAATTTAAATTCTAAAAATATGTTTGAATAGAACAATTACATAAAAGTTAATGCAAATATTAAAAATTTGTAAACTAATTTTTGCAAATTAAGGTTTTTAGCTAGGGTTTTAAAATTTTGTTCAAAGTAAGTTGAGTTCACCAAATGTTTTATTATTTTTACGAATCTAGTGTTTAGATCCTAAATAATAAGGGTCTATAATAATAGAAAAAATCTATCTTAACAGGGAAAAATATATATTTTAACAAGTAATTATGTAAGAGAAATAGAAATAAAATTATCTAGTTTAGGATTGAAATGAAGGATTCTGAGGCTAGAAATGGAGGACCAGGACTGAGACACTGTCAAGAATATAAATTTGGCATATATTTTCTGATTGGATAGGAGAACCAAAAATATGGCACCCTAGTTTTTAGGTCTAGAGTCCTTCCTAACACTATTGTCCTGAGGATCTAAGCTTTATGGGTTTTATTCGCCTAGTCAATATGAGTCTGCATACCAAATTTTAGGGGATGGAAGTCATCAAAGCTCGTTATAGGTATATTTCAATATTCAATACCTTTATTCATCTAAAAACATACAAATAATGAATAAATCAAAAGAAAAAGGGGCAACTACTAGGTTAGGGGAAGAATGATCACATAATCAAGAACCCCTGCTATTCTGATTATTGTCTACATTAACCCTCAAGCTAGGGTATTAAACCTAATGTAGTTCTCCCTTAAGGAACATGCATAATCAACATGTGTGATAGATAAAATAATGAATTTCACCTAGGCCCTTGATCAAGCATGAAAGTCTATGTGTGATGTAGAGAAGATGAGTTATATTATTGACTGATTTTGATTATGTCTAATGTACAAAATTATTAAGTGTTAGATATAATATGCATTATGTAGTCCTTTATATCGGAGACTCATTATTTAAAATTTGGGATTTTTATTCATGTTTTTCCAACATTGAAAAAATTAGGAAAAAAGCAAAGAAAAGTGGTAAGACTCATCTTGCAGGATAAAGTGACCATTGGAATTAAATTTATACTTGGACAACAAAACTAAATTTTAACACCCTAGATTTCAATGTTGTAGTCCTATTTGGGAATTGTTGTCTAAAGGGTCTAGGATTTGGGGGGATGGAAAAAGCCTAGAAAGAGTGACTTAGGTCAATAAGGGTTAAGTCAAGAAAGTTATGAATGACTAGGAATGGTCAAAGAGGTATCTAGGATATGAAACAAGATCAAATAAAATCAGAGAAAAAGACGTAGTTGGATGCGAATAAGACCTATATTCTCCATTCAGAATTTCCTGAGAAAGGACTATGAAAAGACATGATATGTGTGGTTTATTGACCAATTTAGGGTGTATACACTTCACCAACACTTTAAAAATAATTACTTATCTGCATCTCAACAAATGAATATGCCTTTGGAACACACTTGGCACAACCTAATGATTTGTATAAAGAGATAGTAGTGTATTATTTGAGTCATACATTAGTATCCATTAAACATAGTTACAACTCAATTGAATTTTTTTGATTAGTAATGATGTTTGTAGCCCAAAAGTTGTGACATTATATGCTCAAAAACAAAATCATTGGCATTACCAAAGTGGACCCACTTAAATACCTACTTTCCAAGGTAGCCTTGATTGACCATGTATCTAAATGGGTTATGATATTGAGTGAATTTGAAATAAAATATATATTATAAAATTCCATTAAATAGTAGGCACTTGTAGATCATCTTGCATAAGCATCTTTATTAGATACCAAAACACTCATTTTCAATTTCCTTAATGATTCAATCATGAATCTAGATGATAATTATTCTTATACTCTATATTAGACTCTTTAATTTGATGGTTATTACACTTATCATGGATATGGAGCCAATATTCTATTCATAACATCATAGGGTATATTTTTCCCAAAGAATTCTAGATTGGTCTTTCTTATACCATTAATATAATAGAGTATGAAGCACTTGTTGTAGGGATTCATCTAATAGTACAATGGAATATCAAGAAATTACATGTTCATTGATATTCTGAAATGAATATTAACTAGGTGTTAGAGCAATGCAAGACCAAAGATGAAAAATTTATTAATTACATGAATATGGTGCAGTGTCTTAAAAGAAGCTTTAAACATATCTAGTTTGAATATATCCCAAGGTCTAGAAATAGGACTACAAATGTGATGGAAATAATTGGTTCACTACTATAAATTATAGATAATGTTATAGATTAATATTTTCTTATTAAACATCTCTTAAGTCCAACTCATGAACATCCCAAATCTAAAATGGTATGTGATATTTCTAATTGCAACTCACCTTAGTAAACTGATATATACATACCACCATGACAATATTCTCCTTTTTAACCTTTCCTGTAAGAAACAAAAAATAATTCATAATACCTTTAATTATACCATATTCATTATGACACTATTTTCAAGGATATGATGGAAATATACTTCATTATTTATCTTTGATAGAGTCTAAAAAAAGTGCTTAAATAAGTACATGAAGGGATTTATTGGGTCTAAATCGATGAAATGGTCCTTGCCAAAAAACTCCAATGTATAGGGTATTACTATCCCATTATGGTTGTTGATGACTATTCTTATGTAAAAAAGTGTGTGGCTTGTAAAAATCATGCCAATGTCATTCATGTGCCAACTCAATCACTTTTGATGGTCACTGGGCCTTGGCCATTTTACACATGGGGAACCAATCTCAGAGGGAGAAACAATCATGCTTATTCAAATGACCATAAATATATCCTCAGTATAACTAAGTATCATATAAAGTGGGTTGAAGACATTCCACTAACTTATGTAACTAGTAAGCATATTTCCAAGTTCATTTTAAATCATCTCATTTTCCACTTTGGCATTCCCTCTGAACTCATTTATTATAATGGTAGCTCCTTCAAAATAATTATTCAAAATCCATCTGTGCAAAATACCATATCAAGCAACATTTTTCCACTACCTACTTTCCTCAAAATAATGGCCAAGCTGAATCATGTAACAAAACCCTGGTCTAAATCCTTAAATACATTATTAATGCTTTTGGTCATGATTGGCATTTGAAACTATATCCTTCCCTGTAGGCCTATCATACCAATACTCTAACTCTAATATGAGCCACCATATACTTCTTTGTTTATGGTGTTGAATCTATTCTCCCTATCGAGATCAAGTTTCATTACTCACACATTTAATTGTAGGATATCATTAGGAGGAATTTAGAGTCTCTTGAAATCAATGATTAAAACTACTTGATAAAAAATGGATGGCTTGTTTTAATAATATCTAGTCATATTATAGCATGTTATGCCATTTCTGAAACAAGTATATTAAACATCAAGACTTTGGACTTCGTGACCTTGTCCTAAAATAAAATCAAAATAATATGAATGTCATTGGTGAAAAGAAGGGAATGTTTGAGCCTAATTAGTTGGGTCCATTCATCACCACAACTAACTATGGATCTAATGCATACATATTGGATACATACTATGGGGAAGAGTTGGATGAGCCCATTATTGCGCATCTAAAGCATTGTTACACATTATTTTCTTGGACATTATCTAGAATGACCCATGTTTGAGGGCATGGCCTTGGACCCTCCATTAATTTTATTTTTAATTAATTCAGTTCATCCTAATCTTATCCCCCCATCTTATTATCAATATTAATCTTGATTTTGATTCATAGGTACATCAGACAATTTTAGGTACCAAAAATCATATAAAGCTTCAATTAGATTACTTAGATTTGGTCACCATAAACACATCTAGGACAAGTTGTATTTAAGAGTATCTAATGCATGATTTTACAGTATGATGGTATTTGAAATGCAATTTCTATATCTTGTTCATTCATAAAACATTTTTGTTTTACATATGTCTTTCTTATTTTTCCACCTTATTGTTGATTCATAATATCTTGAATTTCTGGGTGAACAACATTAACATGAGGTCCATATGGACTAAGTAGCACTAAATTTATGAAGTCAGCTTACTCACCCATTTTTCAAGATCTCACCATTTTATAAGCAATTTAAAACACACTCCCATCATTTTACAATAAATCTAAGATATGATCTCATCATTTTACAAGTTAACATACTTTTTTATCTCATAATCCTCCATGAAGTCAAGATGCTAAAAGGCCCAAAATATTTAAAATGGTACAAAAAACCCTAAAATTTTTAAAATACCCAAAATAACATAAAAAATAAAAAAAGTTCAAATAAGGTGTTAAAATCTCCATGAGAGATATTAAGCCATAAAATCTTTGCTTCTTTTATCATCCTATCCACTAATGGATTTTGCCTCTATTTCAAGTGGCATAGTTTGATACATGTTTTGGGTGTGAACCCCTTATGAAACTCTAATCATTTATAATTTACCATTTTCATTACTTAATTGATGTTCCTTGTAGTAATGTAAAATTCAAAACTTGGTAACTTCAATGTGGCTAATGACACCCAACCCTTAGGTCCTCTTGCTTGCTCTCATGACCCTCATAGTCATCTTTTCACTGATTCCCAATCATCCTTAACCTTCCAGACTTGATCCCCATTGAACTAGACACTTTTTTCATTACTAATCCATCTCCTTATATCCCATTAGCTTATAACAATAGCACCACACTTGGACTATAACATCGATGCCACCCTTGTCCACTTTTGGCACTCCTGTCTAAGTGCATTTTTGTCCCCAATGGTTAGTTTCTTCTAGTTACCTATCCATGTTATTATCCTAATGCGAGAAAATTCAACCCATGACCAATAGATCCCTGTAAAATCCCATTCAAAGATCATTTGGAATGGGTTGGCAAATATCACTAAGTAAGCAATAATGCAAACAAGACTACTCAAGCAATCTTCCATATTCTCTACATATAGCTAGATAATAGACTTAAAAGATTATTAAAATTCTTAAACTACTCCCTAGCCACCTAAATTACATCCAATTTAGCATTTTTCATATTCATACACTTAATTTCACAAATCACATCAAGCGGGAGAACTATTGGTATATAGGAAGTGTGCCCACAAAAGGGATGTGGATACACGTTCAGTGAATCTTACACATAATACCCCCCCCTCTTTCTCAAAATTGGTCCAATCATAATATATTATAGGGTTTTAAGAGAAAATATTCTCTACAAGGAGCTCTATAGACTTTTAGCTGTCAAAGCTTCATTGACAGGGTCACACAAACTTGGTGAACAAAACTCAGAAAGCTTAGATCCTCAAAATAGAAATGGTATATGTGGACTACAGAACCATTTCCACTCTTATCCACTTTCAGTGCTCCTATCCAATAATAAAATTAATGTTAGATCTTATTTTGTGATAATGTCCCAGTCTTACATAATAAATCTCAAACCCTATCTTAGTTGTATCAACTAGTTTCTAGCTAAGTCTTATTTTTTCCATCTTATTACTATTTTTAGAAAGGTCAAAAATTCAATATAGTTTACACAAGTTGATATCTTAATTATTTTATGTTCATTTATTAATTTTACTACTTAGACCCTTTAACTAAATTAATAATAATACATAAATATTACTGAAAAGATTAAATCATTTGGTGAACCTGACTTACTTCATTTTCATATAAAAACCCTAGAAACATTACGATAAATTTCCTACTGATTTCTCCTTTTTTTATTTTTTACATAAATAATAAAATAAAAAATTAGCATTAAATTTTAAATTTTCATAGTAATTTTAAAATAATTTTATTTCAAACCCTAGTTGTCCATACTAGGTCCCAACATTTTCCCAATATTTTTCCTATATTTTTTTGAATTTTTACTTGCATATTTAAATAAAAAAATTCACCTTAAATTTCAAAATTCAATAGTAATTTTTAGAAATATTTATATTTCAAAACCCTAGTTACATCTACTAGGTATTTTTACATCACAAATTTTCCAATAAAATTTTGATTTTTTACTTGAATATTTCACTCAAAAATTCATTTTCAATTTCAAAATTTTATAGTACTTTTCAAAATATATTATCTTTAAAACCCTAGTTGCATACACTAAGTCTTATTCCTTTTGAGATATCACCTTACATTCTAAAATCAAGATTTTAGAAATGGATCTTACTTATTTACAATTTTTTCTTACATTTCTTACTAAAAATAAAGAGACCATCATTGGTCCTATCATGTACATGAATGATGAAGTTTATCATATGTTAGTATAAAGATTAATTATTTGCATTTCATGCTTACTCTTTATAATGAGGATGATATTACAACATATATTGATAAAAATTCACAATATTTCAACACTCCTTTTGCATACTCTCTCTCTCTCGCTCATGTTGAATAATTTCCAACTCCATGTTTCTAAACACGTTACCAATGTTATGTGTTACATGTCAAAAATTTCTACGAATTCATGCAAAATTTAATTTTCTCTATCTTTTCCTTTCTATCTCTCATGTGGAATTTTTTTAAGTTTATCATGTTAAACACATTATAAATGTCATAACACATGTCAAAGTTCTTTATGCATTAATGCACAAATTCATGATCTCTCTCCCTTGTTTTCTATCTCTCATGAGGAATGTTCTTTATAATCTTATTGCTATACTACTTATTACTCCACTTTCATGAATTTTATCCCACATACATGGTTTCTACCTAGAGGGTCCATTGCATAAGCTAACAACCACCTGTCAAGTTTTAATGTCATATCTTATGCACATGAAATAGTTTCCTTCTCCTCCTCTCTCCCAAGAGGGTGATAATTACTTTCCATCTAACCAAGTCCATTCTATCACCCCTCCAAAAGGTGAGGTAGGCCATACTATTTTTCCTAATGCATACATTCGGCCTATAGCTTCTTCAAAACCTCTTCAACACCTCTTCAACATATGTGCTTACATGTTAAATCAAAAGCAACTAGGGTTTGTAATTGTGAGACTCTAAGGGTTAAAATCACCAGTATGAGAAAGTTAATATTAGATTTACAAACATAGAAGCAACTATTACATGACAAGATCACAACATTGGAAAATCACATTATAATACAAAAGCATCAAATGTACGCTAGTTTCAATCATATATATGCACCTTCACCTAGTCAATTGGTTGCAAGCAATGTTACATATCACAATAAGAAATCACCAAAAATTAACTCTAAAACTAGTGATTCAAAATGAATTCAAATATAAAATAAGATTACAAGTGAGGTACTAAGGGAAATGATTAAATATAAATTAATAAAACTATCTCCTCAACATATAGTGAGAATATCCAGATATTATTGTGCATATCATAAAATGCATGGGCATCACACATATTCATGTTTGGCATTAAAAAAAAATACAATAGATAATTACTAATGAGGATCCTATACCAGGTAAATTAGTCAAGTAATCCAAAGTGACATAGAAACACATTCATGAAGGGTCAAATTCAAAAATAGTACAAAAGTGGTTACCAAAGCATAACTCAAAATAACAAAATGATCAGAAAGCAAAATTAGAGAAATAAACAGTAGAAAAAACATAGGTAAATCATGAAAGAGATTAAAATCTACCTCTCCAAATTGAGGCTCAAATTGCAAAATAGAATGGATTTGAACAAAAATATCTACAATAATCTGATTATCAAGGTCAAGGTTTGGGCAAGCATGCTCAGGGCATCACTACTCTTATTCTAGCAGTTGATAATGTTTGTCACCAAGGTTTCCGATTTATGGAACATCCTAATGTAAATCATTCATAGACACAATTTATCAAAGGAAAAGATCTAGATACAACAAAAGTCAACACTAGCATTCCATTGGTTCAAAATCAGGATGATAATGGTGAATTGAACAATACAATTTATTATGATTTTCAAGATATCAATAATCAATTTGAATATCCAAAACCATATTCATAGTCATTCCCTCATGTTTCAAAATCACTTGTGATTATTTTGTTTGATACAAAGAAGCATGATATGGATTCACCCATGAGACTTATTAGTTAGTATCATTTCTTCTCAATTTTTCTTGTACATTACTTTTCAAAATTACTTGTATATAGCCTATTTTCAATTACTTGTACATAGTTTATTTTTTCTTACTTGAACATTGTTTTTTAGTATTTCTTGTAAGTAATTTCCTTATGATTGATTTTACATAACTAAAATCTCAAAAACACAAAAACATTAAAATATGTCAAAATACCAAAAATATTTTTATTGTATGCATCATCCATGCTTTACATTTCTACTATCATGTTAGACTTACATTTTCTATTATATGATATTGTTTATCAATTTATCTACATTACCATGCTTCACTTGATCTTATTTGAGTGTGTGTAGTGACATCCATCTCCTTGATTATGTCACTCCACCCATTTATGGGGAATCATACTTCTACATTGAAACATAAATTGATATACATACCCACTAGGGGCATATTCTACATGACTACACCATCCAAGTTATGTCATTCCTACACCACACATTCTAGTTAAAATTTTGGTGTAAATTACTTACTATTATTGCATATATTATTCTAGGGACACTCATTAGTACATATCTCTTGTGTATTTGTTAGCATATATCTAGTCTTGTACTACCATGTATTGAATAATTTCACTTCTTGCTTTGATTAGTTAGATGTGATTATATTTCCAATTTTTACATGCTTTTCTTCCTTACTTTACATAGATATATGTGATTGCATTTCTTAGTTCTTATTTGTCTATTGTATGTGCCTTAGGACATTTGACAATGTCTTTTGCTTCTATGCATTGTGTGTGCCTTAGGACATTTGCCAATGTCCTTTGCTTGTACTATCTATTTCATTATAATTTCACACCAATGTTACTTTTTTTTATTGTATATGTATGTGGAATTTGAACATGCCTTGTATGATTTCTTTCTAGTTTGAGTGACATGTGCCCATGTCCCTTGTTTTCTTGACCCCTTGGACACCCTTTTATGCTTCTTACTTCTTGCCTTGTATGCTTGATTGCTTGCTGCTTCTCCATTGTTTGAAATGCCATGATCCACATCATACATTATCTTTGCTATCTTGGATGCCATGATGGACATCATGCACCGTCCCTCCTTGATAACTAACAACTAATACTTCTATATCCAATTTAGTACTTTACACATATTATTACATTATTATATCTATCTAAGCATACCCTTGTTGATCTAATAATATCTCAATGCAAACCATTTTATAGCTTGAGATATCTTATCGATTATCATTGTTATATTATGTATTTTATAGCATAACACACTTATAGGGATCTTTATTTTGAGGTCAGCCATTTTAGGGTCTTCATTCCTACCCTTAGAAGAGGAGGAAATGAACAAGGGTTTTGTTATAGAGATCAAAGCTCCTAACAGTAAAAAAATCCAACATTTATCACACCCAAAAACAATAACCAAAAATTAAACCAATTAGAACAAACAAGGTAGATAGTGAAAATGTTAGAATAATTACTAGATTTGCCCCAAGATAATAGTGCCAAGATTGGACTACAATGCCAGTACTACTACTATTTTTTTTGGTATCCCTATCGAAATAGCATAAAAACCAAACTTTATAGAATTAGGTAGAAAGGTAAGTTCAACTACAATTTTACATAGTCATATCAGTTTAGAATCAATAGTTTTCATTACACTTTTGCTTAGAGAATCTCGATATAGGAGGCATTATGTGTAGAATGATGGCTCTCACTTCTAGTTTTAGATACAGTAGTTGGTATAACATCTAAATCAGAATCCATGTTTCAGACACTAGTGATTGGGGGTAATGTGCATGGTATATTTATTTTCTTTTCTTTCTGAGTTTATTATTACCTAGGCATTCTCAGTAGTTACATGCCTTATTCCATCAGCATATGGTTAGCATCATTTTGGAGTGGATTTCATATAATCCTAACTTCCAAATTTTGGACCGGCTTTGATATAAGCCTAGTGCACCAGTTTTAGAGTGGCTATCATACAAGCTTAATCTCTATATTTTTGAATGGCCAAGAGTGGCCTAGTTTCCAACAAACATTTGGATATCCATGTCAACATTATCATATTATAGATCATTCATGGGATTCAAGAGCCATCTTATTCAACACACATTTCATACTAGTATTATTCTATAGTTTCCCTTTTATGGGGAAATGATGGAGCCAAAGGACTAGCAAGCCTTTATATTATTGAGCCACATATTTAGAGGGATTAGACGTATAGTCCAAACATTGATTACCACATGCATGATCACCTAGCTTCACTTAGTGGGTGAAAATGGAGTCAAAGAACCAGCCTTTGCATTCTTGAGCCACTTACAAGGAATTGAGCACTCAGCTCTATTCATGATATTACTCAACATCACTTAGCATCACAACAAGTTTTGTATTGATCCACATACTTGGTGAGGTGTATTCATTCCTTTCTATTCCTCTCTCTCTTACCCATCTTTGTATGTTCTTATTTTAAATTTAGTGTATCTAGTAATAATTGATCTACTCTTTGTTTTCTCTTGAAAATTCACACTTCACAACATGCTCTTTGTATATAGACTGAGCATCACATAGCTTCATGATCTTCAACTTTATAGATAAGTTTAGGTACACTTTCTACTTTTCCTTTATCCTAGTATTTCATTTTGTGGCATCACTATAATAAAGGGGGGTCAAATGTAGTCATATAAAATGCAAAAATTATTTGATTAAGTGTGGCTAATGACACCCATCCCTTAATAACCTCTCGATTACTTTCATGACCCTCATAGGCATCTTTTGACTGATTCTTGGTCATCCTTAGCCTTCTAGACTTGATTCCAGCTGAACCAGACCTTTTTTTCCATGACTAATCCATTCCCTTAGGTCCCATCAACTTAGGAAAATAGCACCACACTTGAACTATAACACTATTTCCAATCCTATCAACTTTTGGTTCTCTTGTCCAAGTACATTTTTGGTTCTAATGGTTAGTTTTTTAGTTCACCATCTTTCTCCTTATTGACCTAATGCAAGTACATTCAACCCATGACCAAAATATCCATATTAAATCCCATATAAATATAATATTAATAAGGGGTTGGAAAATATCACTAAGAAAACAAGAATACAAGTAAGACTACTCAAGCAATCTTCCCTATTCTTTACACATAGCTAGCCAATATACTTATCATCTTATTCAAATTCTTAAACCAGTCCCTAACCACCTGAATTATATCTAGTTTAGCATTTTGCATATTCATACACTTAATTTCACAAAGCACATAAAATGAGAGAACTTCATATGGCTTGATCTCTCTTTGAAGTATTGGTTTGTAGGCAATGTACCCATATAAGGGGTGTGGATACATGTTCAATGAAACTTATACATACTAACCAGCCCCATCTTTATTG
This sequence comes from Torreya grandis, assembly GCA_037957365.1. Classification (NCBI taxonomy): domain Eukaryota; kingdom Viridiplantae; phylum Streptophyta; class Pinopsida; order Cupressales; family Taxaceae; genus Torreya; species Torreya grandis. Next base: position 51,924 of record JARHVA010007404.1, read on the forward strand.
CAATTGGTCAAAGAATAATGGAGTATAGGGTTTGAAAATAAAATATTCTCTACAAGAAGATCTATAGACTTTCAACTATCAAAACTTCATGGATAGGTTCACACAAACCTGGTGAACAAAACCCAAAAAGCTCAAATTATCAGGACAGTAGTGGTAGAGGTGGGATACAACATTGGTGCCACTCCTATCCACTTTCCTCACTTTTATTGAATCATAAAATAAAGGTCAAATCTTAGTTTTTGATAATGTCCCATTCCTACACAGTGAATCTCAGACCCTATCTCAGTTGTATCAACTAGTTTCTAGCTAAGTCTTATTTTTTCCATCTTATTACTATTTTTAGAAAGGTCAAAATTATAATCTAATTTACACAAGTTAGTAGCTTAACTATTGTATGTTTATTTACTAATTTTACTACTTAGACCCTTTAACTAAATTATTAATAATACAAAAATATTCCCAAAAAGGTTAAATCACTCCAATTTATGGTAGAAATACATTTTCTTGAGGTCTACACAAACTAGTGGATAGCGCCTGGATGCATGGGGCATCTAGGGATAGCCTGGTGAATATTTTTACAATTCCATTTTCCATGATTTATTTAAACACTCTCATCATTTTGTGAGTGTACTTGTTCTTATTCTTCCTATATAATCAAGTCTCTTACTTGTCATAATTTATTATTTCCTTTATCCCTATGAGAACTACATTTATCTTAAAGTCCATTAGACTATGTATGCAGTGTCTACTTACATGGTGCATTTGAAGACAACTTAGCCACCACTTCTTTTTTATCGTATTCCCCCTTCCTTAAAATTTGGCATCTTAACTAAACATTTATCCTATATATATTAAGGTAATATTCTCCAAGAGTAACACCTTACTTTCACACATGCACAAATGATTCACTAATTGCTTATTTTATGGTGTGTTTGTGTGTTTGTCAATGATAATTATTTTTTATTATTTTTTTGTGTTTCTTTTCTTTTCTTGGTAAGAAATATGTTTCTTTATGTTTCTTTTTCTTTGATATTATGTTTGTTTGATTATTTTCTTGCTTATTTATTTCCTTTTTTAGTTCTCACCTCAACTCAGTCCACTATGTTGGTAGGATCATCATCATGGTGCTTTTTATCACATAGTTGTACTTGATTCCATCTATTGACATATAACATCATTTCCATCATTTTTTTATCATTGGTGTCTTATTTTTAAATGCTTATTGGTTTTGGGGTATTCCTTATTCACATTATAGTCTAGACATCATGCTATTTTATATCATGGTGAATACCATTCCATACTACATCAAAAATTGAGTGACAAGAGTGTCATAGATAATGTGGTAGTAAAAGATCTCCTTGTCTACTATACTCCAACCATATCAATGAATCCCATGACTAATTGACATTATATTAATGACATATATCTATAAATGAGCATATATAAATATTCATAATGATTTATCACACATGATCAAATATCTATATCACATGGCAAAAAGTATCACATTTATAATATGCATAATCATACCAAAGCATTTTATTCTTCTTTGGAGGCCCATTCTAGATCCTTTGATGATTTTTTTTTGTCAGTTTCTTCAATATTCCTCTTGTTATTGACCTCTTTTGCCTATGGATGAGGTCTTTCATTCATTTCAAGGGTATATCCATTTTATTTTCTTCCCTAACCATTCCCTCGATGGGGCATCTAGGGATAATCAATCGCCCTTTGGGGAAAAATATAATTTTATTGACTTATAATTTAAAAATAGAAGAGTGAATGCATCATTCTTCAAACATTATCAAATTTTTTATTCATGATTTTTTCATTCTTTAAAAATATGTTATTCTACCTGGTGTTTCACAACACCTTCTCAAATAGAGGCAAAATGTAGACACTTTATTTTAATAACTTATGTGGATAAACTACAATCAAGAACAAATTTATGTAATCTCATGCAAGTTAAACTGAAAATCACCAATAGACCTAATTTACCTACATAACTACTATTTAAACCCAAATTTGTAATGACACATCCTTGATTGGGGCAGTGAACTATATTACATCATTAATCATATCTACCACATCCCCAATCAAACCTATCCTTTATAAATGTCTTCACATGATAATTAAGTGAATACTTTATGGACAAATAAATAATGCAAGAGTTACCATTCTTATAATTACTAATTAATCACCTTGATTAATTAGCCTAATCATTTATCTAATGGAAAATTCCATGAATTTAGAATTAACTATTTTCCTAAAATTAAAATTAAGTTATTGTCTCACATAGGTGATGTCACTCAAGGAAGTAAATGGAAAAGAGAATGAATGCAAGCAAGCTCTTACACATCTCTTACATCCTTTAAGAGGACCAATGATTGTACCTTTTTTTCAACATGCCTTCCACACTACAAAAAAAATTTAAATGACATATCTTACACACTCCATGTGTGTGATCATGAATTTTAGGAGTCACCCTCCACCATTGATCTTGATCTCAAATCGATGGATCACAAACATCCAAATAGACTATAAACATATGGGCCTTTGGTCATTATATAGAATATTATTCATGCAAACTTACTCTAATGAATTATATAAGGAGCTTAAACTAATTCTCATGCCAAGCCAAGCCAAGCCAAGAATCAAGTGTAGACAACCAGAGATGATCTCTGAACACTAAATCAAGCATTGCAAAAGACTCTATAGCCTATAATTCAAGTCAACCTCTTCAAACCAATTCTCAAACAAATATTCTAAGGAGGTATAAACATTGTTTTTATATTATAATGTGTATTTATTACTTATTTTCTAAAAATAAACCTACGGATTAGGTTTGAGATGTTAGTTCTTCAATTTAATTCTGATTTCATTCACTAACAGATTGACCAAACTATCTCGAATTTCTATTCTACACTCTTAAAGGGAGAGGCATGTTATTCTCCTATCTTATAACATATAGTGTGATATGTGTAGATGATTAGTGGATATCATAACATATAATTAAATCAAATAATTATTTATTTAGCTTCATATTAGTAGTAGGGGACCTGACTAGGCCTTTCTATGGTATATTTAGGGTAGATATAGGAGGTAGTGTTTATTATTTTATCATTGTATTATAATTTTATATTTATTTTATGTTTCCGACATTTATTTCCTAAAAGTGGTTCATCATTTTTCATATATTCTAATATATTTCAATCATATTGTGATTTAATATTGTGATTCTATTTTATTTCTAAAGCAATTCCATTACATGTGACACTCCAATGTCACAATTAGGGATAACCTAATGTCATAACCAAAATAAAACCTAACATCACTACCTATAGACACCTTAATGTCACCCATATAAACATCCTAACATAACCTTCCAATTTCACCTACTAAATTTAATTGTTAATCACTTTAATTTCACCATGTAAATACACATAAAGAAATGTGACATTAAATCCAAGTATAATATTTTATATTCGACAAGAAACACCTAAGGGATTTAGAGGCAACTTTAACTATTGAAAATGGTGTAGTGGATGACTAAGAGAGGAAAATTTATATCTTGACATTAAACTCTTAAGAAATAATAATTTCTATATTTCATATTATGTTATACAAAATTTAATTTTGTGAGCTTGGTTTTAGGGATTGAAAATTATAAATGTAGTTCATTAATGTTACATTAAAAAGAAAGAAAATACTATTAATATTCACAAATACATCTTATATGAAATAAATATATCATAAAAAAAAGAAAGGAAATACTATTAATATCCATAAATAATGAAAAATACTCAATGAGACTCGAGAAATACACCAAATTGGGAGTAGTGAATAGAAGAGATCAAAAAATCTCTATATTATTGTTTAAAACAAAAACAAAAAACAAAACAAAAACACAAAAATCTAAGAACTATCTAAGTATCATCTAATAATTGTTTTTAGAAAATGAGATAGCAAACAATAAATCATCTAGTATTTTCATTGAAACTATTATTGAACTACTAGTTTCAATGATATTAATAATATAAATTAAAATAACATCATTTGGGGAATGGTGTGAGGTTAAGGGAGTTATCTTAGGTGGATAGACATTATTATTTTGAGAACCTAAATTTGTCAAATCATTATTAAATTTAATGAAGCAACTAAGATGAGTTTAGTAAGGATATTATTTATTGTCATGAGTCCAAATTATGCTTAACTGATATCTCTCTTAATTTTTCTAGAACTCTATTCACTTCTTGTAAAATAATTAACTCATTTATTATATTAGTCTTAGAAAGAGGATGGGTTAAGCAGGTTATCAAATACATTGGCATAGACTGTCTTTGAAGAATTTTTCATCTAGGGGTAGTCATCTCTCGAAGTATAAGAGCCAAACATCTTATATCGTGATAATAAAAAAACATAGATATATCACCTCTTACATCTATATAAATGAAAAAATACTTCCCTTATGTTTTATAATATATGTCAAAAAATCAAATTCACATCATTCTCACTTTTATGAATAATACTTAAATTTCAAATTTAAGTCTTCAGAAAAAATCTATTGATGATGTTTAATCCTTCATTAATGAGAAACAATCTACAATTAACTCTAAAAATTCTCTAACCATGAAAACAATATCTTTGTAAATATCTTATTATATTTATTTATTTATACAAATATTATAATTTTCAATTAAAATAATTTAAAATATTAAAAAATTAAACAAACAGAGCTATTTAAAATATATAAAAGATACACCACACCTCCTTATAAAATCCACACTATATTACGATATTAATCATACAAATATATATTTTTAATTATATCCTTTTTCATGAAATCAATAACTATATGAAATTCAAACCCATGACCTTGGTTGCCTGGATATTTCCCAGAAAAAAATGTTTTTAATTAAATTGATCTTAGATGAACAAATTCAGCCCAAATTTTATTCAACTTCTTTATTATTATTACTTTCACAGTATTTGTAATAAATGATATATAAAAATTAACTCTCAAATCCATCAGATCACGCAAAGACATTTTGGCTTGAATGATCAATGTTAGCATTCCTATTCTAGATTTTGAAGGCTTTCCATCAAGAAACCTGTCTTCTTTGAGTCCCAAAATATAAATGGATTCCTTTGGTTGTAAATAAAACACAGTTTCCTTGAACAATCACGCAATGGAGTCTTTTATATAATTACAGAAAGGGGTTATCTTTTCCAGGTTGGACATTTACACTTTAATATTTTCCGTCTCAATGTTTGCAGAAAATTTATATCTAACCAAATAAGTGAGCTATGCTTTCCAGTTATTCAATTTCCATTAGTAAGGTGTCCTATGACAGAACATAACCCAGAATATGTCCAGAAGGATATTCCCGGTAAATCTGACGAAGGGCATTTATAACATAAGAACTATTGCACATACTATACTATTATAACACATTTCTCAAATGCAACCATGGCGAAAAACTGATTTATAACCTAATATCAGAGGGTAAAAATAATTTATGTCACAATTTCCGATTGAATATTAAACATTCTACGAGCATATACCATGTTAATGATACACATGATAATGTTGAAATAAAATAGAAACAGTAGCATCGTTATGAATATTAATTTTCTTTTTTCTGTCAATGTTTAAGCGGCCAGAGCTTATACACAGTGAAATATTGATCTAGAAATCAGAAAATAATTTGAAACATTCTTCTAATGTAAGTCACCCACAATTTCCCAGCACTTTCTACCATGCCGGGTATCATAAATGTCATAAGATTTATTCAATGAACAATAGAGGATCTGGCATGACCTAATCCTCTTCAAGATTCCTGTCGGAATTGCCATCGTTGGCATGAAACCCCCGTATCAAAATCAAGAAACTTCAAATCTTGAGGATCGTACAAAGAACATTTGATTTTAATATCCAGTGGCATGAGCAGGCCTCAACAAGACAGAAATTCCCATGTCACTAACTTGGGATACCCACAAAAAATTAACTTTAAAATGTAGAAGAAATGAATTTCAAAAACTTACCCTTCTAAATCCCCTCCCTCTTAGAAAAAGCTTTGTTCTCAAAGCTTCAGATGTGGGAATTGGTGTTGAATTTGAAATAGTGGTTCCCATGTTGCATCCTCTGGTTGCATTCCGTGCCACTCCATTGAAACCTCGGTGATGGAACATGAGTGAAGTTGGCGTGTGCACCTGTCTAAGATTGTCTCTGACTCAAGAAGAATGGATCCTTCATTATCAAGTTCAGGTAAAATAGTCTGCACTCTAGTGCTTGTGCCAAGAACTTTTTTCAGACAAGAGACATGAAATATGGGGTGAACTCGAGAAGGGGCGAGCTCCAACTTATAAGCAACTGACCCAATCTTTTGAAGAACCTTACAGGGCCCATATAATTTGGATGCTAGCTTATGATGCCCTTTGATTTTTAGGAAGGATTGCTTGTAGGGCTGCAGGCAAAGAAAAGTCATATCACCTACTTGAAAAGTCCACTCAGAACAATGTTGATTAGCTTATTGTTTCTTTCATTTTTGTGCCATATGAAGATTTTCCCGTAGGGTATTGAGGATCTGATCCTAAGTTTGGAGGATTGTGTCGACTACTTGAATTGATGAACTATTGGGGTTGTATGGAAGGAGCACTGGTGGTGCTTGACCATAGACTGCTTCATATGGAGTCATTTTTGTTGAAGTGAGAGGGAGCCACTTTGCCCACTGATGTTGTTTTAAGGTGAAGCAATGGAGGAAAGTTTCCAAGCATTTTTTTAACAATTTCAGTCTGGCCATTCATTTGTTGATGATACCTATAACTCATCTTCAATTGAGTCCTAGTCTGTCAAAATAGTTTTGTTCAAAAATGGCTAGTGAAAGTTACATCATGATCTGAGACAATAGATGAAGGAATGCCATGAAGACAGAAAATCTAGTCCAAGAAAATTTATGCAACTGTGGAGGTAGTATAGGGGTGGCTGAGGGCATAAAAATGACTATATTTGGAGAGGTGATCGATCACAATCAAGATCATTGTTTTCCCTCCAGATTTAGGGAGCCCCTCAATGAAATCCATAGAAATATCTTTCCAAATCCTGGTAGGGACGGGCAAGGTTTTGAGCAACCTAGGGATGAGTGTTCTTTCACCCTTGTTACATTGGCAGGCATCACATTCAACCACCATCTATTGAATTACCTTTTTCATTCCCTTCCAAAATAAATTGCATTGTTCATGCTCATAGGTTTTGAGAAACCCTGAGTGCCCTACAGAGGGAAAAGCAAGGAGCTCATATAAGATAGCATGTTGTAGATCTATATTTTGGGGAAGCACCAGATGACCCCTGTATTGTAAAGAAGCATCATCCCAGGAATAATGTGATATAGCCAAGGCGTTAGTGGACAACTATTGAATGATTTGAGATAATGCGGAGTCATTGGCATACCCATGTTTTACAGTGTCCAACCAATGTAGAATAGGCATGAAAATAGCTAAAAGGGAAGATTGATCCATAAATGCACGAGAGAGAGCATCAACCACAATATTATCTTTACCCTTCTTGTAAGTTATCTCATAGTCATAACCCATGATTTTGCTGACGCATTTTTATTGTGATGGTGTAGAGATCCATTGTTCTAAGAAATATTTTAGACTTTAGTGATCAGTTCTAATGCAAAATGATTACCCAATAGGTATGGCCACCACTTGTGTACTATATATAAAATGGCCATCATTTCGTTCTCATAAGTAGAGAGCACTAAATTCTTACTAGAAAGGGATTTACTGGTGAATGCAATGGGGCATCCTTCTTGGAGGAAAACAACACCCAGTTCATTGCCGTAGGCATTACTCTATATAGTGAAAGGCTTGGCAAAATTTTGCAAAGCTAGAATAGGTGTCGTACACATAGCTTATTTCAATGTTTCAAATGCACACATAGTAGCTTGTGTCCAAGTAAAAGCATCCTTTTTCAACATAGTTGTCAATGGAGTTGCAATCTTCCCCTAATCCTTAACAAACTTATGATAGTATCTAGTGAGCCCCAAAAAACCATGGAGACTCTTGAGTGTCTGAGGATGTAGCCAATTTGTCATAGTAGCTGATTTTTTTAGGATCCACCTAAACCCCTTGGGCTGAAATAATAAGCCCAAGATACTCCACTTCATCCTAGCCAAAAGTACATTTGAACTGTTTTGCACAATAATGATGGTTAGAGAGAAGTTGTAGTGTGAGCTCCAGATGTCGGAGATGCTCATACCATGTTTTACTATAGATGAGGATATCACCGAAGAAGACTAGAATGAATTTCCACAGGTAGGACCAAAATATTTTTTTCATCAATGCTTGGAATGTTGATAGAGCATTAATGAGGCAAAAGGGCATGACCAAGAACTCATAGTGGCCATCATGTGTGCGAAAAGCTATCTTAGGGATATCATCCTCATGAAGCAAGATTTGGTGTTATCCAGAGCGGAGATCTAATTTGGAGAAAAAATGAGTGTCATGAAGCTCATCAAGAAGCTCATTAATAGTAGGGATTGGGAACTTATCCTTGAGTGTGAGGTGATTAAGTACATTAAAATCAATGCAAAGATGCCATGACTCATCTTTTTTTTCGATAAGGAGAATTGGAGAAAAAATGGACTGGTACTAGGGTGAATAATACCTTGTTGTAGTAGGTCTTAAATGAACATCTTGATCTCAATCTTTTGATGAAATGGGTAGTAATAAGGATTGATGTTTGGAGGAACGCTACCCATAAGGAGTTGAATACGGTGGTCTTTTCACCATGAAGGTGGCAATCACACTAGTTTAGCAAAGACATGTGCATACCATTAGAGAATAGTTTGTAGGTTAGACAGAGTAGTGGAGACTGTTAACGGTTACAATTGAATGGAATATAGTTGAGCAATAATGTCAACTGAATTCTTCTTAAGAATATTTTCTAGATGATATGAACATATGATGCTAAGAGATCTAGGTTGTAATCCTTGCAATGTGTGTTTTTACCCATTATCTAAAAATTGCATCCAAAATTTAGCAAAATACTATAAGATGGTTCCTAGTGTGCATAACCACTAGGCTTCCAAAACAACAACACATCTAGCTAAGGGTAAGGCAAACATGTTGGAGCGCATATTATAATATCCAATAGAGATACACACATTGTGACACTTCTCTTTGCAAGGTAATGTGCCCTCATTGACAATCATGACTTCAAAGTTGGAGCAAGGATTGATAAAACAATCAACATGTCTGGTGATCTAAGAGTCAATGAAGTTACGAGTGCTACCTAAATCAATGAGTATTGTGAGAGGAAGCTTATTAAAGTAACCCCTAACCTATATGGTTTCTGGGGTAGTGACTTCAGCTAAGGCATGGAGAGAGATCAATCGTTGGTCTTCTTGAGAAGCAAGTTCCACAATCGATTGAGCTTCTTATGGATCATTTATTGTATCTTGAACATCTTCCCAATTGTCAGGTTTAGGTGGAAAGTTCACATCCAATAGGTAGATATTTTGCTTAACACATCAATGTCCTTAAGTGAAATTATTGTCATAGTTATAACATAGTCCTTTTTCTCTATGAGCTTGCATCTCTACTTTAGTAAAACACTTGATAAGAGTGGTTCTAGGGGTGGGCATTATTTGAGAGCATTGTCGAGCTATATTTTTAAATGGAACAAAATTATATTTGAATCATTTTTGAGATGCGATTTTATCCTTTGCCAACTTTTAGGAGCACCAACTTTGAGGAGCACCAACCCCTTTGCTGAGCTCCAATCCACAGGAGCACCAACCCCTTTGCCAAGCACCAACCTAGCAATAGTTCATAAGCACCAACCCACAGGAGCACCAACCCCTTTATGTAAACCACACAACTATCTCTCAATGTTGTTATCTCAACAAGTGATTGTTCATTACGACATCTCTTTCCTCACTCTCACCTTTGCTCTTCTAAGCTAGATATAACAAATACAAATCATATTCATCTCTCACAAATGCTCTTTTAAGCTAGATAATACAATATCAAATCAACCTCTATCTCTCATATTACAAATGGCTTCTCAAGCCTTTATTTATAGCTTTCCAAATGACCTTTGGCCTTCCCCCTTTGTGACCCTTCAATCCTCATGAAAAATGGTGCCAAACTTGTATGACCCTTCATATCCTTGCCTTTCAAAATTCATGTGGTGACCCTTCATGATAAAAAAACATCATTCCTTCTTTTGTCCTTATCTTGGTGACTTTTCATATTCCTCAAACTGTTCCTTCATGAGAAATTGTGCCCTTCCTCTTTTGTCTTCACTTGGTGACTCTTGGAATTCCCCAAGATGACTCTTCATGGGAAAATGCATCCCATCCTTCTTTTTTATTTATCCTATGGCTCTATGACTTCTCCATGGGCCCTTCTTTTGTCTCATATGCAACCAAAAATATATTCATTAATATTAAATAAATAGTAACTCACATTAGCCAAGATATATCTATTACAAACATCATTAAACGCAATGGGGCCTTTATCACCAGTAATGCTATACCTTTGACATCAATGACAATATCTCCAATAATCTCCCCCTTTGTCATTGATGGTGACCTCAATCCTAAAACTACCACATCTTATCACCTATACATACTATCATCTAAAAACATATAGTAACTCCCCCTTACTATAGTAACTTGTACCTATTCCCTGTACCTATTTCTACACTTGTACCTGTACCTGTTATTCTCCCCCTTTGACATCAGTGGCAAAGGGCCTATCTGAAGCTAACACTTAGCTCCCCCTCAACTGATGTTGAACCTCAATGGTAGGAAGTATAGGTATCTACTCCCAACTTCTCTCGCAGTTACTCAAATGTGTCTTTTAGTAGTGCCTTTGTGAAAATATTTGCAATTTGCTCTATAGTACTAATATATTCCATCTTAACCTGTTGATCTACAACTTGCTCTCTCAAGAAGTTATATCTAATGGGAATATGTTTTGTTCTTGAATGCATTACTATATTTTTTGAAATATTTATAACACTTGTGTTATCACAAAAACTGGAAATAGGTTCATCATACTTTACCCTGATATCTTCCAAAGTTTGCTTCATCCAAAGCATTTGAGTACAACACAATACTACTGCAATATATTCTACTTCAGCTGTAGAAAGTGATATTGAGTTTTGCTTCTTACTTAGCCATGATACTAAGCTATCACCAAAGAAGAAATCTCCTCCACTTGTACTCTCTCTATCATCTAAGCAACCTACCCAATCTGAATCTGTATAAGCAACTAAAGTGAAATATTTACCTATGGGATACCATAATCCATAATCCAATGTCCTCTTGATGTATCTGAATATTCTTTTCACCAAATGAACATGACTATCTCTTGGAGATGACTGATATCTTGCAACCATACCTAATACATGCATGATGTCTAGTCTCAATGCTATCAAATATAAAAGACTACCAATCATAAATCTATACAAAGATTGATTTGTAATAGGTGAATCTTCATCCTTGCTCACCTTATTTCCTATACACATAGGTGTGCCAACTGGTGCACAATCCCCAAAACCAAACTTATTCAACATTTCCTTGGCATATTTACTTTGAGATATGATAATTCCTTTATTTGATTGAAATATTTACAACCCTAAGAAAAACGATAATTTTCCAAGCATAGACATCTCAAATTCTTTTTGCATTCTATCAGAAAATTCTTTTGTCATCTTTTCAATATTTCCTCTAAAAATGATATCATCAACATATACCACAATAATCAATTAATGTTCACCTTCTATTTTGATGTAGAAATTACTATTAGCAAATCCTCTCTTGAATCCTTGATCTTGTAGGTACTTATCAAGTCTTGCATACCAAGCTCTAGGAGCTTGTTTTAATCCATATAATGCTTTCTTCAATCTGCATACATGGTTACTAATATTTGAGAGAATAAACCCCTCAAGCTGCTCAATGTAGACCTCTTCTTCAAGATTCCCATTTAGGAAGGCAAATTTGACATCCATTTGAAACATTTTGAAATTTTTAAATACTGCATATGCAAGAAACATTCTAATAGCCTCTAACCTTGCCACTAGTGCAAAAGTTTCTTCAAAATCTATTCCCTCAATCTGAGCATATCCTTTACATACTAATCTTTCTTTATTTCTGGTCAATTCTCCATTTTCATTCAACTTATTTATATAAACCCATTTTGTTCTTATCAGATTGTGATCTTCTAGTCTAGGTACTAATTCCCAAGTATATTTCTTTTCTATTTGATCTAATTCTTCATCCATATCCTTAACCCAATGTTCATCATGTCTAGCTTCTAAAAAATTTCTAGGCTGAATTTTAGATAACAAAGAGAAATTAACTTGTTTAGATTCACTTACCATCATTCTTCTAGTGTGAATTCCTTCTTTTATATCCCTGATGATGTCACTTTCATTATGATTTTTTTGAACATATTTGGATGGATCGTGGTGCCCTTTTTCTCCTTCTCCTTTTCCACATCTTCATCTAATTCTTCAAAGTCTTCCTCTTCAATGATTTTAGGAATGTCTATTGGATCACTGATTCTTTGTGTTCCATCTTCTACTATCTTGACACTTGCACTTTCAACAATTTTCTTGGTTCTTTTGTTATAACATTTATAAGCTTTGCTTTTGCAAGAATAACCAAGAAATATACCTTCATCTGCTCTAAATTCAAACTTACCAAGTTTTTCATTAGTTCTCTTTATGAAGCATTTGCTACAAAAAATCTGAAATAATCAACTATTGTTGGTTTGTCTTTCCATAGCTCATAAGGAGTCTTATCACTGTTGACTCTTAATAAAGCTCTATTCTGAATATGCACTACTATACCAACTACCTCTCTCCAATATTTATTTGCTATCTTGGATTCATTTAGCATTGTCCTCTCCATCTCCTAAACTATTCTATTTTTTTGTTTAACTACTCCATTTTGTTGTGGAGTTCTAGCTACTAAATACAATCTCTTTATTCCATGATCTTCACAAAACTCAATAAATTGATCTAACATGAATTCTCCTCCTCGATCTAATCTTAGACACTTAATCTTCAGATTAGTTTTATTCTCAACTAATGCTTTGAATGCTTTGAACTAACTAAAAGCTTCTAATTTTTTCTTTAAAAACATTATCCAAGTCATACATGAAAAATCATCAATAAGCAACATGAAATAATTATCACCTTGAGTAATTTGAGTCCTCATAGGTCCACATAGATCAGTGTGAACAACCTCTAGCATTTGAGTGGTCAAGTACTCTTTTGTTTTGAACCACTTCTAGCCTGCTTCCCATGCTGACAAGGTCCACAAAGTGTGTTAGATGGCTTTGTGATCTTTGAAAGATTTTTGACTACTTGCTTTTTACAGATTTTGACAAGATTTTCCAAATTTATGTGCCCCATTCTCCTATGCCATAGCTAACTTTCTTCAATCTGACTCAAACAACATTTTTGACCTTTGATGTCTGATAGCATATATAAGTTATTACCTATTCTCTGAGCATCTACAACTAATACATCTGAATATTTTCTAATTTCACAACCTTCTACATAAAACTTTAGTGTGTGCCCTTGATCACACATTTGACTTACACTCAAAATATTATGCTTAAGACCTTCTACATATAAAACATTTTTAGTTTTAGTTCTATCATTATCTAAACTTAGTGTACCTTTTTTGGCAATTTTGGTAGTAGTATTGTCCCCAAATTTCACTATGCCACAATTGATCTTCTTCAAGGTTATGAAATTTCTCTTGTCTCTTGTCATGTGCCTCAAACATCCGCTATTAGTAAACCATGGCTTTTCTTCATTTCTTGCATGCAAAGCTATTTGGACCAACATAGAACCTTCAGGTTGTTTCTCTAGCCATGTCTGAACCTTTTTCTTGATGAATGGAGCCTTGAAACTCTGGTCCTTCTTGACTGACTCAAACATGCTTCTACAATACCATGCTATGTGTCTAAAGTTGTTATACTTGTAACAAATTATGGTCTCTTCATTAAAGCTTGATAGAGGAGCAAAAGAGTTATAGCTTCTGCTTGACTCTACATGACCTTCCTTTTCCTTATTTTTGAGATTGTTAGCTCTTTTTTTACATTCTAATTTCTTATGACCATATCCATTACAATAAAAATAGTAACCATAAAAATAGGACCTATTTGTGAATCTCTGACCTGATTGCCTTTGATAGCTTTGTTCCTTCTAGCCTTCTTTGTCCTCTATATTCTTCACTTCTTCCCTTCTTATTTCCTCATTTGTAAGAGCTTCAACATAGCTCTTCTTTTCAAAACCAATACCTATCTTATCTGATATTGTCTTTTGGCTTTCTAATATCTTATTTAGCATATTAGTGCTATTCTCAAATTTCGAATCATTGACTATTTTATTATTGACTACTTTCTATATCTCTTCTTTTAAAGAGGCAATTTAAGTAACATAACTTTCACATTCTTTTCTTGCTATTTCCAACTACTTCTTTGACTCCTTTTCATTTTTCTCGATCTGGCACTTCAATCTTTGATTTTTCTTTTCAACAACTTTCAACTCTTCTAAGGCACACATGAGTTCTCCTTCCATATTTACTTGAGATTCATCCTCTTCTTCTTGATCAACTATTCTTTTGATTGTAGAGGCACCTTTATGTATGGCCATCTTGTGCTTACCTGATCTACCTTCAAGTTGTAAAACTTTTTAAAAAATTAACCTGCTCTGATACCAATTGTTAAGTATAGAGTATAATGAGAGGGGGGGTGAATCAGTATATCATATATCTTATAAAACTTTGTCTTAATCAAATTCCACTTAATCAAGCATTCAAGATATACAATAAAACTAAAACAATAAACACCACACAAGAGAGACACCAAATATAATATGGAAACCGAATGTGGGAAAAACCATGGAGAACAATCTCAAGTATATGAATGAGAACCAACCCAAACAATATTCACAAGCACCAACTGGCAAGAGCACCAACCCCTTTGTTGAGCACCAACCTAGCAACTATTTGTGAGCACCAACCCACAAGAGCACCAACCCCTTTGCCAAGCACCAACACAGTAACAATTCATGAGCACCAACCCCTTTGTGTAAACCACACAACTATCTCTCAATGTTTTTATCTCAACAAATGATAGTTCATTACAACATCTCTTTCCTCTCTCTCACCTTTTCTCTTCTAAGTTAGATATAACAAATACAAATCATATTCATCTCTCACAAATGCTCTTATAAGCTAGATAATACAATATCAAATCAACCTCTATCTCTCATATTACAAATGGCTTCTCAAGCCTTTATTTATAAATTTTCAAATGACCTTTGTCCTTCCCCCTTTGTGACCCTTCAATCCTCATGAAAAATGGTGCCAAACTTGTATGACCCTTCATATCCTTGCCTTTGAAAAGTCATGCGGTGACCCTTCATGATAAAAAATGTCCTTCCTTCTTTTTTCCTTATCTTGGTGACTTTTCTTAATCCTCAAAGTGTCCCTTCATGAGAAATTTTGCCCTTCCTCTTTTGTCTTCACTTGGTGACTCTTGGAATTCCCTAAGATGACTCTTCTTGGGAAAATGCCTCCCATCCTTCTTTTGTCTTTATCCTATGGCTCTTTGACTTCTCCATGGGCCCTTCTTTTGTCTCATATGCAACGAAAAATATATTAGTTAATATTAAATAAATATTAACTCACATTAGCCAAGATATATCTATTACAAACATCATTAAATGCAATGGGGCCTTTATCACCAATAATGCTAGACCTTTTACATCAATGACAATATTTCCAGCAAATAGTTGGTTCTTGTAACTTTGAACAACTTTAAAAACATATTTCTTATATGATTCAAATATAATTATACTCTAAATTTGTTGAAAAATATCTAAAAAATTCTATTAGTCAAATATATTTGTAAATTTCCATCCCATTGTATGTGAAAATAAATCACACATGCACCACTTGTTGTTGTAGTAAACATGTTGGGTTTTTGATACATTATGATTTTTTTAATCATGATCATTGTACTTTGCATGCTAATAACATTTTATAGTAGTGTGGAATGTAATCTCCACAAAAATCAGCAAGGAATTTATTCCAACCATTTTTTGAACGACCAAATGGATATTTTTTTTAATAACAAAGCATGTTTGGATGGAAATGATAATTTTGTTTAGTAAATATAAATTTATGACACCTTAGTTAAAATATGGAAATGAATTTAAAAGGTGCTTGAATCTTATAGAAAAAATACCTATTTCTGAATTGATGTTCAAATTCAGGGAGGAAATTATTTATGAGTATGCAAGGCACACATACAGATCTTGAGGCCTATATGAAAAATATAAGTTAAGAAAGGACACATACATCTTAGTACTATTATTTTAGTAGTCAACTTTATAGAGAATTACACATTTTAACAACAAATGGAGGTTCAATCATAGTACTATAATTTAGTATATGTTTCCAATTTTGTGTATATAATGTTCATACATGCATTGGATAGTGTAGAGCATGATCATAAATTATTACGGGATTACCATTTATATGTCAAATATGATCACTAACATTATATAGATTATGTTTAAGGTTATTTTCATAAGTTCTATGGCAAGTTGAGTGAAAGGAACATTGACTTTAATGAACATTATATTTGGTTAGATAATTGCACGTGATAATTTAATAATGCACAAATATTATATTGGATAAACAAGATGCATGTGCCAACTAGTGTACAACATATCTGGAGTTTCATTAAAGCATAACATGTAAAGGGCGAGCATGATGGTGTATGATCATGTGTCAAAAGAGCACTTTCAAGATGGGAGTTAAATTTTAAATATACTAATGATTTGACAAATGCAAAAAAACATGGTTGAATGGTGTAAATAAAAAATGGCCCATAGTGTCAAGAAAACTCTAGTGTTCTCATATATTTCTAGTTGATAGAGGAAGAATAATTTGAAAGATATGAATATTTTTGTTAAGCATGAAATATACTAAGAGGGTGGGTGAATCAATATATTATATATCTTTTACTTAATTTGATTTCTTTTATTTAACCACTTAATCACACATTCAAGATATGTAATAAACCTGAAACAATAACATGCACCACAAGAGAGAGAGAGAGAGAGAGAGAGAGAGAGAGAGAGAGAGAGAGAGAGAGAGAGAGAGAGAGAGAGAGAGAGAGTTTTTAAGTAGAAACCTAAAGTGGTAAAAACCACATAGAACAATCTCAAGTATATGAATGAGCACCAACTCAATTTACAAATTTTACTAGCACCAACTTGTAGGAGCACCAACCCCTTTGTTGAGCACCAACACAACTATTTTTAAGCACCAACCCACAAGAGTAAAAACCCCTTGCAAAGATTTGTGAGCACAGACCCATAGGAAAACCAACCCCTCTTATGTATAAAACCCAACTATCTCTCAATGTTGCTTACTCAAAAAATGATAGAACTCTAAAATATCTCTACTTTTCTCTCCTCTTTTCTTGTATAAAACAATTAAAAAACCATGCACACTCTTGCATTTTACAAATGGCTTCTCAAGCCTTTATTTATATCTTTCCTAATGACCTTTGACATTCACCCTTTGTGACCCTTCAAACCTCATAGAAAATGGCACCAAACTTGCATGACCCTTTGTATCCTTACATTTGAAAAGTCACATTGTGACCCTTCATAATCAAATGCATTCTTTCCTCTTTTGTATTTATCTTGGTGACTTTTCATATTCCTCAAAGTGTCCCTTCATGGAAAAATGCACCATACCCTCGTTTGTCTTCACATGGTGACTCTTAGAATTCCTCAAGATGAGTCTTCATGAGAAAATACGTTCCATTCCTCTTTTGTCTTTACCCCATGACTCTTTGACTTCTCCATGGGCCCTCTTTTGACTTATATGAAACTAAAAATATATTCATTAACATTAAATAAATATTAACACACATTAGCTAAGATATGAATATTGAAAACAACATGAAATGTAATGGGGACTTTATCACCAATGCTAGACCTTTAACATCAATGACAATA
Organism: Torreya grandis; assembly: GCA_037957365.1. Classification (NCBI taxonomy): domain Eukaryota; kingdom Viridiplantae; phylum Streptophyta; class Pinopsida; order Cupressales; family Taxaceae; genus Torreya; species Torreya grandis. The sequence goes on from JARHVA010007404.1 coordinate 69,994, forward strand.
TTTCCAAGAATCTCCCCCTTTGTCATTGATGTCAAACTCAAACTAAAACTACCACATCTTAAAACATGTACTCTACATCCTAACACTTAGCTCCTCCTCAATTGATGTTGATCCTCAATAATAGGAATTAAAAAAAATTACTCCCAACTTCTTCTGTAGATACTTAAATGTGTCTTTTGATAGTGCCTTTTTCAAAATATATACCATTTGCTCTATAGTACTGATACATTCCATCTTAATCTATTGATCTAAAACCTGCTGTCTCAAGAAGTTATATTTGATGGGAATATGTTTTATTCTTTAATGGATCACTAGATTATTTGAAATATTAATAGCACTTATGTTGTCACAAAAAATATAAATAGGTTCATTAAATTTTACCTTGATATATTTTAGAGTTTACTTCATCCAAAGCACTCGAGTACAACATAATACTATTGCAATATATTCTACTTTAGTTATAGAAAGTGATACCAAATTCTACTTCTTACTTAGCCATGATACTAATCTATCACTGAGGAAGAAAGCTCCTACACTTGAACTATTTCTATCATCCAAGCAACCTACCCAATCTAAATATGTATTAGTAACCAAAGTGAAATATCTACTTGGGGGATACCATAATCCATAATCCAATGTCCCATTGATATATCTAAATATTATCTTCACTAATTAAACATGACTATCTTTTGAGGCTGATTGATATCTTGTAACCATACCTACTGCATGCATGATGTCTAACCTTGATGCTATCAAATATAAAAGACTACCAATAATAGATCTATACAAGATTGATTTGTAATAGGTGAATCTTTATCCTTACCTTATTTATTGTACTCATTGGTGTGCCAACTGGTGCACAATCCTCAAAACTAAATTTCTTTAATATTTCCTTGGCATATTTATTTTGAGATATGAAAATTCCTTTATCTGATTGAAATATTTGCCATCCTAAGAAAAATGACAATTCTCTAAGCATAGACATCTCAAGTTCTTTTTGCATGTTATCAAAAAAATATTTTGTCATCTTTTTAATGTTTCCTCCAAAAATGATGTCATAAACATATACCACAACAATCAATTAATGCTCACCTTTTGTTTTGATGTAGAGATTAATGTTAATAAATCCTCTCTTGAAACCTTGATATTGTAGGTACTTATCAAGTCTTGCATACCAAGCTTTGGGAACTTGTTTCAATCCATACAGTGCTTTCTTCAATCTAAAAACATGGATACTAACATTTGAGAGAATAAATCCCTCAAGATGCTTAATGTAGACCTCTTCTTCTAGATTATCATTTAGGAAGGTAGATTTGACATCCATCTAAAACACTATGAAAATTTTAAACATTTCATGTGCAAGAAACATTCTAATAACCTTTTGCCTTGCCATTAGTGCAAAAGTTTATTCAAAATCTATTCCCTCAATTTGAGCATATCCTTTACATACTAATCTTGGATTATTCCTAGTCACTTATCCATTTTCATTCAACTTATTTATGTAAACCCATTTTGTTCTTATCACATTGTGATCTTTTAGTCTAAGCACTAATTCCCAAGTATCATTATTTTCTATTTGATTTAATTATTTATCTGATGCCTTAACCCAATGTTTATCATGTATAGTTTTTGAAAAGGTTTTAGGCTGAATTTTGGATAACAAAGAGAAATTAACTTGCTTAGATTCACTTACCATCATTATTTTGGTGTGAATTACTTCATTTATGTCCTTGATGATGTCCCTTTCATTATTATTTCTCTTGACATATTTGGATGGGGTTTTGGTGTCCTTTTTATCCTTCTTCTCATCTTCATCTAATTCTTCAAAATCTTCCTCTTCAATGATTTCAAGAATGTCTATTGGATCACTGATTCTTTGTGTTCCATCTTCTTCTATCCTGACACTTGCACTTTCAAATATTTTCTTGGTTCTCTTGTTATAACATTTATAAGCTTTACTTATGTAATAATAACCAAGAATATACCTTCATCTACTCTAGATTCAAGCTTACCCAATTTTTCATTGGTTCTCTTTATGAAGCATCTACTACCAAAAACTCTAAAATAATCAATTGTAGCTAGTTTGTATTTCCATAGCTCATAAGGAGTCTTGTCACTATTGACTCTAAATAATTATCTATTATGACTATGCATGGTTGTACCATATATCTCTCTCCTTATCTGGTATCTTGGATTCATTTAGCATTGTCCTCACCATCTCCTGAACTGTTCTATTTCTCCATTTAACTACTCCATTTTGTTGTGAAGTTTAAGCTACTGAATAATGTTTCTTTATTCCATGGTCTTCACAAAACTCAATAAACTAATTTGACATAAATTCTCCTCATCTATATAATCTTAGGCACTTAATATTCAAACCATTTTCATTCTCAACTAATGTTTTGAAATGTCTGAAAGCTTTTGATTTTTTATTTAAAAACATTACCAAAGTCATACATGATAAATCATCAATAAATAACATGAAATATTTATCACCTTGAGTAATTTGAGTTCTCATAGGCCCACATAAATTAGTGTGAACAAGATCTAACATCTTAGTGGTTGAGTATTATTTTGTTTTGAACCACCTTATGGCCTGCTTTCTATATTGATAAGGTTCACAAAGCATGTTGGATGGCTTTGAAATTTTTGGAATATTTTTGACTACTTACTTCTTACTAATGTTGACAAGATTGTAAAAATTCACATGTCTCATTCTCATGTGCCATATCTAACTTTCTTCAATCTAACTCAAACAACATCTTTGACTTATGATGTCTAAAAACATATACAAATTATTGCCTATTCTCTGAGCATTTGCAACCAACACATCTAAATATTTTCTCCTAATTTCATAACCTTGTACATAAAAATTTAGTATGTTCCCTTTCATCATACATTTGACTTACACTCAAAATATTATGATTGAAACCTTTTACATACAAAACATTTTTTAGTTTTAGTTCTACTATTATCCAAACTTAGTGTACTTTTCTAAAATTTTTGGTAGTAGTATTATCACCAAATTTCATTATACCACCAATAATCTTCTTCAAGGTTATGAACTTGATCTTGTCCCATGTCATGTGCCTCAAATATCCACTATCAATGAACCATGGATTTTCTTCATTTATTACATGCAAAGCCTTATGTACCAACATAGATTTTTTAGGTTGTTTCTTCTGCCATGAATAAATCAAAACTTTCTTCTTGATGAATGGAGCCTTGAAACTCTGGTCCTTCTTGACTGATTCAATCATACTTCTATTTTACTAAGCTATATGTATAAATTTTTTTCACTTGTAACATATTATGGCCTCTTCATTAAAGCCTGATAGAGAAGCAAAAGAGTTGTGGCTTCTACTTCACTCTACATGAGTTTCCTTCTTAATTCTAAAATTGTTAGCCCTTTTTCAACATTTTATTTTCTTATGACAATATCCATTACAATAAAAATAGTAACCATAAAAATAGGAATTATTTGTATATATCTTATTTGATTACCTTTTCTTTCTATGTTCCTTCCAACCTTCTTTATTTGAGATGTCCTCTGTATTCTTAACTTCTTCCCTTTTTATTTCCATTTTTTAAGAGCTTCAGCATAACTCTTTCCTTTTTCTATGTTAACCTTATCTATGAAAGTAGTTGCCTCTCCTTATTCTTCCTCAAATATAATACCTATTTTATCTTGCATTTATCTTTGACTTTCTAATATCTTATTCAAAAAATTAGTGTTATTCTCAAATTTTGAATCATTGGTTGCTCTATCATTGATTGCTTTATTATTTTTCTCAAAATCTTCTTTTAAAGAAATAATTTCAATAACATACCTTTCACATTATTCACTTATTTTTTGCAACTATTGCATTAGATATTTTTCATTCTTCTTGGCTTCTTCAAAGTGTATTTTTATATCTTCAATTGTTTCCTTTGACTCCTTTTCATTTTTATCGATTTGGAGCTTCAATCTTTTATTCTTCTTCTCAAGAGATTTTAACTATTCTAAGGCACAAATGAGTTCTCCTTTTTGATTCACTTCAGCTTCAATCTATTCTTGTTCTTGATCATCTATACTTGTATTTATGGAGGCATCTTAGTGTATGGCCATGAATAGAATATCCTCTTCTAAATCACTAACTCCACTATCTTCTACTGAGCTACGATCTTTAGAATAAAAACTCTTTTTCTTGAATTTTCCTTTGAAATTCTTTTTGTATGTAGACATCTCTTATTCATTTTCACCATTACCCTTATTTGGGCACTCAATTGCAAAATTTCCAATCCTTGCATAATTAAAAAAATTAAAAGGTAAATTTCCTTGATATTTACATGTGCCCTTTTTCAGTTTGTGAATGAATAGAGATCAATTGTCATCTTCATCATCACTAAAACTATCACTTGATTCTTAAATCTTATCCTTCTCTTTCTTTGATGTCTTGAAAACAAATTCTCTCTTTGAGGGTTTTTCTTGTTTGGTCTACATCTCATATGCCATAAGAATACCATGTAGCTCATCCATCTTTAGCTTAGCTAAATTCTTCATCTCTTCAATTCCCAAAAAAATTGCATCATATCTCAATGGTAGAGATCTCAAAACTTTTTGTACCATAATTAATTCTTCTAACTTTTCTCCAAGACCTTAAATCTGATTAACTATTTGATCAACCCAAAAAATGTAACTTGCTATATTTTCTTCCTCTTCCATCTTAAAATTCTCAAACTATCTTCTAAATTTTTGAAGCTTAGCTTGTTGAACCTTTACATCACCTTTGTAAATATTCTCAATCTTTACCTAGGTTTCATGAGTATATCTACATTACATAACTTTAACAAATTTTGATTCACATAAATCACATAAAATAACATTTAAAACTTTAGCATTATTTTCACTTTCTTTCTTTTCTACCAGAGTAGTTACAAGTGTCTATGGCTTTTCATATTCCTCCACCACTACTTGCCAAATGTTGGATCCAAGAGCCATCAAATAAGTACTTATCTTTATGCTCCAAAAAGCATAATTTGTCCCATCAAAAAAAGGTGCCTTATTTATATAAAAACCTTCATGTGATCCAGCCATCGTGCTTTCCCCAATCTTCCTTCAAGATTTAAAACTTTTTAAAAAGGAACCTGATCTGACACTAATTGTTAAGCATGAAATATACTAAGAGGGAGGGTGAATCAGTATATTAAATATCTTTTACATTATCTGACTTTTTTTTACCACTTAATCACACATTCAAGATATGCAAGAAAACTAAAATAATAACATGCACCACATGAGCATGAGAGAGAGAGAGAGAGAGAGAGAGAGAGAGAGAGAGAGAGACCATATTTTTACATAGAAACCCAAAGTGTGAAAAACTATAGAGAACAATCTCAATTATATAAATGAGCACCAACTCAAATTAAAAAATTTACAAGCACCAACTTGTAGGAGCACCAACCCCTTTATTAAACACCAACACAATAACTATTTATGAACACCAACCCATAGGAGCACCAACCTCTCTTGTGTATAAAACATAACTATCTCTCAATATTGCGTACTTAATAAATGATAGAACTCTATAATATCTACTTTTCTCTCCTCTTTTCTTATATAAAACAATTACAAAACCATGCACTCTCTTGCATTTTACAAATGGTTTCTCAATCCTTTATTTATAGCTTTCTTAATGAACTTTGACATTCAATCTTTGTGACCCATCAATCCTCATGGAAAATGGCACCAAACTTACATGACCCTTCATATCCTTGCATTTGAAAAGTCACATGTTGACCCTTTATAATCAAATTCATCTTTTCCTCTTTTTTCTTTATCTTGGTGACTTTTTATATTCCTCAAAGTGTCTCATTGTCTTCACATGGTGACTCTTGGAATTCTTCAAGATGACTCTTCATGAGAAAATGCATCCCATTCCTTTTTTGTCTTTACCCCATAACTCTTTCACTTATCCATGGGCCCTCTTTTGACTTATATGCAAACAAAAATATATTTGTTAATATTAAATAAATATTAACACACATTAGCCAAGATATGAATATTAAAAACACCATTAAATGCAATGGGTCATTTATCACCAATATTAGACCTTTGAAATCAATGGTAATATTTCCAATAATTTTATGATAGCGACAAGATCGAGTGAATTACCCTCATTTCATACATAAAACATAGGTTATTGGATAACTCATATGAGGCATATGATTTTTTTGTTCTACATGCATTGAATTGAGTATGAATCACAAGAGTGGGTGGATGAATTGATATATACCTATATGTCCAATTGACACATATCAAGTTATACCATCATTAAAACTTACATATATAACAAAATTACCTAATTTTGACTATATATCTGATCTAGTGATACCAAGTACAAGATGAATCTTTACATGTAATGTATAAAAAAAATTAAATTGAATTCATGTGTTATATACTATATTTTGTATATATATCATCAAATAATTATTAAATTATATTTTTTCTGATATAGGGCCTTTTTATGTTGTTATTTTACATGCAGATAATGAGGTGGGAACAAACTACTACTTGTGTTGACATGTAGAGGATAAAATTAATTGATTTATATAGTCATAGGTGGGGAAAACATTTACTATCTAATTGGGTATGTGGTAGATATTGTAATTTGGATTTGATGATATCCTATCAAAAATTCAGATGTGTGATTATTTGAATATTATTAAATACATAAGAAGATACTCCATTATTCAAATTTGGTTATCACAACAAATGTTGATTAGGACAAATATAAAAGAAGGCCATTAAATAAGACTCAATGAAAATTTAATAAGTTTGACCATGAAATAATTTCTACTACTATAAAGAGGAGAGTAAATCCTAATGTTTCCTTGGACTAAACTCTCAAGCTATGTTGAGTTCTCAAATGTAAATGTGTTTATTTCTATCAAATTTTATTTATTTCCTAGGTAAAACATATAATATTTAGTTTAATTTCATATGGTTAGTGGTGCCAAATAAGCTTCCAAATTAGCTTCCACATTCATGTGTTTGTCACCATTAGTAGAACATTCCATATTCATGAAGCTAAGAGAAGCTTTTAGTTCATGTAGATGAGTGATAATTTTACCATATAGGGAAGGACATTCTTGAGGTTAGAACATGTGTTATATATCATAATGGAGTGTAATAGAAGGCCAATAACATTATATTATAGGTTATTCATCACCCTTAACATGTTGGTGTGCTATTTTTGAGTGATGAGGCTCTAGAGGTGGAGATCTCTAGTTGTGACTTGAATGTTGACAACATTTTTTTGTCAATGTTTCCTAACTCAAGAATTATTGAAAAAAAATCATATCCACATGGATTTTTTAGTCATATGAAATGAAAATTTTGGTTACTTTAGTATGGATAATGACACCCAATCCATAGGTCCTCCTACTTGCTTTTGCAACCCTTATAGGCTTTTCTTTCAATGATTCTCAGTCATCCACAACCTTCCAGACTTAACCCTTATAGACCCAGGCATCTCTTTTAGGCCTAGATCCATCCCCATAGGTCTCATTCCCTTGAACAATATTTCCCAACTTGGATAGGAGTGTGGAAAATTAGGGTGTCCTATTTTTGGTGTTGTCGAAGTGCAAATTTGGTTCAAATAGTCATATTTTCCCAAATCCTTATCTTAATTCAAGTCATCCTAATATGAATTCATTTAACCCATCATCATTATGTTCCCTATAAAATACCATTCAAATTCCATTTATAAGGGTTGACAATCATTTACAAGAGATAATCAAGAATACAAGCAAGTACACTCAATCACTTTTCCCTATTCTTTGCATACAACCTTCTAATATTATTCCAAGCTTATTCAAACCCTTGCACTAGTCCTTAGTCATCTAAAGTACATCCAAATTTTCATCTAGTTGCATTTTTCATGCATAATTGGACCAAGCACTTCAATGGGATAACTACATTAGCTCGATCCCTCCTCAGAGTATTGGTATGTATGTAGTGTGCCCACACATGGGGTGTGAAATGCATCCAACATATTCTTTACACATTAACCCCTTCTCTCTCATTCCAAATTTGCCATTAGAGTTCAAGAACAAAGATATCATATGGATTTGAAGATTAAAATAGATGTATAATGAGATTCATATAGTTTCAAGTTTTGATATTTCATTGATAGGGTAACATAGACCTACCAAGCAGAACCCAAAAAACTCAGATCACATGGACAACAATTATAGAATAGGACTACAATTCCAAATAGTAAGGTGTCCCACTTTCGACACTCTTATGTAATAAAAAAATCAAGTTCAAGAACCTATTTCTAACACTATCTTAGTCTTGTACCTAAATTCTCAGATCTTATCTCAGACCAAACAACTCAAAATAAGCTAAGTCATATTTTCTCTTATTTGTTATTATTTTTAGAAAAAACAAAACTAAAATATGTTTACATAAATTAGTTGCTTAATTATTTCATATTACTTACTAAATTACTTTATTCTAGACCTATTTATTATTTAATAATAAAACTTAATTATTCTAAAAACTAATAAAACATTTAGTGAACCCGACTTACTTTGAATTTCACACAAAAACTGTAAAAACCCTAGTGTAAAATATTTTTTATTTTTTGCCATAATTTATTTATTTTTATAGTATTTAAAAATCACAAATATACAAATTAATTTCAAAATTATCATATATTTTGTTAAAACCCTTGTTTGCACATACTAGGTCATTTTTCATACAAACAAATTTAAAACACTAGGAAAAATATATTTCTAATTTTAGAAATATTTTCTGATTTTTCCTAAGTTTTTCAAGAAAATTTATAGAAATTTTCTATAAATTCATATCAAAATTTTAAAATTATCTTAGTAATTCTAAATATTCATTCAATAATCCCTACTTGCGTTAACTAGCTCCCAGTTATTTTTTAGTACTTTTCCAATCATTTTCTAAATTTTTCATTGCATATCAAACTCAAAAAATCAATTATAAATTCAAAAATTCATATTATTTTTCATAAATATTTTTGAAAAATCTTTAGTTGCATGTATTATCTCTTATTTTACTTCTTGAGGTATCACCTTATATGTTTTGGAGTTTTGTATCCTTTCTATGCATATTTTAGTTCCTCATTTAGATTATATCATCTTAATTATTTCCACTATTATCCAAGTTATTTTCCTTATGCCACCTAAGTTCCTTGCATCTTTTCCTTTGAGATGAAGTGCAAGATTTAGTTGAAATCCTCCTGAATTCACGTAGATTCCTACAACTCAACCATATAACATAGATAAACAACCAACTCAAGTTCCAGTCATAGATTCTACACATCCAGATTACATAAATTTCAATGAGGATAATTTTGAAAAAGATAAGTATTAAAATAAAAATGATGATGTACACACCAATGCTTATGCTCCACAACATTGGACTACTAATCCACTTCCACCTATTATTGATAATGAAGTTGTACTCAACAAAGATTTGATCCTCCAAAACTTCAGAGAAAGACTTAAGGAACAACCTAAAGATCATACACTAATTTTATAATCTATCATGGAAATCAAAATGGATAAACAAGTTGAGTTTTCCATCACCACCGAGAAACTAGATGAAATGACACTATTGGGGTAATTATGTCTCAACAACCCAATATAGCAGCCCAACCTACCTCTATACCACCAGTTATAGCTAGTACATCCCTCTCTCCTAATGTGGTAGGACTTGTGTAAGAGATAATATCTCTTCAATCCAAGGTGATACATCTTGAGAAAGGTACCACTAGACCCATGTAGGCTTTGGATTCTTTTGCTCTTCTCCATACACCACTAGCACATCATACTACTTCTACACCCTTACCAGAAGGTTTTATTCAACCCAAGCTTACTCTTTATGATGGAAAGGGTGATCCAAAGACACGCCTGAGATCATTTTATATATCATGCTTTGAATATGTACCCAATGACTAGCTACTTACTAAGATATTTCCATGGAGACTAAAGGATTATGCTTTACAATGGTTCTATAATCTACCAAATCAGTCAATTCATGCATTTAATCTTTTAGATAACATGTTATTCTTATACTTCAGCATTAACATCAGTTATAAGGTTTTATATACTCAAATTTCTCAATAAAATAATGACCAAATGAGCATCTCATGGACTATGTTCTTTGATATAAGACCATCTTAGCTAAGATGACTAGTCCCATGGCATATGTGGAGTTACAAGACCTCTTCAAATAGAGTCTTCTACCAGTAATTCATGAATAAATTATGTTCAATTGATTCCCTTCATTCATTTAATTTTGTCATACACTAAAGGAAAGAGAATTTAAAGTCATTTACATCAGCAAACTCATGTATACAAGCATTCCAGACACAATTAATAAGGGTAATGTAAAAGTCTCATACAAGGTCAAGTTTAATGATATAAAAGGGTAGAATAAAGCTACAGTAAATGTAGCTTTAGAGCCTCCTCAGCATATATCTTTATCATCACCCCCTCAATGTACTTTTTTACATCTTGTAGTTCTTATAGACAAGGTTTTACAATAGCTTTGAAATTGTAATATCATATCTCCCTCCTATTCAGGAAGTTGATCCAACCAAACCTCTTCCTAAGGGATATGATTAGAAAGAATTTTATGATTACCAAAAGGTAATAAGCCACACTACAAATAGATACATTAGTTTGAAACATAAGATACATGACTTGATAGATGGCAACCTACTTGATCTTGGCACTTTAGTTGAGACTCCGTAGGCAAAACCAACACAAGATAAAGCTTTAAAAATCTTCTCATATATATTTCCACAAAATTAAAAATAGGATATAGGGGACACATTAGGGGTTCACCATATATATCATGGACATCCACCACTAGTTACATACTTGGCACCTTCAGTTGTGTCACATCCTTTGAGTGGTATGATCGGTGTGTGTGAGTCTAGAAATATAGTTAGACCTTCAATATCCTTCTTAGATTAGGAGATTATGGAGGATAATTTAGATTATAATGAAATATTTATCAGATCACATATTCATAATCAACCCATTCATAATGTTCTCATCAATAATGGTTTTAGTGTCAACATGTGCACCATTACATTATTACAACATTTGGGATATTCAAAGCAGGATATCACCTTGACAGATATAGTTATCATCATATTCAATGGGCACATACAGAGTTCATTAGGTGAGATTTTAATTCCTTTATGGATTGGTCAAACACATGTGACCACACATTTCACTATAGTTCCCAATGTATGAGTTTTTGATATGTTATTTGGTTGCCCATGGATTCAAAAAATTCAAGCAGTACCATATATAGTTCACATATGCCTAAAATTCATTCACGCTAATCAATTTATTATAGTTGGTGGAGTTCCATATGAATTATCACTATCCACTTTAGAGCCATCTACTTTGTAGTCACCAATTATATCTTCTCCACTATTTTTAGTTTCCCCACTAGTTATTATTCTTCATTTGGTACCAGTCTAAACACAACTGACACATCCATCACCAGTATAGAGGGTTCATACACTATCATATATTTGGGATTCTAGATAGCTTATAGCTATATTTTTCACACCCATATCAATTTCATTGAGATATCATGGGTATACACATAACACACATGTTTAGAGAGCATATCCTACTTCCAAATGGGTCCTAAGATCCCTACAATTACATCTACTTCTCAAAATTATTGTGAGACCTCTCAGCTAGTTTATATTTTAGAGATTACAAAGCATTTACAACATATATAGCTTTTAGAACCATAGTCTCAAAATTATCATCATGCTTCACATTCATGCATAATTCCACTCCTTGATACAAGATACCATGATAAGGAGTCTCCCATGAGACTCATTAGTTAGTATCATCCTATCCTAGGCTACTTGTAATAAAAATACAAAAATAATACAAAATTTAAAAATACAAAAACATTAAAATAATTCAAAAACATTTAGATTTTATGTATCATGAATGCTTTATATTACTACTATCATGCTAGGACTTACATTTGTTATTTCAATCTATTATATGTTGATTTATCTACATTACCATGCTTCACTTGATCTCCTTTGAGTGTGTGTAGTGACATCTAGCTACTTGATTGCTTCACTCTACTCATTGAGGGGGAGTTCCTACTTATACATTCGAGACACATAACAATATACATACCCACTAGGGGCATCTTCTACATGACAACACCATCTAGGTTATGTTAATCCTACATTACACACTTTGAGCTATCATACTGATGTACATTACTTACCATATTACACAAATTACTATATCAACATTTCACTAGTATCTAGCACTTGTGTATCACATAACATATACCTAGTCCTATACTAAATGTGTATTGTATACTTTCACTCTTACTTTGATTAGTTAGATATGGTTTTACCTTTCTAGTTCCTACATGCTTTCCTTTGTTACTTTATGTATCTAGATGAGATTGCATTTCTAGTTCTAGTTTTGTTTTGTTTCTTATATGTAATTTATGACATATGCCAATGTCATTTGTTTTTATTCATGTGTGTGTACCTTTAGACATTTACCAATGTCCCTTACTTGTACTCTTCTATGTTCTTAAAAGTTTGTAAACTAATTTTTGCAAATTAAGGTTTTTAGCTAGGGTTTTAAAATTTTGTTCAAAGTAAGTTGAGTTCACCAAATGTTTTATTATTTTTACGAATCTAGTGTTTAGATCCTAAATAATAAGGGTCTATAATAATAGAAAAAATCTATCTTAACAGGGAAAAATATATATTTTAACAAGTAATTATGTAAGAGAAATAGAAATAAAATTATCTAGTTTAGGATTGAAATGAAGGATTCTGAGGCTAGAAATGGAGGACCAGGACTGAGACACTGTCAAGAATATAAATTTGGCATATATTTTCTGATTGGATAGGAGAACCAAAAATATGGCACCCTAGTTTTTAGGTCTAGAGTCCTTCCTAACACTATTGTCCTGAGGATCTAAGCTTTATGGGTTTTATTCGCCTAGTCAATATGAGTCTGCATACCAAATTTTAGGGGATGGAAGTCATCAAAGCTCGTTATAGGTATATTTCAATATTCAATACCTTTATTCATCTAAAAACATACAAATAATGAATAAATCAAAAGAAAAAGGGGCAACTACTAGGTTAGGGGAAGAATGATCACATAATCAAGAACCCCTGCTATTCTGATTATTGTCTACATTAACCCTCAAGCTAGGGTATTAAACCTAATGTAGTTCTCCCTTAAGGAACATGCATAATCAACATGTGTGATAGATAAAATAATGAATTTCACCTAGGCCCTTGATCAAGCATGAAAGTCTATGTGTGATGTAGAGAAGATGAGTTATATTATTGACTGATTTTGATTATGTCTAATGTACAAAATTATTAAGTGTTAGATATAATATGCATTATGTAGTCCTTTATATCGGAGACTCATTATTTAAAATTTGGGATTTTTATTCATGTTTTTCCAACATTGAAAAAATTAGGAAAAAAGCAAAGAAAAGTGGTAAGACTCATCTTGCAGGATAAAGTGACCATTGGAATTAAATTTATACTTGGACAACAAAACTAAATTTTAACACCCTAGATTTCAATGTTGTAGTCCTATTTGGGAATTGTTGTCTAAAGGGTCTAGGATTTGGGGGGATGGAAAAAGCCTAGAAAGAGTGACTTAGGTCAATAAGGGTTAAGTCAAGAAAGTTATGAATGACTAGGAATGGTCAAAGAGGTATCTAGGATATGAAACAAGATCAAATAAAATCAGAGAAAAAGACGTAGTTGGATGCGAATAAGACCTATATTCTCCATTCAGAATTTCCTGAGAAAGGACTATGAAAAGACATGATATGTGTGGTTTATTGACCAATTTAGGGTGTATACACTTCACCAACACTTTAAAAATAATTACTTATCTGCATCTCAACAAATGAATATGCCTTTGGAACACACTTGGCACAACCTAATGATTTGTATAAAGAGATAGTAGTGTATTATTTGAGTCATACATTAGTATCCATTAAACATAGTTACAACTCAATTGAATTTTTTTGATTAGTAATGATGTTTGTAGCCCAAAAGTTGTGACATTATATGCTCAAAAACAAAATCATTGGCATTACCAAAGTGGACCCACTTAAATACCTACTTTCCAAGGTAGCCTTGATTGACCATGTATCTAAATGGGTTATGATATTGAGTGAATTTGAAATAAAATATATATTATAAAATTCCATTAAATAGTAGGCACTTGTAGATCATCTTGCATAAGCATCTTTATTAGATACCAAACCACTCATTTTCAATTTCCTTAATGATTCAATCATGAATCTAGATGATAATTATTCTTATACTCTATATTAGACTCTTTAATTTGATGGTTATTACACTTATCATGGATATGGAGCCAATATTCTATTCATAACATCATAGGGTATATTTTTCCCAAAGAATTCTAGATTGGTCTTTCTTATACCATTAATATAATAGAGTATGAAGCACTTGTTGTAGGGATTCATCTAGTAGTACAATGGAATATCAAGAAATTACATGTTCATTGATATTCTGAAATGAATATTAACTAGGTGTTAGAGCAATGCAAGACCAAAGATGAAAAATTTATTAATTACATGAATATGGTGCAGTGTCTTAAAAGAAGCTTTAAACATCTCTAGTTTGAATATATCCCAAGGTCTAGAAATAGGACTACAAATGTGATGGAAATAATTGGTTCACTACTATAAATTATAGATAATGTTATAGATTAATATTTTCTTATTAAACATCTCTTAAGTCCAACTCATGAACATCCCAAATCTAAAATGGTATGTGATATTTCTAATTGTAACTCACCTTAGTAAACTGATATATACATACCACCATGACAATATTCTCCTTTTTAACCTTTCCTGTAAGAAACAAAAAATAATTCATAATACCTTTAATTATACCATATTCATTATGACACTATTTTCAAGGATATGATGGAAATATACTTCATTATTTATCTTTGATAGAGTCTAAAAAAAGTGCTTAAATAAGTACATGAAGGGATTTATTGGGTCTAAATCGATGAAATGGTCCTTGCCAAAAAACTCCAATGTATAGGGTATTACTATCCCATTATGGTTGTTGATGACTATTCTTATGTAAAAAAGTGTGTGGCTTGTAAAAATCATGCCAATGTCATTCATGTGCCAACTCAATCACTTTTGATGATCACTGGGCCTTGGCCATTTTACACATGGGGAACCAATCTCAGAGGGAGAAACAATCATGCTTATTCAAATGACCATAAATATATCCTCAGTATAACTAAGTATCATATAAAGTGGGTTGAAGACATTCCACTAACTTATGTAACTAGTAAGCATATTTCCAAGTTCATTTTAAATCATCTCATTTTCCACTTTGGCATTCCCTCTGAACTCATTTATTATAATGGTAGCTCCTTCAAAATAATTATTCAAAATCCATCTGTGCAAAATACCATATCAAGCAACATTTTTCCACTACCTACTTTCCTCAAAATAATGGCCAAGCTGAATCATGTAACAAAACCCTGGTCTAAATCCTTAAATACATTATTAATGCTTTTGGTCATGATTGGCATTTGAAACTATATCCTTCCCTGTAGGCCTATCATACCAATACTCTAACTCTAATATGAGCCACCATATACTTCTTTGTTTATGGTGTTGAATCTATTCTCCCTATCGAGATCAAGTTTCATTACTCACACATTTAATTGTAGGATATCATTAGGAGGAATTTAGAGTCTCTTGAAATCAATGATTAAAACTACTTGATAAAAAATGGATGGCTTGTTTTAATAATATCTAGTCATATTATAGCATGTTATGCCATTTCTGAAACAAGTATATTAAACATCAAGACTTTGGACTTCGTGACCTTGTCCTAAAATAAAATCAAAATAATATGAATGTCATTGGTGAAAAGAAGGGAATGTTTGAGCCTAATTAGTTGGGTCCATTCATCACCACAACTAACTATGGATCTAATGCATACATATTGGATACATACTATGGGGAAGAGTTGGATGAGCCCATTATTGCGCATCTAAAGCATTGTTACACATTATTTTCTTGGACATTATCTAGAATGACCCATGTTTGAGGGCATGGCCTTGGACCCTCCATTAATTTTATTTTTAATTAATTCAGTTCATCCTAATCTTATCCCCCCATCTTATTATCAATATTAATCTTGATTTTGATTCATAGGTACATCAGACAATTTTAGGTACCAAAAATCATATAAAGCTTCAATTAGATTACTTAGATTTGGTCACCATAAACACATCTAGGACAAGTTGTATTTAAGAGTATCTAATGCATGATTTTACAGTATGATGGTATTTGAAATGCAATTTCTATATCTTGTTCATTCATAAAACATTTTTGTTTTACATATGTCTTTCTTATTTTTCCACCTTATTGTTGATTCATAATATCTTGAATTTCTGGGTGAACAACATTAACATGAGGTCCATATGGACTAAGTAGCACTAAATTTATGAAGTCAGCTTACTCACCCATTTTTCAAGATCTCACCATTTTATAAGCAATTTAAAACACACTCCCATCATTTTACAATAAATCTAAGATATGATCTCATCATTTTACAAGTTAACATACTTTTTTATCTCATAATCCTCCATGAAGTCAAGATGCTAAAAGGCCCAAAATATTTAAAATGGTACAAAAAACCCTAAAATTTTTAAAATACCCAAAATAACATAAAAAATAAAAAAAGTTCAAATAAGGTGTTAAAATCTCCATGAGAGATATTAAGCCATAAAATCTTTGCTTCTTTTATCATCCTATCCACTAATGGATTTTGCCTCTATTTCAAGTGGCATAGTTTGATACATGTTTTGGGTGTGAACCCCTTATGAAACTCTAATCATTTATAATTTACCATTTTCATTACTTAATTGATGTTCCTTGTAGTAATGTAAAATTCAAAACTTGGTAACTTCAATGTGGCTAATGACACCCAACCCTTAGGTCCTCTTGCTTGCTCTCATGACCCTCATAGTCATCTTTTCACTGATTCCCAATCATCCTTAACCTTCCAGACTTGATCCCCATTGAACTAGACACTTTTTTCATTACTAATCCATCTCCTTATATCCCATTAGCTTATAACAATAGCACCACACTTGGACTATAACATCGATGCCACCCTTGTCCACTTTTGGCACTCCTGTCTAAGTGCATTTTTGTCCCCAATGGTTAGTTTCTTCTAGTTACCTATCCATGTTATTATCCTAATGCGAGAAAATTCAACCCATGACCAATAGATCCCTGTAAAATCCCATTCAAAGATCATTTGGAATGGGTTGGCAAATATCACTAAGTAAGCAATAATGCAAACAAGACTACTCAAGCAATCTTCCATATTCTCTACATATAGCTAGATAATAGACTTAAAAGATTATTAAAATTCTTAAACTACTCCCTAGCCACCTAAATTACATCCAATTTAGCATTTTTCATATTCATACACTTAATTTCACAAATCACATCAAGCGGGAGAACTATTGGTATATAGGAAGTGTGCCCACAAAAGGGATGTGGATACACGTTCAGTGAATCTTACACATAATACCCCCCCCTCTTTCTCAAAATTGGTCCAATCATAATATATTATAGGGTTTTAAGAGAAAATATTCTCTACAAGGAGCTCTATAGACTTTTAGCTGTCAAAGCTTCATTGACAGGGTCACACAAACTTGGTGAACAAAACTCAGAAAGCTTAGATCCTCAAAATAGAAATGGTATATGTGGACTACAGAACCATTTCCACTCTTATCCACTTTCAGTGCTCCTATCCAATAATAAAATTAATGTTAGATCTTATTTTGTGATAATGTCCCAGTCTTACATAATAAATCTCAAACCCTATCTTAGTTGTATCAACTAGTTTCTAGCTAAGTCTTATTTTTTCCATCTTATTACTATTTTTAGAAAGGTCAAAAATTCAATATAGTTTACACAAGTTGATATCTTAATTATTTTATGTTCATTTATTAATTTTACTACTTAGACCCTTTAACTAAATTAATAATAATACATAAATATTACTGAAAAGATTAAATCATTTGGTGAACCTGACTTACTTCATTTTCATATAAAAACCCTAGAAACATTACGATAAATTTCCTACTGATTTCTCCTTTTTTTATTTTTTACATAAATAATAAAATAAAAAATTAGCATTAAATTTTAAATTTTCATAGTAATTTTAAAATAATTTTATTTCAAACCCTAGTTGTCCATACTAGGTCCCAACATTTTCCCAATATTTTTCCTATATTTTTTTGAATTTTTACTTGCATATTTAAATAAAAAAATTCACCTTAAATTTCAAAATTCAATAGTAATTTTTAGAAATATTTATATTTCAAAACCCTAGTTACATCTACTAGGTATTTTTACATCACAAATTTTCCAATAAAATTTTGATTTTTTACTTGAATATTTCACTCAAAAATTCATTTTCAATTTCAAAATTTTATAGTACTTTTCAAAATATATTATCTTTAAAACCCTAGTTGCATACACTAAGTCTTATTCCTTTTGAGATATCACCTTACATTCTAAAATCAAGATTTTAGAAATGGATCTTACTTATTTACAATTTTTTCTTACATTTCTTACTAAAAATAAAGAGACCATCATTGGTCCTATCATGTACATGAATGATGAAGTTTATCATATGTTAGTATAAAGATTAATTATTTGCATTTCATGCTTACTCTTTATAATGAGGATGATATTACAACATATATTGATAAAAATTCACAATATTTCAACACTCCTTTTGCATACTCTCTCTCTCTCGCTCATGTTGAATAATTTCCAACTCCATGTTTCTAAACACGTTACCAATGTTATGTGTTACATGTCAAAAATTTCTACGAATTCATGCAAAATTTAATTTTCTCTATCTTTTCCTTTCTATCTCTCATGTGGAATTTTTTTAAGTTTATCATGTTAAACACATTATAAATGTCATAACACATGTCAAAGTTCTTTATGCATTAATGCACAAATTCATGATCTCTCTCCCTTGTTTTCTATCTCTCATGAGGAATGTTCTTTATAATCTTATTGCTATACTACTTATTACTCCACTTTCATGAATTTTATCCCACATACATGGTTTCTACCTAGAGGGTCCATTGCATAAGCTAACAACCACCTGTCAAGTTTTAATGTCATATCTTATGCACATGAAATAGTTTCCTTCTCCTCCTCTCTCCCAAGAGGGTGATAATTACTTTCCATCTAACCAAGTCCATTCTATCACCCCTCCAAAAGGTGAGGTAGGCCATACTATTTTTCCTAATGCATACATTCGGCCTATAGCTTCTTCAAAACCTCTTCAACACCTCTTCAACATATGTGCTTACATGTTAAATCAAAAGCAACTAGGGTTTGTAATTGTGAGACTCTAAGGGTTAAAATCACCAGTATGAGAAAGTTAATATTAGATTTACAAACATAGAAGCAACTATTACATGACAAGATCACAACATTGGAAAATCACATTATAATACAAAAGCATCAAATGTACGCTAGTTTCAATCATATATATGCACCTTCACCTAGTCAATTGGTTGCAAGCAATGTTACATATCACAATAAGAAATCACCAAAAATTAACTCTAAAACTAGTGATTCAAAATGAATTCAAATATAAAATAAGATTACAAGTGAGGTACTAAGGGAAATGATTAAATATAAATTAATAAAACTATCTCCTCAACATATAGTGAGAATATCCAGATATTATTGTGCATATCATAAAATGCATGGGCATCACACATATTCATGTTTGGCATTAAAAAAAAATACAATAGATAATTACTAATGAGGATCCTATACCAGGTAAATTAGTCAAGTAATCCAAAGTGACATAGAAACACATTCATGAAGGGTCAAATTCAAAAATAGTACAAAAGTGGTTACCAAAGCATAACTCAAAATAACAAAATGATCAGAAAGCAAAATTAGAGAAATAAACAGTAGAAAAAACATAGGTAAATCATGAAAGAGATTAAAATCTACCTCTCCAAATTGAGGCTCAAATTGCAAAATAGAATGGATTTGAACAAAAATATCTACAATAATCTGATTATCAAGGTCAAGGTTTGGGCAAGCATGCTCAGGGCATCACTACTCTTATTCTAGCAGTTGATAATGTTTGTCACCAAGGTTTCCGATTTATGGAACATCCTAATGTAAATCATTCATAGACACAATTTATCAAAGGAAAAGATCTAGATACAACAAAAGTCAACACTAGCATTCCATTGGTTCAAAATCAGGATGATAATGGTGAATTGAACAATACAATTTATTATGATTTTCAAGATATCAATAATCAATTTGAATATCCAAAACCATATTCATAGTCATTCCCTCATGTTTCAAAATCACTTGTGATTATTTTGTTTGATACAAAGAAGCATGATATGGATTCACCCATGAGACTTATTAGTTAGTATCATTTCTTCTCAATTTTTCTTGTACATTACTTTTCAAAATTACTTGTATATAGCCTATTTTCAATTACTTGTACATAGTTTATTTTTTCTTACTTGAACATTGTTTTTTAGTATTTCTTGTAAGTAATTTCCTTATGATTGATTTTACATAACTAAAATCTCAAAAACACAAAAACATTAAAATATGTCAAAATACCAAAAATATTTTTATTGTATGCATCATCCATGCTTTACATTTCTACTATCATGTTAGACTTACATTTTCTATTATATGATATTGTTTATCAATTTATCTACATTACCATGCTTCACTTGATCTTATTTGAGTGTGTGTAGTGACATCCATCTCCTTGATTATGTCACTCCACCCATTTATGGGGAATCATACTTCTACATTGAAACATAAATTGATATACATACCCACTAGGGGCATATTCTACATGACTACACCATCCAAGTTATGTCATTCCTACACCACACATTCTAGTTAAAATTTTGGTGTAAATTACTTACTATTATTGCATATATTATTCTAGGGACACTCATTAGTACATATCTCTTGTGTATTTGTTAGCATATATCTAGTCTTGTACTACCATGTATTGAATAATTTCACTTCTTGCTTTGATTAGTTAGATGTGATTATATTTCCAATTTTTACATGCTTTTCTTCCTTACTTTACATAGATATATGTGATTGCATTTCTTAGTTCTTATTTGTCTATTGTATGTGCCTTAGGACATTTGACAATGTCTTTTGCTTCTATGCATTGTGTGTGCCTTAGGACATTTGCCAATGTCCTTTGCTTGTACTATCTATTTCATTATAATTTCACACCAATGTTACTTTTTTTTATTGTATATGTATGTGGAATTTGAACATGCCTTGTATGATTTCTTTCTAGTTTGAGTGACATGTGCCCATGTCCCTTGTTTTCTTGACCCCTTGGACACCCTTTTATGCTTCTTACTTCTTGCCTTGTATGCTTGATTGCTTGCTGCTTCTCCATTGTTTGAAATGCCATGATCCACATCATACATTATCTTTGCTATCTTGGATGCCATGATGGACATCATGCTCCGTCCCTCCTTGATAACTAACAACTAATACTTCTATATCCAATTTAGTACTTTACACATATTATTACATTATTATATCTATCTAAGCATACCCTTGTTGATCTAATAATATCTCAATGCAAACCATTTTATAGCTTGAGATATCTTATCGATTATCATTGTTATATTATGTATTTTATAGCATAACACACTTATAGGGATCTTTATTTTGAGGTCAGCCATTTTAGGGTCTTCATTCCTACCCTTAGAAGAGGAGGAAATGAACAAGGGTTTTGTTATAGAGATCAAAGCTCCTAACAGTAAAAAAATCCAACATTTATCACACCCAAAAACAATAACCAAAAATTAAACCAATTAGAACAAACAAGGTAGATAGTGAAAATGTTAGAATAATTACTAGATTTGCCCCAAGATAATAGTGCCAAGATTGGACTACAATGCCAGTACTACTACTATTTTTTTTGGTATCCCTATCGAAATAGCATAAAAACCAAACTTTATAGAATTAGGTAGAAAGGTAAGTTCAACTACAATTTTACATAGTCATATCAGTTTAGAATCAATAGTTTTCATTACACTTTTGCTTAGAGAATCTCGATATAGGAGGCATTATGTGTAGAATGATGGCTCTCACTTCTAGTTTTAGATACAGTAGTTGGTATAACATCTAAATCAGAATCCATGTTTCAGACACTAGTGATTGGGGGTAATGTGCATGGTATATTTATTTTCTTTTCTTTCTGAGTTTATTATTACCTAGGCATTCTCAGTAGTTACATGCCTTATTCCATCAGCATATGGTTAGCATCATTTTGGAGTGGATTTCATATAATCCTAACTTCCAAATTTTGGAGCGGCTTTGATATAAGCCTAGTGCACCAGTTTTAGAGTGGCTATCATACAAGCTTAATCTCTATATTTTTGAATGGCCAAGAGTGGCCTAGTTTCCAACAAACATTTGGATATCCATGTCAACATTATCATATTATAGATCATTCATGGGATTCAAGAGCCATCTTATTCAACACACATTTCATACTAGTATTATTCTATAGTTTCCCTTTTATGGGGAAATGATGGAGCCAAAGGACTAGCAAGCCTTTATATTATTGAGCCACATATTTAGAGGGATTAGACGTATAGTCCAAACATTGATTACCACATGCATGATCACCTAGCTTCACTTAGTGGGTGAAAATGGAGTCAAAGAACCAGCCTTTGCATTCTTGAGCCACTTACAAGGAATTGAGCACTCAGCTCTATTCATGATATTACTCAACATCACTTAGCATCACAACAAGTTTTGTATTGATCCACATACTTGGTGAGGTGTATTCATTCCTTTCTATTCCTCTCTCTCTTACCCATCTTTGTATGTTCTTATTTTAAATTTAGTGTATCTAGTAATAATTGATCTACTCTTTGTTTTCTCTTGAAAATTCACACTTCACAACATGCTCTTTGTATATA
Source organism: Torreya grandis (assembly GCA_037957365.1). Taxonomy (NCBI): domain Eukaryota; kingdom Viridiplantae; phylum Streptophyta; class Pinopsida; order Cupressales; family Taxaceae; genus Torreya; species Torreya grandis. Next base: position 93,127 of record JARHVA010007404.1, read on the forward strand.
GACTGAGCATCACATAGCTTCATGATCTTCAACTTTATAGATAAGTTTAGGTACACTTTCTACTTTTCCTTTATCCTAGTATTTCATTTTGTGGCATCACTATAATAAAGGGGGGTCAAATGTAGTCATATAAAATGCAAAAATTATTTGATTAAGTGTGGCTAATGACACCCATCCCTTAATAACCTCTCGATTACTTTCATGACCCTCATAGGCATCTTTTGACTGATTCTTGGTCATCCTTAGCCTTCTAGACTTGATTCCAGCTGAACCAGACCTTTTTTTCCATGACTAATCCATTCCCTTAGGTCCCATCAACTTAGGAAAATAGCACCACACTTGAACTATAACACTATTTCCAATCCTATCAACTTTTGGTTCTCTTGTCCAAGTACATTTTTGGTTCTAATGGTTAGTTTTTTAGTTCACCATCTTTCTCCTTATTGACCTAATGCAAGTACATTCAACCCATGACCAAAATATCCATATTAAATCCCATATAAATATAATATTAATAAGGGGTTGGAAAATATCACTAAGAAAACAAGAATACAAGTAAGACTACTCAAGCAATCTTCCCTATTCTTTACACATAGCTAGCCAATATACTTATCATCTTATTCAAATTCTTAAACCAGTCCCTAACCACCTGAATTATATCTAGTTTAGCATTTTGCATATTCATACACTTAATTTCACAAAGCACATAAAATGAGAGAACTTCATATGGCTTGATCTCTCTTTGAAGTATTGGTTTGTAGGCAATGTACCCATATAAGGGGTGTGGATACATGTTCAATGAAACTTATACATACTAACCAGCCCCATCTTTATTGCAATTGGTCAAAGAATAATGGAGTATAGGGTTTGAAAATAAAATATTCTCTACAAGAAGATCTATAGACTTTCAACTATCAAAACTTCATGGATAGGTTCACACAAACCTGGTGAACAAAACCCAAAAAGCTCAAATTATCAGGACAGTAGTGGTAGAGGTGGGATACAACATTAGTGCCACTCCTATCCACTTTCCTCACTTTTATTGAATCATAAAATAAAGGTCAAATCTTAGTTTTTGATAATGTCCCATTCCTACACAGTGAATCTCAGACCCTATCTCAGTTGTATCAACTAGTTTCTAGCTAAGTCTTATTTTTTCCATCTTATTACTATTTTTAGAAAGGTCAAAATTATAATCTAATTTACACAAGTTAGTAGCTTAACTATTGTATGTTTATTTACTAATTTTACTACTTAGACCCTTTAACTAAATTATTAATAATACAAAAATATTCCCAAAAAGGTTAAATCACTCCAATTTATGGTAGAAATACATTTTCTTGAGGTCTACACAAACTAGTGGATAGCGCCTGGATGCATGGGGCATCTAGGGATAGCCTGGTGAATATTTTTACAATTCCATTTTCCATGATTTATTTAAACACTCTCATCATTTTGTGAGTGTACTTGTTCTTATTCTTCCTATATAATCAAGTCTCTTACTTGTCATAATTTATTATTTCCTTTATCCCTATGAGAACTACATTTATCTTAAAGTCCATTAGACTATGTATGCAGTGTCTACTTACATGGTGCATTTGAAGACAACTTAGCCACCACTTCTTTTTTATCGTATTCCCCCTTCCTTAAAATTTGGCATCTTAACTAAACATTTATCCTATATATATTAAGGTAATATTCTCCAAGAGTAACACCTTACTTTCACACATGCACAAATGATTCACTAATTGCTTATTTTATGGTGTGTTTGTGTGTTTGTCAATGATAATTATTTTTTATTATTTTTTTGTGTTTCTTTGCTTTTCTTGGTAAGAAATATGTTTCTTTATGTTTCTTTTTCTTTGATATTATGTTTGTTTGATTATTTTCTTGCTTATTTATTTCCTTTTTTAGTTCTCACCTCAACTCAGTCCACTATGTTGGTAGGATCATCATCATGGTGCTTTTTATCACATAGTTGTACTTGATTCCATCTATTGACATATAACATCATTTCCATCATTTTTTTATCATTGGTGTCTTATTTTTAAATGCTTATTGGTTTTGGGGTATTCCTTATTCACATTATAGTCTAGACATCATGCTATTTTATATCATGGTGAATACCATTCCATACTACATCAAAAATTGAGTGACAAGAGTGTCATAGATAATGTGGTAGTAAAAGATCTCCTTGTCTACTATACTCCAACCATATCAATGAATCCCATGACTAATTTACATTATATTAATGACATATATCTATAAATGAGCATATATAAATATTCATAATGATTTATCACACATGATCAAATATCTATATCACATGGCAAAAAGTATCACATTTATAATATGCATAATCATACCAAAGCATTTTATTCTTCTTTGGAGGCCCATTCTAGATCCTTTGATGATTTTTTTTTGTCAGTTTCTTCAATATTCCTCTTGTTATTGACCTCTTTTGCCTATGGATGAGGTCTTTCATTCATTTCAAGGGTATATCCATTTTATTTTCTTCCCTAACCATTCCCTCGATGGGGCATCTAGGGATAATCAATCGCCCTTTGGGGAAAAATATAATTTTATTGACTTATAATTTAAAAATAGAAGAGTGAATGCATCATTCTTCAAACATTATCAAATTTTTTATTCATGATTTTTTCATTCTTTAAAAATATGTTATTCTACCTGGTGTTTCACAACACCTTCTCAAATAGAGGCAAAATGTAGACACTTTATTTTAATAACTTATGTGGATAAACTACAATCAAGAACAAATTTATGTAATCTCATGCAAGTTAAACTGAAAATCACCAATAGACCTAATTTACCTACATAACTACTATTTAAACCCAAATTTGTAATGACACATCCTTGATTGGGGCAGTGAACTATATTACATCATTAATCATATCTACCACATCCCCAATCAAACCTATCCTTTATAAATGTCTTCACATGATAATTAAGTGAATACTTTATGGACAAATAAATAATGCAAGAGTTACCATTCTTATAATTACTAATTAATCACCTTGATTAATTAGCCTAATCATTTATCTAATGGAAAATTCCATGAATTTAGAATTAACTATTTTCCTAAAATTAAAATTAAGTTATTGTCTCACATAGGTGATGTCACTCAAGGAAGTAAATGGAAAAGAGAATGAATGCAAGCAAGCTCTTACACATCTCTTACATCCTTTAAGAGGACCAATGATTGTACCTTTTTTTCAACATGCCTTCCACACTACAAAAAAAATTTAAATGACATATCTTACACACTCCATGTGTGTGATCATGAATTTTAGGAGTCACCCTCCACCATTGATCTTGATCTCAAATCGATGGATCACAAACATCCAAATAGACTATAAACATATGGGCCTTTGGTCATTATATAGAATATTATTCATGCAAACTTACTCTAATGAATTATATAAGGAGCTTAAACTAATTCTCATGCCAAGCCAAGCCAAGCCAAGAATCAAGTGTAGACAACCAGAGATGATCTCTGAACACTAAATCAAGCATTGCAAAAGACTCTATAGCCTATAATTCAAGTCAACCTCTTCAAACCAATTCTCAAACAAATATTCTAAGGAGGTATAAACATTGTTTTTATATTATAATGTGTATTTATTACTTATTTTCTAAAAATAAACCTACGGATTAGGTTTGAGATGTTAGTTCTTCAATTTAATTCTGATTTCATTCACTAACAGATTGACCAAACTATCTCGAATTTCTATTCTACACTCTTAAAGGGAGAGGCATGTTATTCTCCTATCTTATAACATATAGTGTGATATGTGTAGATGATTAGTGGATATCATAACATATAATTAAATCAAATAATTATTTATTTAGCTTCATATTAGTAGTAGGGGACCTGACTAGGCCTTTCTATGGTATATTTAGGGTAGATATAGGAGGTAGTGTTTATTATTTTATCATTGTATTATAATTTTATATTTATTTTATGTTTCCGACATTTATTTCCTAAAAGTGGTTCATCATTTTTCATATATTCTAATATATTTCAATCATATTGTGATTTAATATTGTGATTCTATTTTATTTCTAAAGCAATTCCATTACATGTGACACTCCAATGTCACAATTAGGGATAACCTAATGTCATAACCAAAATAAAACCTAACATCACTACCTATAGACACCTTAATGTCACCCATATAAACATCCTAACATAACCTTCCAATTTCACCTACTAAATTTAATTGTTAATCACTTTAATTTCACCATGTAAATACACATAAAGAAATGTGACATTAAATCCAAGTATAATATTTTATATTCGACAAGAAACACCTAAGGGATTTAGAGGCAACTTTAACTATTGAAAATGGTGTAGTGGATGACTAAGAGAGGAAAATTTATATCTTGACATTAAACTCTTAAGAAATAATAATTTCTATATTTCATATTATGTTATACAAAATTTAATTTTGTGAGCTTGGTTTTAGGGATTGAAAATTATAAATGTAGTTCATTAATGTTACATTAAAAAGAAAGAAAATACTATTAATATTCACAAATACATCTTATATGAAATAAATATATCATAAAAAAAAGAAAGGAAATACTATTAATATCCATAAATAATGAAAAATACTCAATGAGACTCGAGAAATACACCAAATTGGGAGTAGTGAATAGAAGAGATCAAAAAATCTCTATATTATTGTTTAAAACAAAAACAAAAAACAAAACAAAAACACAAAAATCTAAGAACTATCTAAGTATCATCTAATAATTGTTTTTAGAAAATGAGATAGCAAACAATAAATCATCTAGTATTTTCATTGAAACTATTATTGAACTACTAGTTTCAATGATATTAATAATATAAATTAAAATAACATCATTTGGGGAATGGTGTGAGGTTAAGGGAGTTATCTTAGGTGGATAGACATTATTATTTTGAGAACCTAAATTTGTCAAATCATTATTAAATTTAATGAAGCAACTAAGATGAGTTTAGTAAGGATATTATTTATTGTCATGAGTCCAAATTATGCTTAACTGATATCTCTCTTAATTTTTCTAGAACTCTATTCACTTCTTGTAAAATAATTAACTCATTTATTATATTAGTCTTAGAAAGAGGATGGGTTAAGCAGGTTATCAAATACATTGGCATAGACTGTCTTTGAAGAATTTTTCATCTAGGGGTAGTCATCTCTCGAAGTATAAGAGCCAAACATCTTATATCGTGATAATAAAAAAACATAGATATATCACCTCTTACATCTATATAAATGAAAAAATACTTCCCTTATGTTTTATAATATATGTCAAAAAATCAAATTCACATCATTCTCACTTTTATGAATAATACTTAAATTTCAAATTTAAGTCTTCAGAAAAAATCTATTGATGATGTTTAATCCTTCATTAATGAGAAACAATCTACAATTAACTCTAAAAATTCTCTAACCATGAAAACAATATCTTTGTAAATATCTTATTATATTTATTTATTTATACAAATATTATAATTTTCAATTAAAATAATTTAAAATATTAAAAAATTAAACAAACAGAGCTATTTAAAATATATAAAAGATACACCACACCTCCTTATAAAATCCACACTATATTACGATATTAATCATACAAATATATATTTTTAATTATATCCTTTTTCATGAAATCAATAACTATATGAAATTCAAACCCATGACCTTGGTTGCCTGGATATTTCCCAGAAAAAAATGTTTTTAATTAAATTGATCTTAGATGAACAAATTCAGCCCAAATTTTATTCAACTTCTTTATTATTATTACTTTCACAGTATTTGTAATAAATGATATATAAAAATTAACTCTCAAATCCATCAGATCACGCAAAGACATTTTGGCTTGAATGATCAATGTTAGCATTCCTATTCTAGATTTTGAAGGCTTTCCATCAAGAAACCTGTCTTCTTTGAGTCCCAAAATATAAATGGATTCCTTTGGTTGTAAATAAAACACAGTTTCCTTGAACAATCACGCAATGGAGTCTTTTATATAATTACAGAAAGGGGTTATCTTTTCCAGGTTGGACATTTACACTTTAATATTTTCCGTCTCAATGTTTGCAGAAAATTTATATCTAACCAAATAAGTGAGCTATGCTTTCCAGTTATTCAATTTCCATTAGTAAGGTGTCCTATGACAGAACATAACCCAGAATATGTCCAGAAGGATATTCCCGGTAAATCTGACGAAGGGCATTTATAACATAAGAACTATTGCACATACTATACTATTATAACACATTTCTCAAATGCAACCATGGCGAAAAACTGATTTATAACCTAATATCAGAGGGTAAAAATAATTTATGTCACAATTTCCGATTGAATATTAAACATTCTACGAGCATATACCATGTTAATGATACACATGATAATGTTGAAATAAAATAGAAACAGTAGCATCGTTATGAATATTAATTTTCTTTTTTCTGTCAATGTTTAAGCGGCCAGAGCTTATACACAGTGAAATATTGATCTAGAAATCAGAAAATAATTTGAAACATTCTTCTAATGTAAGTCACCCACAATTTCCCAGCACTTTCTACCATGCCGGGTATCATAAATGTCATAAGATTTATTCAATGAACAATAGAGGATCTGGCATGACCTAATCCTCTTCAAGATTCCTGTCGGAATTGCCATCGTTGGCATGAAACCCCCGTATCAAAATCAAGAAACTTCAAATCTTGAGGATCGTACAAAAAACATTTGATTTTAATATCCAGTGGCATGAGCAGGCCTCAACAAGACAGAAATTCCCATGTCACTAACTTGGGATACCCACAAAAAATTAACTTTAAAATGTAGAAGAAATGAATTTCAAAAACTTACCCTTCTAAATCCCCTCCCTCTTAGAAAAAGCTTTGTTCTCAAAGCTTCAGATGTGGGAATTGGTGTTGAATTTGAAATAGTGGTTCCCATGTTGCATCCTCTGGTTGCATTCCGTGCCACTCCATTGAAACCTCGGTGATGGAACATGAGTGAAGTTGGCGTGTGCACCTGTCTAAGATTGTCTCTGACTCAAGAAGAATGGATCCTTCATTATCAAGTTCAGGTAAAATAGTCTGCACTCTAGTGCTTGTGCCAAGAACTTTTTTCAGACAAGAGACATGAAATATGGGGTGAACTCGAGAAGGGGCGAGCTCCAACTTATAAGCAACTGACCCAATCTTTTGAAGAACCTTACAGGGCCCATATAATTTGGATGCTAGCTTATGATGCCCTTTGATTTTTAGGAAGGATTGCTTGTAGGGCTGCAGGCAAAGAAAAGTCATATCACCTACTTGAAAAGTCCACTCAGAACAATGTTGATTAGCTTATTGTTTCTTTCATTTTTGTGCCATATGAAGATTTTCCCGTAGGGTATTGAGGATCTGATCCTAAGTTTGGAGGATTGTGTCGACTGCTTGAATTGATGAACTATTGGGGTTCTATGGAAGGAGCACTGGTGGTGCTTGACCATAGACTGCTTCATATGGAGTCATTTTTGTTGAAGTGAGAGGGAGCCACTTTGCCCACTGATGTTGTTTTAAGGTGAAGCAATGGAGGAAAGTTTCCAAGCATTTTTTTAACAATTTCAGTCTGGCCATTCATTTGTTGATGATACCTATAACTCATCTTCAATTGAGTCCTAGTCTGTCAAAATAGTTTTGTTCAAAAATGGCTAGTGAAAGTTACATCATGATCTGAGACAATAGATGAAGGAATGCCATGAAGACAGAAAATCTAGTCCAAGAAAATTTATGCAACTGTGGAGGTAGTATAGGGGTGGCTGAGGGCATAAAAATGACTATATTTGGAGAGGTGATCGATCACAATCAAGATCATTGTTTTCCCTCCAGATTTAGGGAGCCCCTCAATGAAATCCATAGAAATATCTTTCCAAATCCTGGTAGGGACGGGCAAGGTTTTGAGCAACCTAGGGATGAGTGTTCTTTCACCCTTGTTACATTGGCAGGCATCACATTCAACCACCATCTATTGAATTACCTTTTTCATTCCCTTCCAAAATAAATTGCATTGTTCATGCTCATAGGTTTTGAGAAACCCTGAGTGCCCTACAGAGGGAAAAGCAAGGAGCTCATATAAGATAGCATGTTGTAGATCTATATTTTGGGGAAGCACCAGATGACCCCTGTATTGTAAAGAAGCATCATCCCAGGAATAATGTGATATAGCCAAGGCGTTAGTGGACAACTATTGAATGATTTGAGATAATGCGGAGTCATTGGCATACCCATGTTTTACAGTGTCCAACCAATGTAGAATAGGCATGAAAATAGCTAAAAGGGAAGATTGATCCATAAATGCACGAGAGAGAGCATCAACCACAATATTATCTTTACCCTTCTTGTAAGTTATCTCATAGTCATAACCCATGATTTTGCTGACGCATTTTTATTGTGATGGTGTAGAGATCCATTGTTCTAAGAAATATTTTAGACTCTAGTGATCAGTTCTAATGCAAAATGATTACCCAATAGGTATGGCCACCACTTGTGTACTATATATAAAATGGCCATCATTTCGTTCTCATAAGTAGAGAGCACTAAATTCTTACTAGAAAGGGATTTACTGGTGAATGCAATGGGGCATCCTTCTTGGAGGAAAACAACACCCAGTTCATTGCCGTAGGCATTACTCTATATAGTGAAAGGCTTGGCAAAATTTTGCAAAGCTAGAATAGGTGTCGTACACATAGCTTATTTCAATGTTTCAAATGCACACATAGTAGCTTGTGTCCAAGTAAAAGCATCCTTTTTCAACATAGTTGTCAATGGAGTTGCAATCTTCCCCTAATCCTTAACAAACTTATGATAGTATCTAGTGAGCCCCAAAAAACCATGGAGACTCTTGAGTGTCTGAGGATGTAGCCAATTTGTCATAGTAGCTGATTTTTTTAGGATCCACCTAAACCCCTTGGGCTGAAATAATAAGCCCAAGATACTCCACTTCATCCTAGCCAAAAGTACATTTGAACTATTTTGCACAATAATGATGGTTAGAGAGAAGTTGTAGTGTGAGCTCCAGATGTCGGAGATGCTCATACCATGTTTTACTATAGATGAGGATATCACCGAAGAAGACTAGAATGAATTTCCACAGGTAGGACCAAAATATTTTTTTCATCAATGCTTGGAATGTTGATAGAGCATTAATGAGGCAAAAGGGCATGACCAAGAACTCATAGTGGCCATCATGTGTGCGAAAAGCTATCTTAGGGATATCATCCTCATGAAGCAAGATTTGGTGTTATCCAGAGCGGAGATCTAATTTGGAGAAAAAATGAGTGTCATGAAGCTCATCAAGAAGCTCATTAATAGTAGGGATTGGGAACTTATCCTTGAGTGTGAGGTGATTAAGTACATTAAAATCAATGCAAAGATGCCATGACTCATCTTTTTTTTCGATAAGGAGAATTGGAGAAAAAATGGACTGGTACTAGGGTGAATAATACCTTGTTGTAGTAGGTCTTAAATGAACATCTTGATCTCAATCTTTTGATGAAATGGGTAGTAATAAGGATTGATGTTTGGAGGAACGCTACCCATAAGGAGTTGAATACGGTGGTCTTTTCACCATGAAGGTGGCAATCACACTAGTTTAGCAAAGACATGTGCATACCATTAGAGAATAGTTTGTAGGTTAGACAGAGTAGTGGAGACTGTTAACGGTTACAATTGAATGGAATATAGTTGAGCAATAATGTCAACTGAATTCTTCTTAAGAATATTTTCTAGATGATATGAACATATGATGCTAAGAGATCTAGGTTGTAATCCTTGCAATGTGTGTTTTTACCCATTATCTAAAAATTGCATCCAAAATTTAGCAAAATACTATAAGATGGTTCCTAGTGTGCATAACCACTAGGCTTCCAAAACAACAACACATCTAGCTAAGGGTAAGGCAAACATGTTGGAGCGCATATTATAATATCCAATAGAGATACACACATTGTGACACTTCTCTTTGCAAGGTAATGTGCCCTCATTGACAATCATGACTTCAAAGTTGGAGCAAGGATTGATAAAACAATCAACATGTCTGGTGATCTAAGAGTCAATGAAGTTACGAGTGCTACCTAAATCAATGAGTATTGTGAGAGGAAGCTTATTAAAGTAACCCCTAACCTATATGGTTTCTGGGGTAGTGACTTCAGCTAAGGCATGGAGAGAGATCAATCGTTGGTCTTCTTGAGAAGCAAGTTCCACAATCGATTGAGCTTCTTATGGATCATTTATTGTATCTTGAACATCTTCCCAATTGTCAGGTTTAGGTGGAAAGTTCACATCCAATAGGTAGATATTTTGCTTAACACATCAATGTCCTTAAGTGAAATTATTGTCATAGTTATAACATAGTCCTTTTTCTCTATGAGCTTGCATCTCTACTTTAGTAAAACACTTGATAAGAGTGGTTCTAGGGGTGGGCATTATTTGAGAGCATTGTCGAGCTATATTTTTAAATGGAACAAAATTATATTTGAATCATTTTTGAGATGCGATTTTATCCTTTGCCAACTTTTAGGAGCACCAACTTTGAGGAGCACCAACCCCTTTGCTGAGCTCCAATCCACAGGAGCACCAACCCCTTTGCCAAGCACCAACCTAGCAATAGTTCATAAGCACCAACCCACAGGAGCACCAACCCCTTTATGTAAACCACACAACTATCTCTCAATGTTGTTATCTCAACAAGTGATTGTTCATTACGACATCTCTTTCCTCACTCTCACCTTTGCTCTTCTAAGCTAGATATAACAAATACAAATCATATTCATCTCTCACAAATGCTCTTTTAAGCTAGATAATACAATATCAAATCAACCTCTATCTCTCATATTACAAATGGCTTCTCAAGCCTTTATTTATAGCTTTCCAAATGACCTTTGGCCTTCCCCCTTTGTGACCCTTCAATCCTCATGAAAAATGGTGCCAAACTTGTATGACCCTTCATATCCTTGCCTTTCAAAATTCATGTGGTGACCCTTCATGATAAAAAAACATCATTCCTTCTTTTGTCCTTATCTTGGTGACTTTTCATATTCCTCAAACTGTTCCTTCATGAGAAATTGTGCCCTTCCTCTTTTGTCTTCACTTGGTGACTCTTGGAATTCCCCAAGATGACTCTTCATGGGAAAATGCATCCCATCCTTCTTTTTTATTTATCCTATGGCTCTATGACTTCTCCATGGGCCCTTCTTTTGTCTCATATGCAACCAAAAATATATTCATTAATATTAAATAAATAGTAACTCACATTAGACAAGATATATCTATTACAAACATCATTAAACGCAATGGGGCCTTTATCACCAGTAATGCTATACCTTTGACATCAATGACAATATCTCCAATAATCTCCCCCTTTGTCATTGATGGTGACCTCAATCCTAAAACTACCACATCTTATCACCTATACATACTATCATCTAAAAACATATAGTAACTCCCCCTTACTATAGTAACTTGTACCTATTCCCTGTACCTATTTCTACACTTGTACCTGTACCTGTTATTCTCCCCCTTTGACATCAGTGGCAAAGGGCCTATCTGAAGCTAACACTTAGCTCCCCCTCAACTGATGTTGAACCTCAATGGTAGGAAGTATAGGTATCTACTCCCAACTTCTCTCGCAGTTACTCAAATGTGTCTTTTAGTAGTGCCTTTGTGAAAATATTTGCAATTTGCTCTATAGTACTAATATATTCCATCTTAACCTGTTGATCTACAACTTGCTCTCTCAAGAAGTGATATCTAATGGGAATATGTTTTGTTCTTGAATGCATTACTATATTTTTTGAAATATTTATAACACTTGTGTTATCACAAAAACTGGAAATAGGTTCATCATACTTTACCCTGATATCTTCCAAAGTTTGCTTCATCCAAAGCATTTGAGTACAACACAATACTACTGCAATATATTCTACTTCAGCTCTAGAAAGTGATATTGAGTTTTGCTTCTTACTTAGCCATGATACTAAGCTATCACCAAAGAAGAAATCTCCTCCACTTGTACTCTCTCTATCATCTAAGCAACCTACCCAATCTGAATCTGTATAAGCAACTAAAGTGAAATATTTACCTATGGGATACCATAATCCATAATCCAATGTCCTCTTGATGTATCTGAATATTCTTTTCACCAAATGAACATGACTATCTCTTGGAGATGACTGATATCTTGCAACCATACCTAATACATGCATGATGTCTAGTCTCAATGCTATCAAATATAAAAGACTACCAATCATAAATCTATACAAAGATTGATTTGTAATAGGTGAATCTTCATCCTTGCTCACCTTATTTCCTATACACATAGGTGTGCCAACTGGTGCACAATCCCCAAAACCAAACTTATTCAACATTTCCTTGGCATATTTACTTTGAGATATGATAATTCCTTTATTTGATTGAAATATTTACAACCCTAAGAAAAACGATAATTTTCCAAGCATAGACATCTCAAATTCTTTTTGCATTCTATCAGAAAATTCTTTTGTCATCTTTTCAATATTTCCTCTAAAAATGATATCATCAACATATACCACAATAATCAATTAATGTTCACCTTCTATTTTGATGTAGAAATTACTATTAGCAAATCCTCTCTTGAATCCTTGATCTTGTAGGTACTTATCAAGTATTGCATACCAAGCTCTAGGAGCTTGTTTTAATCCATATAATGCTTTCTTCAATCTGCATACATGGTTACTAATATTTGAGAGAATAAACCCCTCAAGCTGCTCAATGTAGACCTCTTCTTCAAGATTCCCATTTAGGAAGGCAAATTTGACATCCATTTGAAACATTTTGAAATTTTTAAATACTGCATATGCAAGAAACATTCTAATAGCCTCTAACCTTGCCACTAGTGCAAAAGTTTCTTCAAAATCTATTCCCTCAATCTGAGCATATCCTTTACATACTAATCTTTCTTTATTTCTGGTCAATTCTCCATTTTCATTCAACTTATTTATATAAACCCATTTTGTTCTTATCAGATTGTGATCTTCTAGTCTAGGTACTAATTCCCAAGTATATTTCTTTTCTATTTGATCTAATTCTTCATCCATATCCTTAACCCAATGTTCATCATGTCTAGCTTCTAAAAAATTTCTAGGCTGAATTTTAGATAACAAAGAGAAATTAACTTGTTTAGATTCACTTACCATCATTCTTCTATTGTGAATTCCTTCTTTTATATCCCTGATGATGTCACTTTCATTATGATTTTTTTGAACATATTTGGATGGATCGTGGTGCCCTTTTTCTCCTTCTCCTTTTCCACATCTTCATCTAATTCTTCAAAGTCTTCCTCTTCAATGATTTTAGGAATGTCTATTGGATCACTGATTCTTTGTGTTCCATCTTCTACTATCTTGACACTTGCACTTTCAACAATTTTCTTGGTTCTTTTGTTATAACATTTATAAGCTTTGCTTTTGCAAGAATAACCAAGAAATATACCTTCATCTGCTCTAAATTCAAACTTACCAAGTTTTTCATTAGTTCTCTTTATGAAGCATTTGCTACAAAAAATCTGAAATAATCAACTATTGTTGGTTTGTCTTTCCATAGCTCATAAGGAGTCTTATCACTGTTGACTCTTAATAAAGCTCTATTCTGAATATGCACTACTATACCAACTACCTCTCTCCAATATTTATTTGCTATCTTGGATTCATTTAGCATTGTCCTCTCCATCTCCTAAACTATTCTATTTTTTTTTTTAACTACTCCATTTTGTTGTGGAGTTCTAGCTACTAAATACAATCTCTTTATTCCATGATCTTCACAAAACTCAATAAATTGATCTAACATGAATTCTCCTCCTCGATCTAATCTTAGACACTTAATCTTCAGATTAGTTTTATTCTCAACTAATGCTTTGAATGCTTTGAACTAACTAAAAGCTTCTAATTTTTTCTTTAAAAACATTATCCAAGTCATACATGAAAAATCATCAATAAGCAACATGAAATAATTATCACCTTGAGTAATTTGAGTCCTCATAGGTCCACATAGATCAGTGTGAACAACCTCTAGCATTTGAGTGGTCAAGTACTCTTTTGTTTTGAACCACTTCTAGCCTGCTTCCCATGCTGACAAGGTCCACAAAGTGTGTTAGATGGCTTTGTGATCTTTGAAAGATTTTTGACTACTTGCTTTTTACAGATTTTGACAAGATTTTCCAAATTTATGTGCCCCATTCTCCTATGCCATAGCTAACTTTCTTCAATCTGACTCAAACAACATTTTTGACCTTTGATGTCTGATAGCATATATAAGTTATTACCTATTCTCTGAGCATCTACAACTAATACATCTGAATATTTTCTAATTTCACAACCTTCTACATAAAACTTTAGTGTGTGCCCTTGATCACACATTTGACTTACACTCAAAATATTATGCTTAAGACCTTCTACATATAAAACATTTTTAGTTTTAGTTCTATCATTATCTAAACTTAGTGTACCTTTTTTGGCAATTTTGGTAGTAGTATTGTCCCCAAATTTCACTATGCCACAATTGATCTTCTTCAAGGTTATGAAATTTCTCTTGTCTCTTGTCATGTGCCTCAAACATCCGCTATTAGTAAACCATGGCTTTTCTTCATTTCTTGCATGCAAAGCTATTTGGACCAACATAGAACCTTCAGGTTGTTTCTCTAGCCATGTCTGAACCTTTTTCTTGATGAATGGAGCCTTGAAACTCTGGTCCTTCTTGACTGACTCAAACATGCTTCTACAATACCATGCTATGTGTCTAAAGTTGTTATACTTGTAACAAATTATGGTCTCTTCATTAAAGCTTGATAGAGGAGCAAAAGAGTTATAGCTTCTGCTTGACTCTACATGACCTTCCTTTTCCTTATTTTTGAGATTGTTAGCTCTTTTTTTACATTCTAATTTCTTATGACCATATCCATTACAATAAAAATAGTAACCATAAAAATAGGACCTATTTGTGAATCTCTGACCTGATTGCCTTTGATAGCTTTGTTCCTTCTAGCCTTCTTTGTCCTCTATATTCTTCACTTCTTCCCTTCTTATTTCCTCATTTGTAAGAGCTTCAACATAGCTCTTCTTTTCAAAACCAATACCTATCTTATCTGATATTGTCTTTTGGCTTTCTAATATCTTATTTAGCATATTAGTGCTATTCTCAAATTTCGAATCATTGACTATTTTATTATTGACTACTTTCTATATCTCTTCTTTTAAAGAGGCAATTTAAGTAACATAACTTTCACATTCTTTTCTTGCTATTTCCAACTACTTCTTTGACTCCTTTTCATTTTTCTCGATCTGGCACTTCAATCTTTGATTTTTCTTTTCAACAACTTTCAACTCTTCTAAGGCACACATGAGTTCTCCTTCCATATTTACTTGAGATTCATCCTCTTCTTCTTGATCAACTATTCTTTTGATTGTAGAGGCACCTTTATGTATGGCCATCTTGTGCTTACCTGATCTACCTTCAAGTTGTAAAACTTTTTAAAAAATTAACCTGCTCTGATACCAATTGTTAAGTATAGAGTATAATGAGAGGGGGGGTGAATCAGTATATCATATATCTTATAAAACTTTGTCTTAATCAAATTCCACTTAATCAAGCATTCAAGATATACAATAAAACTAAAACAATAAACACCACACAAGAGAGACACCAAATATAATATGGAAACCGAATGTGGGAAAAACCATGGAGAACAATCTCAAGTATATGAATGAGAACCAACCCAAACAATATTCACAAGCACCAACTGGCAAGAGCACCAACCCCTTTGTTGAGCACCAACCTAGCAACTATTTGTGAGCACCAACCCACAAGAGCACCAACCCCTTTGCCAAGCACCAACACAGTAACAATTCATGAGCACCAACCCCTTTGTGTAAACCACACAACTATCTCTCAATGTTTTTATCTCAACAAATGATAGTTCATTACAACATCTCTTTCCTCTCTCTCACCTTTTCTCTTCTAAGTTAGATATAACAAATACAAATCATATTCATCTCTCACAAATGCTCTTATAAGCTAGATAATACAATATCAAATCAACCTCTATCTCTCATATTACAAATGGCTTCTCAAGCCTTTATTTATAAATTTTCAAATGACCTTTGTCCTTCCCCCTTTGTGACCCTTCAATCCTCATGAAAAATGGTGCCAAACTTGTATGACCCTTCATATCCTTGCCTTTGAAAAGTCATGCGGTGACCCTTCATGATAAAAAATGTCCTTCCTTCTTTTTCCCTTATCTTGGTGACTTTTCTTAATCCTCAAAGTGTCCCTTCATGAGAAATTTTGCCCTTCCTCTTTTGTCTTCACTTGGTGACTCTTGGAATTCCCTAAGATGACTCTTCTTGGGAAAATGCCTCCCATCCTTCTTTTGTCTTTATCCTATGGCTCTTTGACTTCTCCATGGGCCCTTCTTTTGTCTCATATGCAACCAAAAATATATTAGTTAATATTAAATAAATATTAACTCACATTAGCCAAGATATATCTATTACAAGCATCATTAAATGCAATGGGGCCTTTATCACCAATAATGCTAGACCTTTTACATCAATGACAATATTTCCAGCAAATAGTTGGTTCTTGTAACTTTGAACAACTTTAAAAACATATTTCTTATATGATTCAAATATAATTATACTCTAAATTTGTTGAAAAATATCTAAAAAATTCTATTAGTCAAATATATTTGTAAATTTCCATCCCATTGTATGTGAAAATAAATCACACATGCACCACTTGTTGTTGTAGTAAACATGTTGGGTTTTTGATACATTATGATTTTTTTAATCATGATCATTGTACTTTGCATGCTAATAACATTTTATAGTAGTGTGGAATGTAATCTCCACAAAAATCAGCAAGGAATTTATTCCAACCATTTTTTGAACGACCAAATGGATATTTTTTTTAATAACAAAGCATGTTTGGATGGAAATGATAATTTTGTTTAGTAAATATAAATTTATGACACCTTAGTTAAAATATGGAAATGAATTTAAAAGGTGCTTGAATCTTATAGAAAAAATACCTATTTCTGAATTGATGTTCAAATTCAGGGAGGAAATTATTTATGAGTATGCAAGGCACACATACAGATCTTGAGGCCTATATGAAAAATATAAGTTAAGAAAGGACACATACATCTTAGTACTATTATTTTAGTAGTCAACTTTATAGAGAATTACACATTTTAACAACAAATGGAGGTTCAATCATAGTACTATAATTTAGTATATGTTTCCAATTTTGTGTATATAATGTTCATACATGCATTGGATAGTGTAGAGCATGATCATAAATTATTACGGGATTACCATTTATATGTCAAATATGATCACTAACATTATATAGATTATGTTTAAGGTTATTTTCATAATTTCTATGGCAAGTTGAGTGAAAGGAACATTGACTTTAATGAACATTATATTTGGTTAGATAATTGCACGTGATAATTTAATAATGCACAAATATTATATTGGATAAACAAGATGCATGTGCCAACTAGTGTACAACATATCTGGAGTTTCATTAAAGCATAACATGTAAAGGGCGAGCATGATGGTGTATGATCATGTGTCAAAAGAGCACTTTCAAGATGGGAGTTAAATTTTAAATATACTAATGATTTGACAAATGCAAAAAAACATGGTTGAATGGTGTAAATAAAAAATGGCCCATAGTGTCAAGAAAACTCTAGTGTTCTCATATATTTCTAGTTGATAGAGGAAGAATAATTTGAAAGATATGAATATTTTTGTTAAGCATGAAATATACTAAGAGGGTGGGTGAATCAATATATTATATATCTTTTACTTAATTTGATTTCTTTTATTTAACCACTTAATCACACATTCAAGATATGTAATAAACCTGAAACAATAACATGCACCACAAGAGAGAGAGAGAGAGAGAGAGAGAGAGAGAGAGAGAGAGAGAGAGAGAGAGAGAGAGAGAGAGAGAGAGAGAGAGTTTTTAAGTAGAAACCTAAAGTGGTAAAAACCACATAGAACAATCTCAAGTATATGAATGAGCACCAACTCAATTTACAAATTTTACTAGCACCAACTTGTAGGAGCACCAACCCCTTTGTTGAGCACCAACACAACTATTTTTAAGCACCAACCCACAAGAGTAAAAACCCCTTGCAAAGATTTGTGAGCACAGACCCATAGGAAAACCAACCCCTCTTATGTATAAAACCCAACTATCTCTCAATGTTGCTTACTCAAAAAATGATAGAACTCTAAAATATCTCTACTTTTCTCTCCTCTTTTCTTGTATAAAACAATTAAAAAACCATGCACACTCTTGCATTTTACAAATGGCTTCTCAAGCCTTTATTTATATCTTTCCTAATGACCTTTGACATTCACCCTTTGTGACCCTTCAAACCTCATAGAAAATGGCACCAAACTTGCATGACCCTTTGTATCCTTACATTTGAAAAGTCACATTGTGACCCTTCATAATCAAATGCATTCTTTCCTCTTTTGTATTTATCTTGGTGACTTTTCATATTCCTCAAAGTGTCCCTTCATGGAAAAATGCACCATACCCTCGTTTGTCTTCACATGGTGACTCTTAGAATTCCTCAAGATGAGTCTTCATGAGAAAATACGTTCCATTCCTCTTTTGTCTTTACCCCATGACTCTTTGACTTCTCCATGGGCCCTCTTTTGACTTATATGAAACTAAAAATATATTCATTAACATTAAATAAATATTAACACACATTAGCTAAGATATGAATATTGAAAACAACATGAAATGTAATGGGGACTTTATCACCAATGCTAGACCTTTAACATCAATGACAATATTTCCAAGAATCTCCCCCTTTGTCATTGATGTCAAACTCAAACTAAAACTACCACATCTTAAAACATGTACTCTACATCCTAACACTTAGCTCCTCCTCAATTGATGTTGATCCTCAATAATAGGAATTAAAAAAAATTACTCCCAACTTCTTCTGTAGATACTTAAATGTGTCTTTTGATAGTGCCTTTTTCAAAATATATACCATTTGCTCTATAGTACTGATACATTCCATCTTAATCTATTGATCTAAAACCTGCTGTCTCAAGAAGTTATATTTGATGGGAATATGTTTTATTCTTTAATGGATCACTAGATTATTTGAAATATTAATAGCACTTATGTTGTCACAAAAAATATAAATAGGTTCATTAAATTTTACCTTGATATATTTTAGAGTTTACTTCATCCAAAGCACTCGAGTACAACATAATACTATTGCAATATATTCTACTTTAGTTATAGAAAGTGATACCAAATTCTACTTCTTACTTAGCCATGATACTAATCTATCACTGAGGAAGAAAGCTCCTACACTTGAACTATTTCTATCATCCAAGCAACCTACCCAATCTAAATATGTATTAGTAACCAAAGTGAAATATCTACTTGGGGGATACCATAATCCATAATCCAATGTCCCATTGATATATCTAAATATTATCTTCACTAATTAAACATGACTATCTTTTGAGGCTGATTGATATCTTGTAACCATACCTACTGCATGCATGATGTCTAACCTTGATGCTATCAAATATAAAAGACTACCAATAATAGATCTATACAAGATTGATTTGTAATAGGTGAATCTTTATCCTTACCTTATTTATTGTACTCATTGGTGTGCCAACTGGTGCACAATCCTCAAAACTAAATTTCTTTAATATTTCCTTGGCATATTTATTTTGAGATATGAAAATTCCTTTATCTGATTGAAATATTTGCCATCCTAAGAAAAATGACAATTCTCTAAGCATAGACATCTCAAGTTCTTTTTGCATGTTATCAAAAAAATATTTTGTCATCTTTTTAATGTTTCCTCCAAAAATGATGTCATAAACATATACCACAACAATCAATTAATGCTCACCTTTTGTTTTGATGTAGAGATTAATGTTAATAAATCCTCTCTTGAAACCTTGATATTGTAGGTACTTATCAAGTCTTGCATACCAAGCTTTGGGAACTTGTTTCAATCCATACAGTGCTTTCTTCAATCTAAAAACATGGATACTAACATTTGAGAGAATAAATCCCTCAAGATGCTTAATGTAGACCTCTTCTTCTAGATTATCATTTAGGAAGGTAGATTTGACATCCATCTAAAACACTATGAAAATTTTAAACATTTCATGTGCAAGAAACATTCTAATAACCTTTTGCCTTGCCATTAGTGCAAAAGTTTATTCAAAATCTATTCCCTCAATTTGAGCATATCCTTTACATACTAATCTTGGATTATTCCTAGTCACTTATCCATTTTCATTCAACTTATTTATGTAAACCCATTTTGTTCTTATCACATTGTGATCTTTTAGTCTAAGCACTAATTCCCAAGTATCATTATTTTCTATTTGATTTAATTATTTATCTGATGCCTTAACCCAATGTTTATCATGTATAGTTTTTGAAAAGGTTTTAGGCTGAATTTTGGATAACAAAGAGAAATTAACTTGCTTAGATTCACTTACCATCATTATTTTGGTGTGAATTACTTCATTTATGTCCTTGATGATGTCCCTTTCATTATTATTTCTCTTGACATATTTGGATGGGGTTTTGGTGTCCTTTTTATCCTTCTTCTCATCTTCATCTAATTCTTCAAAATCTTCCTCTTCAATGATTTCAAGAATGTCTATTGGATCACTGATTCTTTGTGTTCCATCTTCTTCTATCCTGACACTTGCACTTTCAAATATTTTCTTGGTTCTCTTGTTATAACATTTATAAGCTTTACTTATGTAATAATAACCAAGAATATACCTTCATCTACTCTAGATTCAAGCTTACCCAATTTTTCATTGGTTCTCTTTATGAAGCATCTACTACCAAAAACTCTAAAATAATCAATTGTAGCTAGTTTGTATTTCCATAGCTCATAAGGAGTCTTGTCACTATTGACTCTAAATAATTATCTATTATGACTATGCATGGTTGTACCATATATCTCTCTCCTTATCTGGTATCTTGGATTCATTTAGCATTGTCCTCACCATCTCCTGAACTGTTCTATTTCTCCATTTAACTACTCCATTTTGTTGTGGAGTTTAAGCTACTGAATAATGTTTCTTTATTCCATGGTCTTCACAAAACTCAATAAACTAATTTGACATAAATTCTCCTCATCTATATAATCTTAGGCACTTAATATTCAAACCATTTTCATTCTCAACTAATGTTTTGAAATGTCTGAAAGCTTTTGATTTTTTATTTAAAAACATTACCAAAGTCATACATGATAAATCATCAATAAATAACATGAAATATTTATCACCTTGAGTAATTTGAGTTCTCATAGGCCCACATAAATTAGTGTGAACAAGATCTAACATCTTAGTGGTTGAGTATTATTTTGTTTTGAACCACCTTATGGCCTGCTTTCTATATTGATAAGGTTCACAAAGCATGTTGGATGGCTTTGAAATTTTTGGAATATTTTTGACTACTTACTTCTTACTAATGTTGACAAGATTGTAAAAATTCACGTGTCTCATTCTCATGTGCCATATCTAACTTTCTTCAATCTAACTCAAACAACATCTTTGACTTATGATGTCTAAAAACATATACAAATTATTGCCTATTCTCTGAGCATTTGCAACCAACACATCTAAATATTTTCTCCTAATTTCATAACCTTGTACATAAAAATTTAGTATGTTCCCTTTCATCATACATTTGACTTACACTCAAAATATTATGATTGAAACCTTTTACATACAAAACATTTTTTAGTTTTAGTTCTACTATTATCCAAACTTAGTGTACTTTTCTAAAATTTTTGGTAGTAGTATTATCACCAAATTTCATTATACCACCAATAATCTTCTTCAAGGTTATGAACTTGATCTTGTCCCATGTCATGTGCCTCAAATATCCACTATCAATGAACCATGGATTTTCTTCATTTATTACATGCAAAGCCTTATGTACCAACATAGATTTTTTAGGTTGTTTCTTCTGCCATGAATAAATCAAAACTTTCTTCTTGATGAATGGAGCCTTGAAACTCTGGTCCTTCTTGACTGATTCAATCATACTTCTATTTTACTAAGCTATATGTATAAATTTTTTTCACTTGTAACATATTATGGCCTCTTCATTAAAGCCTGATAGAGAAGCAAAAGAGTTGTGGCTTCTACTTCACTCTACATGAGTTTCCTTCTTAATTCTAAAATTGTTAGCCCTTTTTCAACATTTTATTTTCTTATGACAATATCCATTACAATAAAAATAGTAACCATAAAAATAGGAATTATTTGTATATATCTTATTTGATTACCTTTTCTTTCTATGTTCCTTCCAACCTTCTTTATTTGAGATGTCCTCTGTATTCTTAACTTCTTCCCTTTTTATTTCCATTTTTTAAGAGCTTCAGCATAACTCTTTCCTTTTTCTATGTTAACCTTATCTATGAAAGTAGTTGCCTCTCCTTATTCTTCCTCAAATATAATACCTATTTTATCTTGCATTTATCTTTGACTTTCTAATATCTTATTCAAAAAATTAGTGTTATTCTCAAATTTTGAATCATTGGTTGCTCTATCATTGATTGCTTTATTATTTTTCTCAAAATCTTCTTTTAAAGAAATAATTTCAATAACATACCTTTCACATTATTCACTTATTTTTTGCAACTATTGCATTAGATATTTTTCATTCTTCTTGGCTTCTTCAAAGTGTATTTTTATATCTTCAATTGTTTCCTTTGACTCCTTTTCATTTTTATCGATTTGGAGCTTCAATCTTTTATTCTTCTTCTCAAGAGATTTTAACTATTCTAAGGCACAAATGAGTTCTCCTTTTTTATTCACTTCAGCTTCAATCTATTCTTGTTCTTGATCATCTATACTTGTATTTATGGAGGCATCTTAGTGTATGGCCATGAATAGAATATCCTCTTCTAAATCACTAACTCCACTATCTTCTACTGAGCTACGATCTTTAGAATAAAAACTCTTTTTCTTGAATTTTCCTTTGAAATTCTTTTTGTATGTAGACATCTCTTATTCATTTTCACCATTACCCTTATTTGGGCACTCAATTGCAAAATTTCCAATCCTTGCATAATTAAAAAAATTAAAAGGTAAATTTCCTTGATATTTACATGTGCCCTTTTTCAGTTTGTGAATGAATAGAGATCAATTGTCATCTTCATCATCACTAAAACTATCACTTGATTCTTAAATCTTATCCTTCTCTTTCTTTGATGTCTTGAAAACAAATTCTCTCTTTGAGGGTTTTTCTTGTTTGGTCTACATCTCATATGCCATAAGAATACCATGTAGCTCATCCATCTTTAGCTTAGCTAAATTCTTCATCTCTTCAATTCCCAAAAAATTTGCATCATATCTCAATGGTAGAGATCTCAAAACTTTTTGTACCATAATTAATTCTTCTAACTTTTCTCCAAGACCTTAAATCTGATTAACTATTTGATCAACCCAAAAAATGTAACTTGCTATATTTTCTTCCTCTTCCATCTTAAAATTCTCAAACTATCTTCTAAATTTTTGAAGCTTAGCTTGTTGAACCTTTACATCACCTTTGTAAATATTCTCAATCTTTACCTAGGTTTCATGAGTATATCTACATTACATAACTTTAACAAATTTTGATTCACATAAATCACATAAAATAGCATTTAAAACTTTAGCATTATTTTCACTTTCTTTCTTTTCTACCAGAGTAGTTACAAGTGTCTATGGCTTTTCATATTCCTCCACCACTACTTGCCAAATGTTGGATCCAAGAGCCATCAAATAAGTACTTATCTTTATGCTCCAAAAAGCATAATTTGTCCCATCAAAAAAAGGTGCCTTATTTATATAAAAACCTTCATGTGATCCAGCCATCGTGCTTTCCCCAATCTTCCTTCAAGATTTAAAACTTTTTAAAAAGGAACCTGATCTGACACTAATTGTTAAGCATGAAATATACTAAGAGGGAGGGTGAATCAGTATATTAAATATCTTTTACATTATCTGACTTTTTTTTACCACTTAATCACACATTCAAGATATGCAAGAAAACTAAAATAATAACATGCACCACATGAGCATGAGAGAGAGAGAGAGAGAGAGAGAGAGAGAGAGAGAGAGAGACCATATTTTTACATAGAAACCCAAAGTGTGAAAAACTATAGAGAACAATCTCAATTATATAAATGAGCACCAACTCAAATTAAAAAATTTACAAGCACCAACTTGTAGGAGCACCAACCCCTTTATTAAACACCAACACAATAACTATTTATGAACACCAACCCATAGGAGCACCAACCTCTCTTGTGTATAAAACATAACTATCTCTCAATATTGCGTACTTAATAAATGATAGAACTCTATAATATCTACTTTTCTCTCCTCTTTTCTTATATAAAACAATTACAAAACCATGCACTCTCTTGCATTTTACAAATGGTTTCTCAATCCTTTATTTATAGCTTTCTTAATGAACTTTGACATTCAATCTTTGTGACCCATCAATCCTCATGGAAAATGGCACCAAACTTACATGACCCTTCATATCCTTGCATTTGAAAAGTCACATGTTGACCCTTTATAATCAAATTCATCTTTTCCTCTTTTTTCTTTATCTTGGTGACTTTTTATATTCCTCAAAGTGTCTCATTGTCTTCACATGGTGACTCTTGGAATTCTTCAAGATGACTCTTCATGAGAAAATGCATCCCATTCCTTTTTTGTCTTTACCCCATAACTCTTTCACTTATCCATGGGCCCTCTTTTGACTTATATGCAAACAAAAATATATTTGTTAATATTAAATAAATATTAACACACATTAGCCAAGATATGAATATTAAAAACACCATTAAATGCAATGGGTCATTTATCACCAATATTAGACCTTTGAAATCAATGGTAATATTTCCAATAATTTTATGATAGCGACAAGATCGAGTGAATTACCCTCATTTCATACATAAAACATAGGTTATTGGATAACTCATATGAGGCATATGATTTTTTTGTTCTACATGCATTGAATTGAGTATGAATCACAAGAGTGGGTGGATGAATTGATATATACCTATATGTCCAATTGACACATATCAAGTTATACCATCATTAAAACTTACATATATAACAAAATTACCTAATTTTGACTATATATCTGATCTAGTGATACCAAGTACAAGATGAATCTTTACATGTAATGTATAAAAAAAATTAAATTGAATTCATGTGTTATATACTATATTTTGTATATATATCATCAAATAATTATTAAATTATATTTTTTCTGATATAGGGCCTTTTTATGTTGTTATTTTACATGCAGATAATGAGGTGGGAACAAACTACTACTTGTGTTGACATGTAGAGGATAAAATTAATTGATTTATATAGTCATAGGTGGGGAAAACATTTACTATCTAATTGTGTATGTGGTAGATATTGTAATTTGGATTTGATGATATCCTATCAAAAATTCAGATGTGTGATTATTTGAATATTATTAAATACATAAGAAGATACTCCATTATTCAAATTTGGTTATCACAACAAATGTTGATTAGGACAAATATAAAAGAAGGCCATTAAATAAGACTCAATGAAAATTTAATAAGTTTGACCATGAAATAATTTCTACTACTATAAAGAGGAGAGTAAATCCTAATGTTTCCTTGGACTAAACTCTCAAGCTATGTTGAGTTCTCAAATGTAAATGTGTTTATTTCTATCAAATTTTATTTATTTCCTAGGTAAAACATATAATATTTAGTTTAATTTCATATGGTTAGTGGTGCCAAATAAGCTTCCAAATTAGCTTCCACATTCATGTGTTTGTCACCATTAGTAGAACATTCCATATTCATGAAGCTAAGAGAAGCTTTTAGTTCATGTAGATGAGTGATAATTTTACCATATAGGGAAGGACATTCTTGAGGTTAGAACATGTGTTATATATCATAATGGAGTGTAATAGAAGGCCAATAACATTATATTATAGGTTATTCATCACCCTTAACATGTTGGTGTGCTATTTTTGAGTGATGAGGCTCTAGAGGTGGAGATCTCTAGTTGTGACTTGAATGTTGACAACATTTTTTTGTCAATGTTTCCTAACTCAAGAATTATTGAAAAAAAATCATATCCACATGGATTTTTTAGTCATATGAAATGAAAATTTTGGTTACTTTAGTATGGATAATGACACCCAATCCATAGGTCCTCCTACTTGCTTTTGCAACCCTTATAGGCTTTTCTTTCAATGATTCTCAGTCATCCACAACCTTCCAGACTTAACCCTTATAGACCCAGGCATCTCTTTTAGGCCTAGATCCATCCCCATAGGTCTCATTCCCTTGAACAATATTTCCCAACTTGGATAGGAGTGTGGAAAATTAGGGTGTCCTATTTTTGGTGTTGTCGAAGTGCAAATTTGGTTCAAATAGTCATATTTTCCCAAATCCTTATCTTAATTCAAGTCATCCTACTATGAATTCATTTAACCCATCATCATTATGTTCCCTATAAAATACCATTCAAATTCCATTTATAAGGGTTGACAATCATTTACAAGAGATAATCAAGAATACAAGCAAGTACACTCAATCACTTTTCCCTATTCTTTGCATACAACCTTCTAATATTATTCCAAGCTTATTCAAACCCTTGCACTAGTCCTTAGTCATCTAAAGTACATCCAAATTTTCATCTAGTTGCATTTTTCATGCATAATTGGACCAAGCACTTCAATGGGATAACTACATTAGCTCGATCCCTCCTCAGAGTATTGGTATGTATGTAGTGTGCCCACACATGGGGTGTGAAATGCATCCAACATATTCTTTACACATTAACCCCTTCTCTCTCATTCCAAATTTGCCATTAGAGTTCAAGAACAAAGATATCATATGGATTTGAAGATTAAAATAGATGTATAATGAGATTCATATAGTTTCAAGTTTTGATATTTCATTGATAGGGTAACATAGACCTACCAAGCAGAACCCAAAAAACTCAGATCACATGGACAACAATTATAGAATAGGACTACAATTCCAAATAGTAAGGTGTCCCACTTTCGACACTCTTATGTAATAAAAAAATCAAGTTCAAGAACCTATTTCTAACACTATCTTAGTCTTGTACCTAAATTCTCAGATCTTATCTCAGACCAAACAACTCAAAATAAGCTAAGTCATATTTTCTCTTATTTGTTATTATTTTTAGAAAAAACAAAACTAAAATATGTTTACATAAATTAGTTGCTTAATTATTTCATATTACTTACTAAATTACTTTATTCTAGACCTATTTATTATTTAATAATAAAACTTAATTATTCTAAAAACTAATAAAACATTTAGTGAACCCGACTTACTTTGAATTTCACACAAAAACTGTAAAAACCCTAGTGTAAAATATTTTTTATTTTTTGCCATAATTTATTTATTTTTATAGTATTTAAAAATCACAAATATACAAATTAATTTCAAAATTATCATATATTTTGTTAAAACCCTTGTTTGCACATACTAGGTCATTTTTCATACAAACAAATTTAAAACACTAGGAAAAATTTATTTCTAATTTTAGAAATATTTTCTGATTTTTCCTAAGTTTTTCAAGAAAATTTATAGAAATTTTCTATAAATTCATATCAAAATTTTAAAATTATCTTAGTAATTCTAAATATTCATTCAATAATCCCTACTTGCGTTAACTAGCTCCCAGTTATTTTTTAGTACTTTTCCAATCATTTTCTAAATTTTTCATTGCATATCAAACTCAAAAAATCAATTATAAATTCAAAAATTCATATTATTTTTCATAAATATTTTTGAAAAATCTTTAGTTGCATGTATTATCTCTTATTTTACTTCTTGAGGTATCACCTTATATGTTTTGGAGTTTTGTATCCTTTCTATGCATATTTTAGTTCCTCATTTAGATTATATCATCTTAATCATTTCCACTATTATCCAAGTTATTTTCCTTATGCCACCTAAGTTCCTTGCATCTTTTCCTTTGAGATGAAGTGCAAGATTTAGTTGAAATCCTCCTGAATTCACGTAGATTCCTACAACTCAACCATATAACATAGATAAACAACCAACTCAAGTTCCAGTCATAGATTCTACACATCCAGATTACATAAATTTCAATGAGGATAATTTTGAAAAAGATAAGTATTAAAATAAAAATGATGATGTACACACCAATGCTTATGCTCCACAACATTGGACTACTAATCCACTTCCACCTATTATTGATAATGAAGTTGTACTCAACAAAGATTTGATCCTCCAAAACTTCAGAGAAAGACTTAAGGAACAACCTAAAGATCATACACTAATTTTATAATCTATCATGGAAATCAAAATGGATAAACAAGTTGAGTTTTCCATCACCACCGAGAAACTAGATGAAATGACACTATTGGGGTAATTATGTCTCAACAACCCAATATAGCAGCCCAACCTACCTCTATACCACCAGTTATAGCTAGTACATCCCTCTCTCCTAATGTGGTAGGACTTGTGTAAGAGATAATATCTCTTCAATCCAAGGTGATACATCTTGAGAAAGGTACCACTAGACCCATGTAGGCTTTGGATTCTTTTGCTCTTCTCCATACACCACTAGCACATCATACTACTTCTACACCCTTACCAGAAGGTTTTATTCAACCCAAGCTTACTCTTTATGATGGAAAGGGTGATCCAAAGACACGCCTGAGATCATTTTATATATCATGCTTTGAATATGTACCCAATGACTAGCTACTTACTAAGATATTTCCATGGAGACTAAAGGATTATGCTTTACAATGGTTCTATAATCTACCAAATCAGTCAATTCATGCATTTAATCTTTTAGATAACATGTTATTCTTATACTTCAGCATTAACATCAGTTATAAGGTTTTATATACTCAAATTTCTCAATAAAATAATGACCAAATGAGCATCTCATGGACTATGTTCTTTGATATAAGACCATCTTAGCTAAGATGACTAGTCCCATGGCATATGTGGAGTTACAAGACCTCTTCAAATAGAGTCTTCTACCAGTAATTCATGAATAAATTATGTTCAATTGATTCCATTCATTCATTTAATTTTGTCATACACTAAAGGAAAGAGAATTTAAAGTCATTTACATCAGCAAACTCATGTATACAAGCATTCCAGACACAATTAATAAGGGTAATGTAAAAGTCTCATACAAGGTCAAGTTTAATGATATAAAAGGGTAGAATAAAGCTACAGTAAATGTAGCTTTAGAGCCTCCTCAGCATATATCTTTATCATCACCCCCTCAATGTACTTTTTTACATCTTGTAGTTCTTATAGACAAGGTTTTACAATAGCTTTGAAATTGTAATATCATATCTCCCTCCTATTCAGGAAGTTGATCCAACCAAACCTCTTCCTAAGGGATATGATTAGAAAGAATTTTATGATTACCAAAAGGTAATAAGCCACACTACAAATAGATACATTAGTTTGAAACATAAGATACATGACTTGATAGATGGCAACCTACTTGATCTTGGCACTTTAGTTGAGACTCCGTAGGCAAAACCAACACAAGATAAAGCTTTAAAAATCTTCTCATATATATTTCCACAAAATTAAAAATAGGATATAGGGGACACATTAGGGGTTCACCATATATATCATGGACATCCACCACTAGTTACATACTTGGCACCTTCAGTTGTGTCACATCCTTTGAGTGGTATGATCGGTGTGTGTGAGTCTAGAAATATAGTTAGACCTTCAATATCCTTCTTAGATTAGGAGATTATGGAGGATAATTTAGATTATAATGAAATATTTATCAGATCACATATTCATAATCAACCCATTCATAATGTTCTCATCAATAATGGTTTTAGTGTCAACATGTGCACCATTACATTATTACAACATTTGGGATATTCAAAGCAGGATATCACCTTGACAGATATAGTTATCATCATATTCAATGGGCACATACAGAGTTCATTAGGTGAGATTTTAATTCCTTTATGGATTGGTCAAACACATGTGACCACACATTTCACTATAGTTCCCAATGTATGAGTTTTTGATATGTTATTTGGTTGCCCATGGATTCAAAAAATTCAAGCAGTACCATATATAGTTCACATATGCCTAAAATTCATTCACGCTAATCAATTTATTATAGTTGGTGGAGTTCCATATGAATTATCACTATCCACTTTAGAGCCATCTACTTTGTAGTCACCAATTATATCTTCTCCACTATTTTTAGTTTCCCCACTAGTTATTATTCTTCATTTGGTACCAGTCTAAACACAACTGACACATCCATCACCAGTATAGAGGGTTCATACACTATCATATATTTGGGATTCTAGATAGCTTATAGCTATATTTTTCACACCCATATCAATTTCATTGAGATATCATGGGTATACACATAACACACATGTTTAGAGAGCATATCCTACTTCCAAATGGGTCCTAAGATCCCTACAATTACATCTACTTCTCAAAATTATTGTGAGACCTCTCAGCTAGTTTATATTTTAGAGATTACAAAGCATTTACAACATATATAGCTTTTAGAACCATAGTCTCAAAATTATCATCATGCTTCACATTCATGCATAATTCCACTCCTTGATACAAGATACCATGATAAGGAGTCTCCCATGAGACTCATTAGTTAGTATCATCCTATCCTAGGCTACTTGTAATAAAAATACAAAAATAATACAAAATTTAAAAATACAAAAACATTAAAATAATTCAAAAACATTTAGATTTTATGTATCATGAATGCTTTATATTACTACTATCATGCTAGGACTTACATTTGTTATTTCAATCTATTATATGTTGATTTATCTACATTACCATGCTTCACTTGATCTCCTTTGAGTGTGTGTAGTGACATCTAGCTACTTGATTGCTTCACTCTACTCATTGAGGGGGAGTTCCTACTTATACATTCGAGACACATAACAATATACATACCCACTAGGGGCATCTTCTACATGACAACACCATCTAGGTTATGTTAATCCTACATTACACACTTTGAGCTATCATACTGATGTACATTACTTACCATATTACACAAATTACTATATCAACATTTCACTAGTATCTAGCACTTGTGTATCACATAACATATACCTAGTCCTATACTAAATGTGTATTGTATACTTTCACTCTTACTTTGATTAGTTAGATATGGTTTTACCTTTCTAGTTCCTACATGCTTTCCTTTGTTACTTTATGTATCTAGATGAGATTGCATTTCTAGTTCTAGTTTTGTTTTGTTTCTTATATGTAATTTATGACATATGCCAATGTCATTTGTTTTTATTCATGTGTGTGTACCTTTAGACATTTACCAATGTCCCTTACTTGTACTCTTCTATGTTCTTAAAAGTTTGTAAACTAATTTTTGCAAATTAAGGTTTTTAGCTAGGGTTTTAAAATTTTGTTCAAAGTAAGTTGAGTTCACCAAATGTTTTATTATTTTTACGAATCTAGTGTTTAGATCCTAAATAATAAGGGTCTATAATAATAGAAAAAATCTATCTTAACAGGGAAAAATATATATTTTAACAAGTAATTATGTAAGAGAAATAGAAATAAAATTATCTAGTTTAGGATTGAAATGAAGGATTCTGAGGCTAGAAATGGAGGACCAGGACTGAGACACTGTCAAGAATATAAATTTGGCATATATTTTCTGATTGGATAGGAGAACCAAAAATATGGCACCCTAGTTTTTAGGTCTAGAGTCCTTCCTAACACTATTGTCCTGAGGATCTAAGCTTTATGGGTTTTATTCGCCTAGTCAATATGAGTCTGCATACCAAATTTTAGGGGATGGAAGTCATCAAAGCTCGTTATAGGTATATTTAAATATTCAATACCTTTATTCATCTAAAAACATACAAATAATGAATAAATCAAAAGAAAAAGGGGCAACTACTAGGTTAGGGGAAGAATGATCACATAATCAAGAACCCCTGCTATTCTGATTATTGTCTACATTAACCCTCAAGCTAGGGTATTAAACCTAATGTAGTTCTCCCTTAAGGAACATGCATAATAAACATGTGTGATAGATAAAATAATGAATTTCACCTAGGCCCTTGATCAAGCATGAAAGTCTATGTGTGATGTAGAGAAGATGAGTTATATTATTGACTGATTTTGATTATGTCTAATGTACAAAATTATTAAGTGTTAGATATAATATGCATTATGTAGTCCTTTATATCGGAGACTCATTATTTAAAATTTGGGATTTTTATTCATGTTTTTCCAACATTGAAAAAATTAGGAAAAAAGCAAAGAAAAGTGGTAAGACTCATCTTGCAGGATAAAGTGACCATTGGAATTAAATTTATACTTGGACAACAAAACTAAATTTTAACACCCTAGATTTCAATGTTGTAGTCCTATTTGGGAATTGTTGTCTAAAGGGTCTAGGATTTGGGGGGATGGAAAAAGCCTAGAAAGAGTGACTTAGGTCAATAAGGGTTAAGTCAAGAAAGTTATGAATGACTAGGAATGGTCAAAGAGGTATCTAGGATATGAAACAAGATCAAATAAAATCAGAGAAAAAGACGTAGTTGGATGCGAATAAGACCTATATTCTCCATTCAGAATTTCCTGAGAAAGGACTATGAAAAGACATGATATGTGTGGTTTATTGACCAATTTAGGGTGTATACACTTCACCAACACTTTAAAAATAATTACTTATCTGCATCTCAACAAATGAATATGCCTTTGGAACACACTTGGCACAACCTAATGATTTGTATAAAGAGATAGTAGTGTATTATTTGAGTCATACATTAGTATCCATTAAACATAGTTACAACTCAATTGAATTTTTTTGATTAGTAATGATGTTTGTAGCCCAAAAGTTGTGACATTATATGCTCAAAAACAAAATCATTGGCATTACCAAAGTGGACCCACTTAAATACCTACTTTCCAAGGTAGCCTTGATTGACCATGTATCTAAATGGGTTATGATATTGAGTGAATTTGAAATAAAATATATATTATAAAATTCCATTAAATAGTAGGCACTTGTAGATCATCTTGCATAAGCATCTTTATTAGATACCAAACCACTCATTTTCAATTTCCTTAATGATTCAATCATGAATCTAGATGATAATTATTCTTATACTCTATATTAGACTCTTTAATTTGATGGTTATTACACTTATCATGGATATGGAGCCAATATTCTATTCATAACATCATAGGGTATATTTTTCCCAAAGAATTCTAGATTGGTCTTTCTTATACCATTAATATAATAGAGTATGAAGCACTTGTTGTAGGGATTCATCTAATAGTACAATGGAATATCAAGAAATTACATGTTCATTGATATTCTGAAATGAATATTAACTAGGTGTTAGAGCAATGCAAGACCAAAGATGAAAAATTTATTAATTACATGAATATGGTGCAGTGTCTTAAAAGAAGCTTTAAACATATCTAGTTTGAATATATCCCAAGGTCTAGAAATAGGACTACAAATGTGATGGAAATAATTGGTTCACTACTATAAATTATAGATAATGTTATAGATTAATATTTTCTTATTAAACATCTCTTAAGTCCAACTCATGAACATCCCAAATCTAAAATGGTATGTGATATTTCTAATTGCAACTCACCTTAGTAAACTGATATATACATACCACCATGACAATATTCTCCTTTTTAACCTTTCCTGTAAGAAACAAAAAATAATTCATAATACCTTTAATTATACCATATTCATTATGACACTATTTTCAAGGATATGATGGAAATATACTTCATTATTTATCTTTGATAGAGTCTAAAAAAAGTGCTTAAATAAGTACATGAAGGGATTTATTGGGTCTAAATCGATGAAATGGTCCTTGCCAAAAAACTCCAATGTATAGGGTATTACTATCCCATTATGGTTGTTGATGACTATTCTTATGTAAAAAAGTGTGTGGCTTGTAAAAATCATGCCAATGTCATTCATGTGCCAACTCAATCACTTTTGATGATCACTGGGCCTTGGCCATTTTACACATGGGGAACCAATCTCAGAGGGAGAAACAATCATGCTTATTCAAATGACCATAAATATATCCTCAGTATAACTAAGTATCATATAAAGTGGGTTGAAGACATTCCACTAACTTATGTAACTAGTAAGCATATTTCCAAGTTCATTTTAAATCATCTCATTTTCCACTTTGGCATTCCCTCTGAACTCATTTATTATAATGGTAGCTCCTTCAAAATAATTATTCAAAATCCATCTGTGCAAAATACCATATCAAGCAACATTTTTCCACTACCTACTTTCCTCAAAATAATGGCCAAGCTGAATCATGTAACAAAACCCTGGTCTAAATCCTTAAATACATTATTAATGCTTTTGGTCATGATTGGCATTTGAAACTATATCCTTCCCTGTAGGCCTATCATACCAATACTCTAACTCTAATATGAGCCACCATATACTTCTTTGTTTATGGTGTTGAATCTATTCTCCCTATCGAGATCAAGTTTCATTACTCACACATTTAATTGTAGGATATCATTAGGAGGAATTTAGAGTCTCTTGAAATCAATGATTAAAACTACTTGATAAAAAATGGATGGCTTGTTTTAATAATATCTAGTCATATTATAGCATGTTATGCCATTTCTGAAACAAGTATATTAAACATCAAGACTTTGGACTTCGTGACCTTGTCCTAAAATAAAATCAAAATAATATGAATGTCATTGGTGAAAAGAAGGGAATGTTTGAGCCTAATTAGTTGGGTCCATTCATCACCACAACTAACTATGGATCTAATGCATACATATTGGATACATACTATGGGGAAGAGTTGGATGAGCCCATTATTGCGCATCTAAAGCATTGTTACACATTATTTTCTTGGACATTATCTAGAATGACCCATGTTTGAGGGCATGGCCTTGGACCCTCCATTAATTTTATTTTTAATTAATTCAGTTCATCCTAATCTTATCCCCCCATCTTATTATCAATATTAATCTTGATTTTGATTCATAGGTACATCAGACAATTTTAGGTACCAAAAATCATATAAAGCTTCAATTAGATTACTTAGATTTGGTCACCATAAACACATCTAGGACAAGTTGTATTTAAGAGTATCTAATGCATGATTTTACAGTATGATGGTATTTGAAATGCAATTTCTATATCTTGTTCATTCATAAAACATTTTTGTTTTACATATGTCTTTCTTATTTTTCCACCTTATTGTTGATTCATAATATCTTGAATTTCTGGGTGAACAACATTAACATGAGGTCCATATGGACTAAGTAGCACTAAATTTATGAAGTCAACTTACTCACCCATTTTTCAAGATCTCACCATTTTATAAGCAATTTAAAACACACTCCCATCATTTTACAATAAATCTAAGATATGATCTCATCATTTTACAAGTTAACATACTTTTTTATCTCATAATCCTCCATGAAGTCAAGATGCTAAAAGGCCCAAAATATTTAAAATGGTACAAAAAACCCTAAAATTTTTAAAATACCCAAAATAACATAAAAAATAAAAAAAGTTCAAATAAGGTGTTAAAATCTCCATGAGAGATATTAAGCCATAAAATCTTTGCTTCTTTTATCATCCTATCCACTAATGGATTTTGCCTCTATTTCAAGTGGCATAGTTTGATACATGTTTTGGGTGTGAACCCCTTATGAAACTCTAATCATTTATAATTTACCATTTTCATTACTTAATTGATGTTCCTTGTAGTAATGTAAAATTCAAAACTTGGTAACTTCAATGTGGCTAATGACACCCAACCCTTAGGTCCTCTTGCTTGCTCTCATGACCCTCATAGTCATCTTTTCACTGATTCCCAATCATCCTTAACCTTCCAGACTTGATCCCCATTGAACTAGACACTTTTTTCATTACTAATCCATCTCCTTATATCCCATTAGCTTATAACAATAGCACCACACTTGGACTATAACATCGATGCCACCCTTGTCCACTTTTGGCACTCCTGTCTAAGTGCATTTTTGTCCCCAATGGTTAGTTTCTTCTAGTTACCTATCCATGTTATTATCCTAATGCGAGAAAATTCAACCCATGACCAATAGATCCCTGTAAAATCCCATTCAAAGATCATTTGGAATGGGTTGGCAAATATCACTAAGTAAGCAATAATGCAAACAAGACTACTCAAGCAATCTTCCATATTCTCTACATATAGCTAGATAATAGACTTAAAAGATTATTAAAATTCTTAAACTACTCCCTAGCCACCTAAATTACATCCAATTTAGCATTTTTCATATTCATACACTTAATTTCACAAATCACATCAAGCGGGAGAACTATTGGTATATAGGAAGTGTGCCCACAAAAGGGATGTGGATACACGTTCAGTGAATCTTACACATAATACCCCCCCTCTTTCTCAAAATTGGTCCAATCATAATATATTATAGGGTTTTAAGAGAAAATATTCTCTACAAGGAGCTCTATAGACTTTTAGCTGTCAAAGCTTCATTGACAGGGTCACACAAACTTGGTGAACAAAACTCAGAAAGCTTAGATCCTCAAAATAGAAATGGTATATGTGGACTACAGAACCATTTTCACTCTTATCCACTTTCAGTGCTCCTATCCAATAATAAAATTAATGTTAGATCTTATTTTGTGATAATGTCCCAGTCTTACATAATAAATCTCAAACCCTATCTTAGTTGTATCAACTAGTTTCTAGCTAAGTCTTATTTTTTCCATCTTATTACTATTTTTAGAAAGGTCAAAAATTCAATATAGTTTACACAAGTTGATATCTTAATTATTTTATGTTCATTTATTAATTTTACTACTTAGACCCTGTCAGGAATCTAGAACAACAAACATGCTCTGATCCCACTTGTCAGGATGCAAAACCGGAAACATACAATTGATTACCAAACTTCAAGCAACTTAATATGCGGAAATAAACCAGATTCACCAAGTAACTAGAATTCAGAGTAACACAGCATATGAGAGACAATACACAACTTTTATTAACACTTTATACAGAAAAGAATACAATAGAGAATATGCCACATCTTCTCCACCACCTTACAGAGGATTCCCACACCTCAAGTGAACAGTAAATCTTCTCCCCAAAGCTCTCCCTCTCACCGGTCCCAACACCCAACTCAAATACAGAGTTGGTGTTCACCTCTCATGCTCCACGCATAACACAAGTGCTCCACGCACTCCACAAGCACTCCACGTGCTCCACAAGTACTCAAGGTACTTCAAGTAGATCTCCCATGAATCTGCAACAACCTGCAATTCAACAGATCATACTTATGGAAGGAACTTCCTTGCCTTCCTCTTGTTCTATCCGAGTACACACCTGTACTCCAAGTAGATCCTGCCTGATACTGCTCCCTGTTGTGTTGCTGTCTGTATGACCTTGCACACCTGCAAATCAAGCAATGGTTCTATTCACCTGTGAACCTCGACCTTGCATACACATACACCTGCAAATCAACGATCTTACTTATCATGTAGATCTCCTATATAGGCCATGCAACTGTGACCAAGATCCTACACTCCTGAAGAACCCAGCTGGCTCTCCAATCCAGCACCAACACACCTGGTACTGTGGCACTAGGAAGAACGCACCATTGCTCTACCTCACACACAGAAGGAGCTTATAATTATGCTCTCTTACTCCCTAGCACACTTTTCCAATACAACCATGAGTCTATTATATAGATCTCATCCAAACGATAATTAGACATCTAATTACAATAATTAGATCCGCAGCTCTCAGTCTAAAATTAGATCTCTTCATGCAAACACTTGGTTCGTTAGCTAACTGCCCGTAGATAGCTCGCAGTCGAACTACACAGGCGACCGACGCCGGTCCCTGTCCGCCTGGGGGTCGCCGACGCCGGCCGATCTCTGACCGACGCCGGTTGTCTTTCCTACCCTTTCCTACCGACGTCGGTTGGCCTGACCGACGCCGGTGTCTCTGGCACTCAGCAACTCTCCTGCAACCTCCTCTGTATCTGCATCAGTGAAGCTTTTAGCTCCACAATCCTAACAATCTCCCACTTGGAGATAAACAGCTGCACTGTACCTGTACTTGTACTCCGTCTAATCTGTTTCCTGGTTTGTGTCCCTCTTCAAGCTCCCACCTGAAGACAACACACCACACAACCTGTGATGTACCACCTGTCATCCGAGTACCCTGCCACATCCGAACCTACAACACCATGTAGTGAAGTCCTGACCTTGCATAGCAACACTTGCTGCCGGTCCCTCTCAGAAAACCTGAGAACCCACTTCCCCGAATTGGCTCCTAACTCTGACAGCTCCCACTGCATGGGAATATTCAGGTCTATACCAGACCTCATGTGATTTTGGACACTGTACCTGTCCATCCCTTAGTGTGCTCCAGTTCTGTATCCCGAACCTCGCCAACACCTGATTCACATCAGCTCCCACTCGAGACAAAATCAACCAGTGATCTCCATGCCTCCCATGTCAAAGAATTCCGCTGCTCCAAACTCCTCATGACATGCCACTGAACTAACCTTACCCTTAGCTCAGCAAAACCCTGTATGTACACTCCTGCTAGCTAGCATACTATCCACATACAGCAACAGAATGATGTCATGACTCATCATCCCCCTGGTAAGACAAAACCACAGTAGTTACCCTGACATTGACTGAAGCCATGCTTCGTCCTCCACCTGTCAAAACCTGTACCACTGTCCTGCAGCTCCTCAAGACCGTATGCCTGGTCTTCTGTCTCACGTATCCGTTCTCTCTATTCTTCTACTAAGGAATCCATTCGTCTCTGTGCTTTCATCCAGTTGGCAAACCTACCAAGACTCCCGTCTGGTTCTGCATCATAATCCTGCCTAGCTCACACCTGTTTCCTGGATCCTTCCTGCTTTACAATCAGCAACAAGTATGAAGAAGAGGAACACGAATTTGAGGGCCTACTTACGCCTTCAGTCCTCCGTATGGGTGTTTGAGACTCCTTGACAGCTTGCTGTCCACCCAAAATTCGTTACAGTGACCGACCTCGGTCACTCCACAGTCTGCATCCGACCGACGTCGGTTCTCATGCGTCTGTACCTGACTACCAACCTACCTGCGCTGGTGTCCCTGCTGCCGACGTTGGTCCTCCTAACCGACATCGGTCTTACATACTGCCGACGTCGGTCCCATGACCGACGTCGGTCTTACCCTGCCCGACACTGCCGGCTTCGGTCTGCACATGACCGACATCGGCACCTGTCTGTTCGACGCCGGTTCCTCTTGACCGACATCGGTGTCTGTGTTCGCCTGTGAGTGATGACTTTTTACCCGCGAGCTTCTTTGAATCAATCTCCATGTCCAAACTGCCCTGCTCAGATGTATCCAGCCTCATCCACTGAACTCTGTCCGCCATCTCCTCCAAGAACACCAAGGCTTTCCAGTTCTTAAGCCTGTCAAATATATCTGTCTTCCGCTTAAGAACATGCATCTCCTTCCTGCTCATGTGACCAAGCCTACGAAGCCACGTCTCCGCAACAGAAGAAGAATCAGTAATATAAACAAGTAGATAAAGTATACCTGTTTTCTTACCACCAGCTAATTCAAGTGCTACCGCTGTGAGAGTTCTTGTGCATCTCTCATCACCCAATCTTTCTGAAGAAATTAGCCATATCTCCAAACCTGGGACCTGCATGACCTTCATCAACACCTGTGTGTTGGCCGCCTGCAATTTCAGCTTCACTTCCCCTTTGCCAATTCTTTGGCAAGGCTTACCAGCTCCTCTATCTGGGGCTGCATGGAAAGAGGCAACCGAATCTTTTGTCCAAGATTCAACTTTATCCAAGAAACCTGCAAACACATCCTATGCAATAACACCTGCAACATCTGTATCTTCAGTTTCTTCATGCTGATCTGTTACCAACCAACAATCTTCTTTTACCTGCTCTTTCTTTCCATCAGACCGTGAGTAATCGTCTGTGCTTTTCAACTCCTCCATTCTTAGCTTACTTTGATCTGCCGTTGCTCTACTCCCACTCAATCAGAAAACCCTGAGAGTGCCCTGTAATCAAAAACACAACCTGCTTCCTGCAACCTTAGCTCTGATACCACTTGTTGGTATCGAGCTAAGAACCTACAACCAAGGCTCTGATACCACTTGTCAGGAATCTAGAACAACAAACATGCTCTGATCCCACTTGTCAGGATGCAAAACCGGAAACATACAATTGATTACCAAACTTCAAGCAACTTAATATGCGGAAATAAACCAGATTCACCAAGTAACTAGAATTCAGAGTAACACAGCATATGAGAGACAATACACAACTTGTATTAACACTTTATACAGAAAAGAATACAATAGAGAATATGCCACATCTTCTCCACCACCTTACAGAGGATTCCCACACCTCAAGTGAACAGTAAATCTTCTCCCCAAAGCTCTCCCTCTCACCGGTCCCAACACCCAACTCAAATACAGAGTTGGTGTTCACCTCTCATGCTCCACGCATAACACAAGTGCTCCACGCACTCC
This sequence comes from Torreya grandis, assembly GCA_037957365.1. Classification (NCBI taxonomy): domain Eukaryota; kingdom Viridiplantae; phylum Streptophyta; class Pinopsida; order Cupressales; family Taxaceae; genus Torreya; species Torreya grandis. The sequence continues at coordinate 133,844 of JARHVA010007404.1, forward strand.
ACAAGCACTCCACGTGCTCCACAAGTACTCAAGGTACTTCAAGTAGATCTCCCATGAATCTGCAACAACCTGCAATTCAACAGACCATACTTATGGAAGGAACTTCCTTGCCTTCCTCTTGTTCTATCCGAGTACACACCTGTACTCCAAGTAGATCCTGCCTGATACTGCTCCCTGTTGTGTTGCTGTCTGTATGACCTTGCACACCTGCAAATCAAGCAATGGTTCTATTCACCTGTGAACCTCGACCTTGCATACACATACACCTGCAGATCAACGATCTTACTTATCATGTAGATCTCCTATATAGGCCATGCAACTGTGACCAAGATCCTACACTCCTGAAGAACCCAGCTGGCTCTCCAATCCAGCACCAACACACCTGGTACTGTGGCACTAGGAGGAACGCACCATTGCTCTACCTCACACACAGAAGGAGCTTATAATTATGCTCTCTTACTCCCTAGCACACTTTTCCAATACAACCATGAGTCTATTATATAGATCTCATCCAAACGATAATTAGACATCTAATTACAATAATTAGATCCGCAGCTCTCAGTCTAAAATTAGATCTCTTCATGCAAACACTTGGTTCGTTAGCTAACTGCCCGTAGATAGCTCGCAGTCGAACTACACAGGCGACCGACGCCGGTCCCTGTCCGCCTGGGGGTCGCCGACGCCGGCCGATCTCTGACCGACGCCGGTTGTCTTTCCTGCCCTTTCCTACCGACGTCGGTTGGCCTGACCGACGCCGGTGTCTCTGGCACTCAGCAACTCTCCTGCAACCTCCTCTGTATCTGCATCAGTGAAGCTTTTAGCTCCACAATCCTAACAGACCCTTTAACTAAATTAATAATAATACATAAATATTATTGAAAAGATTAAATCATTTGGTGAACCTGACTTACTTCATTTTCATATAAAAACCCTAGAAACATTACGATAAATTTCCTACTGATTTCTCCTTTTTTTATTTTTTACATAAATAATAAAATAAAAAATTAGCATTAAATTTTAAATTTTCATAGTAATTTTAAAATAATTTTATTTCAAACCCTAGTTGTCCATACTAGGTCCCAACATTTTCCCAATATTTTTCCTATATTTTTTTGAATTTTTACTTGCATATTTAAATAAAAAAATTCACCTTAAATTTCAAAATTCAATAGTAATTTTTAGAAATATTTATATTTCAAAACCCTAGTTACATCTACTAGGTATTTTTACATCACAAATTTTCCAATAAAATTTTGATTTTTTACTTGAATATTTCACTCAAAAATTCATTTTCAATTTCAAAATTTTATAGTACTTTTCAAAATATATTATCTTTAAAACCCTAGTTGCATACACTAAGTCTTATTCCTTTTGAGATATCACCTTACATTCTAAAATCAAGATTTTAGAAATGGATCTTACTTATTTACAATTTTTTCTTACATTTCTTACTAAAAATAAAGAGACCATCATTGGTCCTATCATGTACATGAATGATGAAGTTTATCATATGTTAGTATAAAGATTAATTATTTGCATTTCATGCTTACTCTTTATAATGAGGATGATATTACAACATATATTGATAAAAATTCACAATATTTCAACACTCCTTTTGCATACTCTCTCTCTCTCGCTCATGTTGAATAATTTCCAACTCCATGTTTCTAAACACGTTACCAATGTTATGTGTTACATGTCAAAAATTTCTACGAATTCATGCAAAATTTAATTTTCTCTATCTTTTCCTTTCTATCTCTCATGTGGAATTTTTTTAAGTTTATCATGTTAAACACATTATAAATGTCATAACACATGTCAAAGTTCTTTATGCATTAATGCACAAATTCATGATCTCTCTCCCTTGTTTTCTATCTCTCATGAGGAATGTTCTTTATAATCTTATTGCTATACTACTTATTACTCCACTTTCATGAATTTTATCCCACATACATGGTTTCTACCTAGAGGGTCCATTGCATAAGCTAACAACCACCTGTCAAGTTTTAATGTCATATCTTATGCACATGAAATAGTTTCCTTCTCCTCCTCTCTCCCAAGAGGGTGATAATTACTTTCCATCTAACCAAGTCCATTCTATCACCCCTCCAAAAGGTGAGGTAGGCCATACTATTTTTCCTAATGCATACATTCGGCCTATAGCTTCTTCAAAACCTCTTCAACACCTCTTCAACATATGTGCTTACATGTTAAATCAAAAGCAACTAGGGTTTGTAATTGTGAGACTCTAAGGGTTAAAATCACCAGTATGAGAAAGTTAATATTAGATTTACAAACATAGAAGCAACTATTACATGACAAGATCACAACATTGGAAAATCACATTATAATACAAAAGCATCAAATGTACGCTAGTTTCAATCATATATATGCACCTTCACCTAGTCAATTGGTTGCAAGCAATGTTACATATCACAATAAGAAATCACCAAAAATTAACTCTAAAACTAGTGATTCAAAATGAATTCAAATATAAAATAAGATTACAAGTGAGGTACTAAGGGAAATGATTAAATATAAATTAATAAAACTATCTCCTCAACATATAGTGAGAATATCCAGATATTATTGTGCATATCATAAAATGCATGGGCATCACACATATTCATGTTTGGCATTAAAAAAAAATACAATAGATAATTACTAATGAGGATCCTATACCAGGTAAATTAGTCAAGTAATCCAAAGTGACATAGAAACACATTCATGAAGGGTCAAATTCAAAAATAGTACAAAAGTGGTTACCAAAGCATAACTCAAAATAACAAAATGATCAGAAAGCAAAATTAGAGAAATAAACAGTAGAAAAAACATAGGTAAATCATGAAAGAGATTAAAATCTACCTCTCCAAATTGAGGCTCAAATTGCAAAATAGAATGGATTTGAACAAAAATATCTACAATAATCTGATTATCAAGGTCAAGGTTTGGGCAAGCATGCTCAGGGCATCACTACTCTTATTCTAGCAGTTGATAATGTTTGTCACCAAGGTTTCCGATTTATGGAACATCCTAATGTAAATCATTCATAGACACAATTTATCAAAGGAAAAGATCTAGATACAACAAAAGTCAACACTAGCATTCCATTGGTTCAAAATCAGGATGATAATGGTGAATTGAACAATACAATTTATTATGATTTTCAAGATATCAATAATCAATTTGAATATCCAAAACCATATTCATAGTCATTCCCTCATGTTTCAAAATCACTTGTGATTATTTTGTTTGATACAAAGAAGCATGATATGGATTCACCCATGAGACTTATTAGTTAGTATCATTTCTTCTCAATTTTTCTTGTACATTACTTTTCAAAATTACTTGTATATAGCCTATTTTCAATTACTTGTACATAGTTTATTTTTTCTTACTTGAACATTGTTTTTTAGTATTTCTTGTAAGTAATTTCCTTATGATTGATTTTACATAACTAAAATCTCAAAAACACAAAAACATTAAAATATGTCAAAATACCAAAAATATTTTTATTGTATGCATCATCCATGCTTTACATTTCTACTATCATGTTAGACTTACATTTTCTATTATATGATATTGTTTATCAATTTATCTACATTACCATGCTTCACTTGATCTTATTTGAGTGTGTGTAGTGACATCCATCTCCTTGATTATGTCACTCCACCCATTTATGGGGAATCATACTTCTACATTGAAACATAAATTGATATACATACCCACTAGGGGCATATTCTACATGACTACACCATCCAAGTTATGTCATTCCTACACCACACATTCTAGTTAAAATTTTGGTGTAAATTACTTACTATTATTGCATATATTATTCTAGGGACACTCATTAGTACATATCTCTTGTGTATTTGTTAGCATATATCTAGTCTTGTACTACCATGTATTGAATAATTTCACTTCTTGCTTTGATTAGTTAGATGTGATTATATTTCCAATTTTTACATGCTTTTCTTCCTTACTTTACATAGATATATGTGATTGCATTTCTTAGTTCTTATTTGTCTATTGTATGTGCCTTAGGACATTTGACAATGTCTTTTGCTTCTATGCATTGTGTGTGCCTTAGGACATTTGCCAATGTCCTTTGCTTGTACTATCTATTTCATTATAATTTCACACCAATGTTACTTTTTTTTATTGTATATGTATGTGGAATTTGAACATGCCTTGTATGATTTCTTTCTAGTTTGAGTGACATGTGCCCATGTCCCTTGTTTTCTTGACCCCTTGGACACCCTTTTATGCTTCTTACTTCTTGCCTTGTATGCTTGATTGCTTGCTGCTTCTCCATTGTTTGAAATGCCATGATCCACATCATACATTATCTTTGCTATCTTGGATGCCATGATGGACATCATGCTCCGTCCCTCCTTGATAACTAACAACTAATACTTCTATATCCAATTTAGTACTTTACACATATTATTACATTATTATATCTATCTAAGCATACCCTTGTTGATCTAATAATATCTCAATGCAAACCATTTTATAGCTTGAGATATCTTATCGATTATCATTGTTATATTATGTATTTTATAGCATAACACACTTATAGGGATCTTTATTTTGAGGTCAGCCATTTTAGGGTCTTCATTCCTACCCTTAGAAGAGGAGGAAATGAACAAGGGTTTTGTTATAGAGATCAAAGCTCCTAACAGTAAAAAAATCCAACATTTATCACACCCAAAAACAATAACCAAAAATTAAACCAATTAGAACAAACAAGGTAGATAGTGAAAATGTTAGAATAATTACTAGATTTGCCCCAAGATAATAGTGCCAAGATTGGACTACAATGCCAGTACTACTACTATTTTTTTTGGTATCCCTATCGAAATAGCATAAAAACCAAACTTTATAGAATTAGGTAGAAAGGTAAGTTCAACTACAATTTTACATAGTCATATCAGTTTAGAATCAATAGTTTTCATTACACTTTTGCTTAGAGAATCTCGATATAGGAGGCATTATGTGTAGAATGATGGCTCTCACTTCTAGTTTTAGATACAGTAGTTGGTATAACATCTAAATCAGAATCCATGTTTCAGACACTAGTGATTGGGGGTAATGTGCATGGTATATTTATTTTCTTTTCTTTCTGAGTTTATTATTACCTAGGCATTCTCAGTAGTTACATGCCTTATTCCATCAGCATATGGTTAGCATCATTTTGGAGTGGATTTCATATAATCCTAACTTCCAAATTTTGGAGCGGCTTTGATATAAGCCTAGTGCACCAGTTTTAGAGTGGCTATCATACAAGCTTAATCTCTATATTTTTGAATGGCCAAGAGTGGCCTAGTTTCCAACAAACATTTGGATATCCATGTCAACATTATCATATTATAGATCATTCATGGGATTCAAGAGCCATCTTATTCAACACACATTTCATACTAGTATTATTCTATAGTTTCCCTTTTATGGGGAAATGATGGAGCCAAAGGACTAGCAAGCCTTTATATTATTGAGCCACATATTTAGAGGGATTAGACGTATAGTCCAAACATTGATTACCACATGCATGATCACCTAGCTTCACTTAGTGGGTGAAAATGGAGTCAAAGAACCAGCCTTTGCATTCTTGAGCCACTTACAAGGAATTGAGCACTCAGCTCTATTCATGATATTACTCAACATCACTTAGCATCACAACAAGTTTTGTATTGATCCACATACTTGGTGAGGTGTATTCATTCCTTTCTATTCCTCTCTCTCTTACCCATCTTTGTATGTTCTTATTTTAAATTTAGTGTATCTAGTAATAATTGATCTACTCTTTGTTTTCTCTTGAAAATTCACACTTCACAACATGCTCTTTGTATATAGACTGAGCATCACATAGCTTCATGATCTTCAACTTTATAGATAAGTTTAGGTACACTTTCTACTTTTCCTTTATCCTAGTATTTCATTTTGTGGCATCACTATAATAAAGGGGGGTCAAATGTAGTCATATAAAATGCAAAAATTATTTGATTAAGTGTGGCTAATGACACCCATCCCTTAATAACCTCTCGATTACTTTCATGACCCTCATAGGCATCTTTTGACTGATTCTTGGTCATCCTTAGCCTTCTAGACTTGATTCCAGCTGAACCAGACCTTTTTTTCCATGACTAATCCATTCCCTTAGGTCCCATCAACTTAGGAAAATAGCACCACACTTGAACTATAACACTATTTCCAATCCTATCAACTTTTGGTTCTCTTGTCCAAGTACATTTTTGGTTCTAATGGTTAGTTTTTTAGTTCACCATCTTTCTCCTTATTGACCTAATGCAAGTACATTCAACCCATGACCAAAATATCCATATTAAATCCCATATAAATATAATATTAATAAGGGGTTGGAAAATATCACTAAGAAAACAAGAATACAAGTAAGACTACTCAAGCAATCTTCCCTATTCTTTACACATAGCTAGCCAATATACTTATCATCTTATTCAAATTCTTAAACCAGTCCCTAACCACCTGAATTATATCTAGTTTAGCATTTTGAATATTCATACACTTAATTTCACAAAGCACATAAAATGAGAGAACTTCATATGGCTTGATCTCTCTTTGAAGTATTGGTTTGTAGGCAATGTACCCATATAAGGGGTGTGGATACATGTTCAATGAAACTTATACATACTAACCAGCCCCATCTTTATTGCAATTGGTCAAAGAATAATGGAGTATAGGGTTTGAAAATAAAATATTCTCTACAAGAAGATCTATAGACTTTCAACTATCAAAACTTCATGGATAGGTTCACACAAACCTGGTGAACAAAACCCAAAAAGCTCAAATTATCAGGACAGTAGTGGTAGAGGTGGGATACAACATTGGTGCCACTCCTATCCACTTTCCTCACTTTTATTGAATCATAAAATAAAGGTCAAATCTTAGTTTTTGATAATGTCCCATTCCTACACAGTGAATCTCAGACCCTATCTCAGTTGTATCAACTAGTTTCTAGCTAAGTCTTATTTTTTCCATCTTATTACTATTTTTAGAAAGGTCAAAATTATAATCTAATTTACACAAGTTAGTAGCTTAACTATTGTATGTTTATTTACTAATTTTACTACTTAGACCCTTTAACTAAATTATTAATAATACAAAAATATTCCCAAAAAGGTTAAATCACTCCAATTTATGGTAGAAATACATTTTCTTGAGGTCTACACAAACTAGTGGATAGCGCCTGGATGCATGGGGCATCTAGGGATAGCCTGGTGAATATTTTTACAATTCCATTTTCCATGATTTATTTAAACACTCTCATCATTTTGTGAGTGTACTTGTTCTTATTCTTCCTATATAATCAAGTCTCTTACTTGTCATAATTTATTATTTCCTTTATCCCTATGAGAACTACATTTATCTTAAAGTCCATTAGACTATGTATGCAGTGTCTACTTACATGGTGCATTTGAAGACAACTTAGCCACCACTTCTTTTTTATCGTATTCCCCCTTCCTTAAAATTTGGCATCTTAACTAAACATTTATCCTATATATATTAAGGTAATATTCTCCAAGAGTAACACCTTACTTTCACACATGCACAAATGATTCACTAATTGCTTATTTTATGGTGTGTTTGTGTGTTTGTCAATGATAATTATTTTTTATTATTTTTTTGTGTTTCTTTGCTTTTCTTGGTAAGAAATATGTTTCTTTATGTTTCTTTTTCTTTGATATTATGTTTGTTTGATTATTTTCTTGCTTATTTATTTCCTTTTTTAGTTCTCACCTCAACTCAGTCCACTATGTTGGTAGGATCATCATCATGGTGCTTTTTATCACATAGTTGTACTTGATTCCATCTATTGACATATAACATCATTTCCATCATTTTTTTATCATTGGTGTCTTATTTTTAAATGCTTATTGGTTTTGGGGTATTCCTTATTCACATTATAGTCTAGACATCATGCTATTTTATATCATGGTGAATACCATTCCATACTACATCAAAAATTGAGTGACAAGAGTGTCATAGATAATGTGGTAGTAAAAGATCTCCTTGTCTACTATACTCCAACCATATCAATGAATCCCATGACTAATTTACATTATATTAATGACATATATCTATAAATGAGCATATATAAATATTCATAATGATTTATCACACATGATCAAATATCTATATCACATGGCAAAAAGTATCACATTTATAATATGCATAATCATACCAAAGCATTTTATTCTTCTTTGGAGGCCCATTCTAGATCCTTTGATGATTTTTTTTTGTCAGTTTCTTCAATATTCCTCTTGTTATTGACCTCTTTTGCCTATGGATGAGGTCTTTCATTCATTTCAAGGGTATATCCATTTTATTTTCTTCCCTAACCATTCCCTCGATGGGGCATCTAGGGATAATCAATCGCCCTTTGGGGAAAAATATAATTTTATTGACTTATAATTTAAAAATAGAAGAGTGAATGCATCATTCTTCAAACATTATCAAATTTTTTATTCATGATTTTTTCATTCTTTAAAAATATGTTATTCTACCTGGTGTTTCACAACACCTTCTCAAATAGAGGCAAAATGTAGACACTTTATTTTAATAACTTATGTGGATAAACTACAATCAAGAACAAATTTATGTAATCTCATGCAAGTTAAACTGAAAATCACCAATAGACCTAATTTACCTACATAACTACTATTTAAACCCAAATTTGTAATGACACATCCTTGATTGGGGCAGTGAACTATATTACATCATTAATCATATCTACCACATCCCCAATCAAACCTATCCTTTATAAATGTCTTCACATGATAATTAAGTGAATACTTTATGGACAAATAAATAATGCAAGAGTTACCATTCTTATAATTACTAATTAATCACCTTGATTAATTAGCCTAATCATTTATCTAATGGAAAATTCCATGAATTTAGAATTAACTATTTTCCTAAAATTAAAATTAAGTTATTGTCTCACATAGGTGATGTCACTCAAGGAAGTAAATGGAAAAGAGAATGAATGCAAGCAAGCTCTTACACATCTCTTACATCCTTTAAGAGGACCAATGATTGTACCTTTTTTTCAACATGCCTTCCACACTAAAAAAATTTAAATGACATATCTTACACACTCCATGTGTGTGATCATGAATTTTAGGAGTCACCCTCCACCATTGATCTTGATCTCAAATCGATGGATCACAAACATCCAAATAGACTATAAACATATGGGCCTTTGGTCATTATATAGAATATTATTCATGCAAACTTACTCTAATGAATTATATAAGGAGCTTAAACTAATTCTCATGCCAAGCCAAGCCAAGCCAAGAATCAAGTGTAGACAACCAGAGATGATCTCTGAACACTAAATCAAGCATTGCAAAAGACTCTATAGCCTATAATTCAAGTCAACCTCTTCAAACCAATTCTCAAACAAATATTCTAAGGAGGTATAAACATTGTTTTTATATTATAATGTGTATTTATTACTTATTTTCTAAAAATAAACCTACGGATTAGGTTTGAGATGTTAGTTCTTCAATTTAATTCTGATTTCATTCACTAACAGATTGACCAAACTATCTCGAATTTCTATTCTACACTCTTAAAGGGAGAGGCATGTTATTCTCCTATCTTATAACATATAGTGTGATATGTGTAGATGATTAGTGGATATCATAACATATAATTAAATCAAATAATTATTTATTTAGCTTCATATTAGTAGTAGGGGACCTGACTAGGCCTTTCTATGGTATATTTAGGGTAGATATAGGAGGTAGTGTTTATTATTTTATCATTGTATTATAATTTTATATTTATTTTATGTTTCCGACATTTATTTCCTAAAAGTGGTTCATCATTTTTCATATATTCTAATATATTTCAATCATATTGTGATTTAATATTGTGATTCTATTTTATTTCTAAAGCAATTCCATTACATGTGACACTCCAATGTCACAATTAGGGATAACCTAATGTCATAACCAAAATAAAACCTAACATCACTACCTATAGACACCTTAATGTCACCCATATAAACATCCTAACATAACCTTCCAATTTCACCTACTAAATTTAATTGTTAATCACTTTAATTTCACCATGTAAATACACATAAAGAAATGTGACATTAAATCCAAGTATAATATTTTATATTCGACAAGAAACACCTAAGGGATTTAGAGGCAACTTTAACTATTGAAAATGGTGTAGTGGATGACTAAGAGAGGAAAATTTATATCTTGACATTAAACTCTTAAGAAATAATAATTTCTATATTTCATATTATGTTATACAAAATTTAATTTTGTGAGCTTGGTTTTAGGGATTGAAAATTATAAATGTAGTTCATTAATGTTACATTAAAAAGAAAGAAAATACTATTAATATTCACAAATACATCTTATATGAAATAAATATATCATAAAAAAAAGAAAGGAAATACTATTAATATCCATAAATAATGAAAAATACTCAATGAGACTCGAGAAATACACCAAATTGGGAGTAGTGAATAGAAGAGATCAAAAAATCTCTATATTATTGTTTAAAACAAAAACAAAAAACAAAACAAAAACACAAAAATCTAAGAACTATCTAAGTATCATCTAATAATTGTTTTTAGAAAATGAGATAGCAAACAATAAATCATCTAGTATTTTCATTGAAACTATTATTGAACTACTAGTTTCAATGATATTAATAATATAAATTAAAATAACATCATTTGGGGAATGGTGTGAGGTTAAGGGAGTTATCTTAGGTGGATAGACATTATTATTTTGAGAACCTAAATTTGTCAAATCATTATTAAATTTAATGAAGCAACTAAGATGAGTTTAGTAAGGATATTATTTATTGTCATGAGTCCAAATTATGCTTAACTGATATCTCTCTTAATTTTTCTAGAACTCTATTCACTTCTTGTAAAATAATTAACTCATTTATTATATTAGTCTTAGAAAGAGGATGGGTTAAGCAGGTTATCAAATACATTGGCATAGACTGTCTTTGAAGAATTTTTCATCTAGGGGTAGTCATCTCTCGAAGTATAAGAGCCAAACATCTTATATCGTGATAATAAAAAAACATAGATATATCACCTCTTACATCTATATAAATGAAAAAATACTTCCCTTATGTTTTATAATATATGTCAAAAAATCAAATTCACATCATTCTCACTTTTATGAATAATACTTAAATTTCAAATTTAAGTCTTCAGAAAAAATCTATTGATGATGTTTAATCCTTCATTAATGAGAAACAATCTACAATTAACTCTAAAAATTCTCTAACCATGAAAACAATATCTTTGTAAATATCTTATTATATTTATTTATTTATACAAATATTATAATTTTCAATTAAAATAATTTAAAATATTAAAAAATTAAACAAACAGAGCTATTTAAAATATATAAAAGATACACCACACCTCCTTATAAAATCCACACTATATTACGATATTAATCATACAAATATATATTTTTAATTATATCCTTTTTCATGAAATCAATAACTATATGAAATTCAAACCCATGACCTTGGTTGCCTGGATATTTCCCAGAAAAAAATGTTTTTAATTAAATTGATCTTAGATGAACAAATTCAGCCCAAATTTTATTCAACTTCTTTATTATTATTACTTTCACAGTATTTGTAATAAATGATATATAAAAATTAACTCTCAAATCCATCAGATCACGCAAAGACATTTTGGCTTGAATGATCAATGTTAGCATTCCTATTCTAGATTTTGAAGGCTTTCCATCAAGAAACCTGTCTTCTTTGAGTCCCAAAATATAAATGGATTCCTTTGGTTGTAAATAAAACACAGTTTCCTTGAACAATCACGCAATGGAGTCTTTTATATAATTACAGAAAGGGGTTATCTTTTCCAGGTTGGACATTTACACTTTAATATTTTCCGTCTCAATGTTTGCAGAAAATTTATATCTAACCAAATAAGTGAGCTATGCTTTCCAGTTATTCAATTTCCATTAGTAAGGTGTCCTATGACAGAACATAACCCAGAATATGTCCAGAAGGATATTCCCGGTAAATCTGACGAAGGGCATTTATAACATAAGAACTATTGCACATACTATACTATTATAACACATTTCTCAAATGCAACCATGGCGAAAAACTGATTTATAACCTAATATCAGAGGGTAAAAATAATTTATGTCACAATTTCCGATTGAATATTAAACATTCTACGAGCATATACCATGTTAATGATACACATGATAATGTTGAAATAAAATAGAAACAGTAGCATCGTTATGAATATTAATTTTCTTTTTTCTGTCAATGTTTAAGCGGCCAGAGCTTATACACAGTGAAATATTGATCTAGAAATCAGAAAATAATTTGAAACATTCTTCTAATGTAAGTCACCCACAATTTCCCAGCACTTTCTACCATGCCGGGTATCATAAATGTCATAAGATTTATTCAATGAACAATAGAGGATCTGGCATGACCTAATCCTCTTCAAGATTCCTGTCGGAATTGCCATCGTTGGCATGAAACCCCCGTATCAAAATCAAGAAACTTCAAATCTTGAGGATCGTACAAAGAACATTTGATTTTAATATCCAGTGGCATGAGCAGGCCTCAACAAGACAGAAATTCCCATGTCACTAACTTGGGATACCCACAAAAAATTAACTTTAAAATGTAGAAGAAATGAATTTCAAAAACTTACCCTTCTAAATCCCCTCCCTCTTAGAAAAAGCTTTGTTCTCAAAGCTTCAGATGTGGGAATTGGTGTTGAATTTGAAATAGTGGTTCCCATGTTGCATCCTCTGGTTGCATTCCGTGCCACTCCATTGAAACCTCGGTGATGGAACATGAGTGAAGTTGGCGTGTGCACCTGTCTAAGATTGTCTCTGACTCAAGAAGAATGGATCCTTCATTATCAAGTTCAGGTAAAATAGTCTGCACTCTAGTGCTTGTGCCAAGAACTTTTTTCAGACAAGAGACATGAAATATGGGGTGAACTCGAGAAGGGGCGAGCTCCAACTTATAAGCAACTGACCCAATCTTTTGAAGAACCTTACAGGGCCCATATAATTTGGATGCTAGCTTATGATGCCCTTTGATTTTTAGGAAGGATTGCTTGTAGGGCTGCAGGCAAAGAAAAGTCATATCACCTACTTGAAAAGTCCACTCAGAACAATGTTGATTAGCTTATTGTTTCTTTCATTTTTGTGCCATATGAAGATTTTCCCGTAGGGTATTGAGGATCTGATCCTAAGTTTGGAGGATTGTGTCGACTACTTGAATTGATGAACTATTGGGGTTGTATGGAAGGAGCACTGGTGGTGCTTGACCATAGACTGCTTCATATGGAGTCATTTTTGTTGAAGTGAGAGGGAGCCACTTTGCCCACTGATGTTGTTTTAAGGTGAAGCAATGGAGGAAAGTTTCCAAGCATTTTTTTAACAATTTCAGTCTGGCCATTCATTTGTTGATGATACCTATAACTCATCTTCAATTGAGTCCTAGTCTGTCAAAATAGTTTTGTTCAAAAATGGCTAGTGAAAGTTACATCATGATCTGAGACAATAGATGAAGGAATGCCATGAAGACAGAAAATCTAGTCCAAGAAAATTTATGCAACTGTGGAGGTAGTATAGGGGTGGCTGAGGGCATAAAAATGACTATATTTGGAGAGGTGATCGATCACAATCAAGATCATTGTTTTCCCTCCAGATTTAGGGAGCCCCTCAATGAAATCCATAGAAATATCTTTCCAAATCCTGGTAGGGACGGGCAAGGTTTTGAGCAACCTAGGGATGAGTGTTCTTTCACCCTTGTTACATTGGCAGGCATCACATTCAACCACCATCTATTGAATTACCTTTTTCATTCCCTTCCAAAATAAATTGCATTGTTCATGCTCATAGGTTTTGAGAAACCCTGAGTGCCCTACAGAGGGAAAAGCAAGGAGCTCATATAAGATAGCATGTTGTAGATCTATATTTTGGGGAAGCACCAGATGACCCCTGTATTGTAAAGAAGCATCATCCCAGGAATAATGTGATATAGCCAAGGCGTTAGTGGACAACTATTGAATGATTTGAGATAATGCGGAGTCATTGGCATACCCATGTTTTACAGTGTCCAACCAATGTAGAATAGGCATGAAAATAGCTAAAAGGGAAGATTGATCCATAAATGCACGAGAGAGAGCATCAACCACAATATTATCTTTACCCTTCTTGTAAGTTATCTCATAGTCATAACCCATGATTTTGCTGACGCATTTTTATTGTGATGGTGTAGAGATCCATTGTTCTAAGAAATATTTTAGACTTTAGTGATCAGTTCTAATGCAAAATGATTACCCAATAGGTATGGCCACCACTTGTGTACTATATATAAAATGGCCATCATTTCGTTCTCATAAGTAGAGAGCACTAAATTCTTACTAGAAAGGGATTTACTGGTGAATGCAATGGGGCATCCTTCTTGGAGGAAAACAACACCCAATTCATTGCTGTAGGCATTACTCTATATAGTGAAAGGCTTGGCAAAATTTTGCAAAGCTAGAATAGGTGTCGTACACATAGCTTATTTCAATGTTTCAAATGCACACATAGTAGCTTGTGTCCAAGTAAAAGCATCCTTTTTCAACATAGTTGTCAATGGAGTTGCAATCTTCCCCTAATCCTTAACAAACTTATGATAGTATCTAGTGAGCCCCAAAAAACCATGGAGACTCTTGAGTGTCTGAGGATGTAGCCAATTTGTCATAGTAGCTGATTTTTTTAGGATCCACCTAAACCCCTTGGGCTGAAATAATAAGCCCAAGATACTCCACTTCATCCTAGCCAAAAGTACATTTGAACTGTTTTGCACAATAATGATGGTTAGAGAGAAGTTGTAGTGTGAGCTCCAGATGTCGGAGATGCTCATACCATGTTTTACTATAGATGAGGATATCACCGAAGAAGACTAGAATGAATTTCCACAGGTAGGGCCAAAATATTTTTTTCATCAATGCTTGGAATGTTGATAGAGCATTAATGAGGCAAAAGGGCATGACCAAGAACTCATAGTGGCCATCATGTGTGCGAAAAGCTATCTTAGGGATATCATCCTCATGAAGCAAGATTTGGTGTTATCCAGAGCGGAGATCTAATTTGGAGAAAAAATGAGTGTCATGAAGCTCATCAAGAAGCTCATTAATAGTAGGGATTGGGAACTTATCCTTGAGTGTGAGGTGATTAAGTACATTAAAATCAATGCAAAGATGCCATGACTCATCTTTTTTTTCGATAAGGAGAATTGGAGAAAAAATGGACTGGTACTAGGGTGAATAATACCTTGTTGTAGTAGGTCTTAAATGAACATCTTGATCTCAATCTTTTGATGAAATGGGTAGTAATAAGGATTGATGTTTGGAGGAACGCTACCCATAAGGAGTTGAATACGGTGGTCTTTTCACCATGAAGGTGGCAATCACACTAGTTTAGCAAAGACATGTGCATACCATTAGAGAATAGTTTGTAGGTTAGACAGAGTAGTGGAGACTGTTAATGGTTACAATTGAATGGAATATAGTTGAGCAATAATGTCAACTAAATTCTTCTTAAGAATATTTTCTAGATGATATGAACATATGATGCTAAGAGATCTAGGTTGTAATCCTTGCAATGTGTGTTTTTACCCATTATCTAAAAATTGCATCCAAAATTTAGCAAAATACTATAAGATGGTTCCTAGTGTGCATAACCACTAGGCTTCCAAAACAACAACACATCTAGCTAAGGGTAAGGCAAACATGTTGGAGCGCATATTATAATATCCAATAGAGATACACACATTGTGACACTTCTCTTTGCAAGGTAATGTGCCCTCATTGACAATCATGACTTCAAAGTTGGAGCAAGGATTGATAAAACAATCAACATGTCTGGTGATCTAAGAGTCAATGAAGTTACGAGTGCTACCTAAATCAATGAGTATTGTGAGAGGAAGCTTATTAAAGTAACCCCTAACCTATATGGTTTCTGGGGTAGTGACTTCAGCTAAGGCATGGAGAGAGATCAATCGTTGGTCTTCTTGAGAAGCAAGTTCCACAATCGATTGAGCTTCTTATGGATCATTTATTGTATCTTGAACATCTTCCCAATTGTCAGGTTTAGGTGGAAAGTTCACATCCAATAGGTAGATATT
Organism: Torreya grandis; assembly: GCA_037957365.1. Lineage (NCBI taxonomy): Eukaryota > Viridiplantae > Streptophyta > Pinopsida > Cupressales > Taxaceae > Torreya > Torreya grandis. Next base: position 150,053 of record JARHVA010007404.1, read on the forward strand.
TTGCTTAACACATCAATGTCCTTAAGTGAAATTATTGTCATAGTTATAACATAGTCCTTTTTCTCTATGAGCTTGCATCTCTACTTTAGTAAAACACTTGATAAGAGTGGTTCTAGGGGTGGGCATTATTTGAGAGCATTGTCGAGCTATATTTTTAAATGGAACAAAATTATATTTGAATCATTTTTGAGATGCGATTTTATCCTTTGCCAACTTTTAGGAGCACCAACTTTGAGGAGCACCAACCCCTTTGCTGAGCTCCAATCCACAGGAGCACCAACCCCTTTGCCAAGCACCAACCTAGCAATAGTTCATAAGCACCAACCCACAGGAGCACCAACCCCTTTATGTAAACCACACAACTATCTCTCAATGTTGTTATCTCAACAAGTGATTGTTCATTACGACATCTCTTTCCTCACTCTCACCTTTGCTCTTCTAAGCTAGATATAACAAATACAAATCATATTCATCTCTCACAAATGCTCTTTTAAGCTAGATAATACAATATCAAATCAACCTCTATCTCTCATATTACAAATGGCTTCTCAAGCCTTTATTTATAGCTTTCCAAATGACCTTTGGCCTTCCCCCTTTGTGACCCTTCAATCCTCATGAAAAATGGTGCCAAACTTGTATGACCCTTCATATCCTTGCCTTTGAAAATTCATGTGGTGACCCTTCATGATAAAAAAACATCATTCCTTCTTTTGTCCTTATCTTGGTGACTTTTCATATTCCTCAAACTGTTCCTTCATGAGAAATTGTGCCCTTCCTCTTTTGTCTTCACTTGGTGACTCTTGGAATTCCCCAAGATGACTCTTCATGGGAAAATGCATCCCATCCTTCTTTTTTATTTATCCTATGGCTCTATGACTTCTCCATGGGCCCTTCTTTTGTCTCATATGCAACCAAAAATATATTCATTAATATTAAATAAATAGTAACTCACATTAGCCAAGATATATCTATTACAAACATCATTAAACGCAATGGGGCCTTTATCACCAGTAATGCTATACCTTTGACATCAATGACAATATCTCCAATAATCTCCCCCTTTGTCATTGATGGTGACCTCAATCCTAAAACTACCACATCTTATCACCTATACATACTATCATCTAAAAACATATAGTAACTCCCCCTTACTATAGTAACTTGTACCTATTCCCTGTACCTATTTCTACACTTGTACCTGTACCTGTTATTCTCCCCCTTTGACATCAGTGGCAAAGGGCCTATCTGAAGCTAACACTTAGCTCCCCCTCAACTGATGTTGAACCTCAATGGTAGGAAGTATAGGTATCTACTCCCAACTTCTCTCGCAGTTACTCAAATGTGTCTTTTAGTAGTGCCTTTGTGAAAATATTTGCAATTTGCTCTATAGTACTAATATATTCCATCTTAACCTGTTGATCTACAACTTGCTCTCTCAAGAAGTGATATCTAATGGGAATATGTTTTGTTCTTGAATGCATTACTATATTTTTTGAAATATTTATAACACTTGTGTTATCACAAAAACTGGAAATAGGTTCATCATACTTTACCCTGATATCTTCCAAAGTTTGCTTCATCCAAAGCATTTGAGTACAACACAATACTACTGCAATATATTCTACTTCAGCTGTAGAAAGTGATATTGAGTTTTGCTTCTTACTTAGCCATGATACTAAGCTATCACCAAAGAAGAAATCTCCTCCACTTGTACTCTCTCTATCATCTAAGCAACCTACCCAATCTGAATCTGTATAAGCAACTAAAGTGAAATATTTACCTATGGGATACCATAATCCATAATCCAATGTCCTCTTGATGTATCTGAATATTCTTTTCACCAAATGAACATGACTATCTCTTGGAGATGACTGATATCTTGCAACCATACCTAATACATGCATGATGTCTAGTCTCAATGCTATCAAATATAAAAGACTACCAATCATAAATCTATACAAAGATTGATTTGTAATAGGTGAATCTTCATCCTTGCTCACCTTATTTCCTATACACATAGGTGTGCCAACTGGTGCACAATCCCCAAAACCAAACTTATTCAACATTTCCTTGGCATATTTACTTTGAGATATGATAATTCCTTTATTTGATTGAAATATTTACAACCCTAAGAAAAACGATAATTTTCCAAGCATAGACATCTCAAATTCTTTTTGCATTCTATCAGAAAATTCTTTTGTCATCTTTTCAATATTTCCTCTAAAAATGATATCATCAACATATACCACAATAATCAATTAATGTTCACCTTCTATTTTGATGTAGAAATTACTATTAGCAAATCCTCTCTTGAATCCTTGATCTTGTAGGTACTTATCAAGTATTGCATACCAAGCTCTAGGAGCTTGTTTTAATCCATATAATGCTTTCTTCAATCTGCATACATGGTTACTAATATTTGAGAGAATAAACCCCTCAAGCTGCTCAATGTAGACCTCTTCTTCAAGATTCCCATTTAGGAAGGCAAATTTGACATCCATTTGAAACATTTTGAAATTTTTAAATACTGCATATGCAAGAAACATTCTAATAGCCTCTAACCTTGCCACTAGTGCAAAAGTTTCTTCAAAATCTATTCCCTCAATCTGAGCATATCCTTTACATACTAATCTTTCTTTATTTCTGGTCAATTCTCCATTTTCATTCAACTTATTTATATAAACCCATTTTGTTCTTATCAGATTGTGATCTTCTAGTCTAGGTACTAATTCCCAAGTATATTTCTTTTCTATTTGATCTAATTCTTCATCCATATCCTTAACCCAATGTTCATCATGTCTAGCTTCTAAAAAATTTCTAGGCTGAATTTTAGATAACAAAGAGAAATTAACTTGTTTAGATTCACTTACCATCATTCTTCTATTGTGAATTCCTTCTTTTATATCCCTGATGATGTCACTTTCATTATGATTTTTTTGAACATATTTGGATGGATCGTGGTGCCCTTTTTCTCCTTCTCCTTTTCCACATCTTCATCTAATTCTTCAAAGTCTTCCTCTTCAATGATTTTAGGAATGTCTATTGGATCACTGATTCTTTGTGTTCCATCTTCTACTATCTTGACACTTGCACTTTCAACAATTTTCTTGGTTCTTTTGTTATAACATTTATAAGCTTTGCTTTTGCAAGAATAACCAAGAAATATACCTTCATCTGCTCTAAATTCAAACTTACCAAGTTTTTCATTAGTTCTCTTTATGAAGCATTTGCTACAAAAAATCTGAAATAATCAACTATTGTTGGTTTGTCTTTCCATAGCTCATAAGGAGTCTTATCACTGTTGACTCTTAATAAAGCTCTATTCTGAATATGCACTACTATACCAACTACCTCTCTCCAATATTTATTTGCTATCTTGGATTCATTTAGCATTGTCCTCTCCATCTCCTAAACTATTCTATTTTTTTGTTTAACTACTCCATTTTGTTGTGGAGTTCTAGCTACTAAATACAATCTCTTTATTCCATGATCTTCACAAAACTCAATAAATTGATCTAACATGAATTCTCCTCCTCGATCTAATCTTAGACACTTAATCTTCAGATTAGTTTTATTCTCAACTAATGCTTTGAATGCTTTGAACTAACTAAAAGCTTCTAATTTTTTCTTTAAAAACATTATCCAAGTCATACATGAAAAATCATCAATAAGCAACATGAAATAATTATCACCTTGAGTAATTTGAGTCCTCATAGGTCCACATAGATCAGTGTGAACAACCTCTAGCATTTGAGTGGTCAAGTACTCTTTTGTTTTGAACCACTTCTAGCCTGCTTCCCATGCTGACAAGGTCCACAAAGTGTGTTAGATGGCTTTGTGATCTTTGAAATATTTTTGACTACTTGCTTTTTACAGATTTTGACAAGATTTTCCAAATTTATGTGCCCCATTCTCCTATGCCATAGCTAACTTTCTTCAATCTGACTCAAACAACATTTTTGACCTTTGATGTCTGATAGCATATATAAGTTATTACCTATTCTCTGAGCATCTACAACTAATACATCTGAATATTTTCTAATTTTACAACCTTCTACATAAAACTTTAGTGTGTGCCCTTGATCACACATTTGACTTACACTCAAAATATTATGCTTAAGACCTTCTACATATAAAACATTTTTAGTTTTAGTTCTATCATTATCTAAACTTAGTGTACCTTTTTTGGCAATTTTGGTAGTAGTATTGTCCCCAAATTTCACTATGCCACAATTGATCTTCTTCAAGGTTATGAAATTTCTCTTGTCTCTTGTCATGTGCCTCAAACATCCGCTATTAGTAAACCATGGCTTTTCTTCATTTCTTGCATGCAAAGCTATTTGGACCAACATAGAACCTTCAGGTTGTTTCTCTAGCCATGTCTGAACCTTTTTCTTGATGAATGGAGCCTTGAAACTCTGGTCCTTCTTGACTGACTCAAACATGCTTCTACAATACCATGCTATGTGTCTAAAGTTGTTATACTTGTAACAAATTATGGTCTCTTCATTAAAGCTTGATAGAGGAGCAAAAGAGTTATAGCTTCTGCTTGACTCTACATGACCTTCCTTTTCCTTATTTTTGAGATTGTTAGCTCTTTTTTTACATTCTAATTTCTTATGACCATATCCATTACAATAAAAATAGTAACCATAAAAATAGGACCTATTTGTGAATCTCTGACCTGATTGCCTTTGATAGCTTTGTTCCTTCTAGCCTTCTTTGTCCTCTATATTCTTCACTTCTTCCCTTCTTATTTCCTCATTTGTAAGAGCTTCAACATAGCTCTTCTTTTCAAAACCAATACCTATCTTATCTGATATTGTCTTTTGGCTTTCTAATATCTTATTTAGCATATTAGTGCTATTCTCAAATTTCGAATCATTGACTATTTTATTATTGACTACTTTCTATATCTCTTCTTTTAAAGAGGCAATTTAAGTAACATAACTTTCACATTCTTTTCTTGCTATTTCCAACTACTTCTTTGACTCCTTTTCATTTTTCTCGATCTGGCACTTCAATCTTTGATTTTTCTTTTCAACAACTTTCAACTCTTCTAAGGCACACATGAGTTCTCCTTCCATATTTACTTGAGATTCATCCTCTTCTTCTTGATCAACTATTCTTTTGATTGTAGAGGCACCTTTATGTATGGCCATCTTGTGCTTACCTGATCTACCTTCAAGTTGTAAAACTTTTTAAAAAATTAACCTGCTCTGATACCAATTGTTAAGTATAGAGTATAATGAGAGGGGGGGTGAATCAGTATATCATATATCTTATAAAACTTTGTCTTAATCAAATTCCACTTAATCAAGCATTCAAGATATACAATAAAACTAAAACAATAAACACCACACAAGAGAGACACCAAATATAATATGGAAACCGAATGTGGGAAAAACCATGGAGAACAATCTCAAGTATATGAATGAGAACCAACCCAAACAATATTCACAAGCACCAACTGGCAAGAGCACCAACCCCTTTGTTGAGCACCAACCTAGCAACTATTTGTGAGCACCAACCCACAAGAGCACCAACCCCTTTGCCAAGCACCAACACAGTAACAATTCATGAGCACCAACCCCTTTGTGTAAACCACACAACTATCTCTCAATGTTTTTATCTCAACAAATGATAGTTCATTACAACATCTCTTTCCTCTCTCTCACCTTTTCTCTTCTAAGTTAGATATAACAAATACAAATCATATTCATCTCTCACAAATGCTCTTATAAGCTAGATAATACAATATCAAATCAACCTCTATCTCTCATATTACAAATGGCTTCTCAAGCCTTTATTTATAAATTTTCAAATGACCTTTGTCCTTCCCCCTTTGTGACCCTTCAATCCTCATGAAAAATGGTGCCAAACTTGTATGACCCTTCATATCCTTGCCTTTGAAAAGTCATGCGGTGACCCTTCATGATAAAAAATGTCCTTCCTTCTTTTTTCCTTATCTTGGTGACTTTTCTTAATCCTCAAAGTGTCCCTTCATGAGAAATTTTGCCCTTCCTCTTTTGTCTTCACTTGGTGACTCTTGGAATTCCCTAAGATGACTCTTCTTGGGAAAATGCCTCCCATCCTTCTTTTTTCTTTATCCTATGGCTCTTTGACTTCTCCATGGGCCCTTCTTTTGTCTCATATGCAACCAAAAATATATTAGTTAATATTAAATAAATATTAACTCACATTAGCCAAGATATATCTATTACAAACATCATTAAATGCAATGGGGCCTTTATCACCAATAATGCTAGACCTTTTACATCAATGACAATATTTCCAGCAAATAGTTGGTTCTTGTAACTTTGAACAACTTTAAAAACATATTTCTTATATGATTCAAATATAATTATACTCTAAATTTGTTGAAAAATATCTAAAAAATTCTATTAGTCAAATATATTTGTAAATTTCCATCCCATTGTATGTGAAAATAAATCACACATGCACCACTTGTTGTTGTAGTAAACATGTTGGGTTTTTGATACATTATGATTTTTTTAATCATGATCATTGTACTTTGCATGCTAATAACATTTTATAGTAGTGTGGAATGTAATCTCCACAAAAATCAGCAAGGAATTTATTCCAACCATTTTTTGAACGACCAAATGGATATTTTTTTTAATAACAAAGCATGTTTGGATGGAAATGATAATTTTGTTTAGTAAATATAAATTTATGACACCTTAGTTAAAATATGGAAATGAATTTAAAAGGTTCTTGAATCTTATAGAAAAAATACCTATTTCTGAATTGATGTTCAAATTCAGGGAGGAAATTATTTATGAGTATGCAAGGCACACATACAGATCTTGAGGCCTATATGAAAAATATAAGTTAAGAAAGGACACATACATCTTAGTACTATTATTTTAGTAGTCAACTTTATAGAGAATTACACATTTTAACAACAAATGGAGGTTCAATCATAGTACTATAATTTAGTATATGTTTCCAATTTTGTGTATATAATGTTCATACATGCATTGGATAGTGTAGAGCATGATCATAAATTATTACGGGATTACCATTTATATGTCAAATATGATCACTAACATTATATAGATTATGTTTAAGGTTATTTTCATAAGTTCTATGGCAAGTTGAGTGAAAGGAACATTGACTTTAATGAACATTATATTTGGTTAGATAATTGCACGTGATAATTTAATAATGCACAAATATTATATTGGATAAACAAGATGCATGTGCCAACTAGTGTACAACATATCTGGAGTTTCATTAAAGCATAACATGTAAAGGGCGAGCATGATGGTGTATGATCATGTGTCAAAAGAGCACTTTCAAGATGGGAGTTAAATTTTAAATATACTAATGATTTGACAAATGCAAAAAAACATGGTTGAATGGTGTAAATAAAAAATGGCCCATAGTGTCAAGAAAACTCTAGTGTTCTCATATATTTCTAGTTGATAGAGGAAGAATAATTTGAAAGATATGAATATTTTTGTTAAGCATGAAATATACTAAGAGGGTGGGTGAATCAATATATTATATATCTTTTACTTAATTTGATTTCTTTTATTTAACCACTTAATCACACATTCAAGATATGTCATAAACCTGAAACAATAACATGCACCACAAGAGAGAGAGAGAGAGAGAGAGAGAGAGAGAGAGAGAGAGAGAGAGAGAGAGAGAGAGAGAGAGAGAGAGTTTTTAAGTAGAAACCTAAAGTGGTAAAAACCACATAGAACAATCTCAAGTATATGAATGAGCACCAACTCAATTTACAAATTTTACTAGCACCAACTTGTAGGAGCACCAACCCCTTTGTTGAGCACCAACACAACTATTTTTAAGCACCAACCCACAAGAGTAAAAACCCCTTGCAAAGATTTATGAGCACAGACCCATAGGAAAACCAACCCCTCTTATGTATAAAACCCAACTATCTCTCAATGTTGCTTACTCAAAAAATGATAGAACTCTAAAATATCTCTACTTTTCTCTCCTCTTTTCTTGTATAAAACAATTAAAAAACCATGCACACTCTTGCATTTTACAAATGGCTTCTCAAGCCTTTATTTATATCTTTCCTAATGACCTTTGACATTCACCCTTTGTGACCCTTCAAACCTCATAGAAAATGGCACCAAACTTGCATGACCCTTTGTATCCTTACATTTGAAAAGTCACATTGTGACCCTTCATAATCAAATGCATTCTTTCCTCTTTTGTATTTATCTTGGTGACTTTTCATATTCCTCAAAGTGTCCCTTCATGGAAAAATGCACCATACCCTCGTTTGTCTTCACATGGTGACTCTTAGAATTCCTCAAGATGAGTCTTCATGAGAAAATATGTTCCATTCCTCTTTTGTCTTTACCCCATGACTCTTTGACTTCTCCATGGGCCCTCTTTTGACTTATATGAAACTAAAAATATATTCATTAACATTAAATAAATATTAACACACATTAGCTAAGATATGAATATTGAAAACAACATGAAATGTAATGGGGACTTTATCACCAATGCTAGACCTTTAACATCAATGACAATATTTCCAAGAATCTCCCCCTTTGTCATTGATGTCAAACTCAAACTAAAACTACCACATCTTAAAACATGTACTCTACATCCTAACACTTAGCTCCTCCTCAATTGATGTTGATCCTCAATAATAGGAATTAAAAAAAATTACTCCCAACTTCTTCTGTAGATACTTAAATGTGTCTTTTGATAGTGCCTTTTTCAAAATATATACCATTTGCTCTATAGTACTGATACATTCCATCTTAATCTATTGATCTAAAACCTGCTGTCTCAAGAAGTTATATTTGATGGGAATATGTTTTATTCTTTAATGGATCACTAGATTATTTGAAATATTAATATCACTTATGTTGTCACAAAAAATATAAATAGGTTCATTAAATTTTACCTTGATATATTTTAGAGTTTACTTCATCCAAAGCACTCGAGTACAACATAATACTATTGCAATATATTCTACTTTAGTTATAGAAAGTGATACCAAATTCTACTTCTTACTTAGCCATGATACTAATCTATCACTGAGGAAGAAAGCTCCTATACTTGAACTATTTCTATCATCCAAGCAACCTACCCAATCTAAATATGTATTAGTAACCAAAGTGAAATATCTACTTGGGGGATACCATAATCCATAATCCAATGTCCCATTGATATATCTAAATATTATCTTCACTAATTAAACATGACTATCTTTTGAGGCTGATTGATATCTTGTAACCATACCTACTGCATGCATGATGTCTAACCTTGATGCTATCAAATATAAAAGACTACCAATAATAGATCTATACAAGATTGATTTGTAATAGGTGAATCTTTATCCTTACCTTATTTATTGTACTCATTGGTGTGCCAACTGGTGCACAATCCTCAAAACTAAATTTCTTTAATATTTCCTTGGCATATTTATTTTGAGATATGAAAATTCCTTTATCTGATTGAAATATTTGCCATCCTAAGAAAAATGACAATTCTCTAAGCATAGACATCTCAAGTTCTTTTTGCATGTTATCAAAAAAATATTTTGTCATCTTTTTAATGTTTCCTCCAAAAATGATGTCATAAACATATACCACAACAATCAATTAATGCTCACCTTTTGTTTTGATGTAGAGATTAATGTTAATAAATCCTCTCTTGAAACCTTGATATTGTAGGTACTTATCAAGTCTTGCATACCAAGCTTTGGGAACTTGTTTCAATCCATACAGTGCTTTCTTCAATCTAAAAACATGGATACTAACATTTGAGAGAATAAATCCCTCAAGATGCTTAATGTAGACCTCTTCTTCTAGATTATCATTTAGGAAGGTAGATTTGACATCCATCTAAAACACTATGAAAATTTTAAACATTTCATGTGCAAGAAACATTCTAATAACCTTTTGCCTTGCCATTAGTGCAAAAGTTTATTCAAAATCTATTCCCTCAATTTGAGCATATCCTTTACATACTAATCTTGGATTATTCCTAGTCACTTATCCATTTTCATTCAACTTATTTATGTAAACCCATTTTGTTCTTATCACATTGTGATCTTTTAGTCTAAGCACTAATTCCCAAGTATCATTATTTTCTATTTGATTTAATTATTTATCTGATGCCTTAACCCAATGTTTATCATGTATAGTTTTTGAAAAGGTTTTAGGCTGAATTTTGGATAACAAAGAGAAATTAACTTGCTTAGATTCACTTACCATCATTATTTTGGTGTGAATTACTTCATTTATGTCCTTGATGATGTCCCTTTCATTATTATTTCTCTTGACATATTTGGATGGGGTTTTGGTGTCCTTTTTATCCTTCTTCTCATCTTCATCTAATTCTTCAAAATCTTCCTCTTCAATGATTTCAAGAATGTCTATTGGATCACTGATTCTTTGTGTTCCATCTTCTTCTATCCTGACACTTGCACTTTCAAATATTTTCTTGGTTCTCTTGTTATAACATTTATAAGCTTTACTTATGTAATAATAACCAAGAATATACCTTCATCTACTCTAGATTCAAGCTTACCCAATTTTTCATTGGTTCTCTTTATGAAGCATCTACTACCAAAAACTCTAAAATAATCAATTGTAGCTAGTTTGTATTTCCATAGCTCATAAGGAGTCTTGTCACTATTGACTCTAAATAATTATCTATTATGACTATGCATGGTTGTACCATATATCTCTCTCCTTATCTGGTATCTTGGATTCATTTAGCATTGTCCTCACCATCTCCTGAACTGTTCTATTTCTCCATTTAACTACTCCATTTTGTTGTGGAGTTTAAGCTACTGAATAATGTTTCTTTATTCCATGGTCTTCACAAAACTCAATAAACTAATTTGACATAAATTCTCCTCATCTATATAATCTTAGGCACTTAATATTCAAACCATTTTCATTCTCAACTAATGTTTTGAAATGTCTGAAAGCTTTTGATTTTTTATTTAAAAACATTACCAAAGTCATACATGATAAATCATCAATAAATAACATGAAATATTTATCACCTTGAGTAATTTGAGTTCTCATAGGCCCACATAAATTAGTGTGAACAAGATCTAACATCTTAGTGGTTGAGTATTATTTTGTTTTGAACCACCTTATGGCCTGCTTTCTATATTGATAAGGTTCACAAAGCATGTTGGATGGCTTTGAAATTTTTGGAATATTTTTGACTACTTACTTCTTACTAATGTTGACAAGATTGTAAAAATTCACGTGTCTCATTCTCATGTGCCATATCTAACTTTCTTCAATCTAACTCAAACAACATCTTTGACTTATGATGTCTAAAAACATATACAAATTATTGCCTATTCTCTGAGCATTTGCAACCAACACATCTAAATATTTTCTCCTAATTTCATAACCTTGTACATAAAAATTTAGTATGTTCCCTTTCATCATACATTTGACTTACACTCAAAATATTATGATTGAAACCTTTTACATACAAAACATTTTTTAGTTTTAGTTCTACTATTATCCAAACTTAGTGTACTTTTCTAAAATTTTTGGTAGTAGTATTATCACCAAATTTCATTATACCACCAATAATCTTCTTCAAGGTTATGAACTTGATCTTGTCCCATGTCATGTGCCTCAAATATCCACTATCAATGAACCATGGATTTTCTTCATTTATTACATGCAAAGCCTTATGTACCAACATAGATTTTTTAGGTTGTTTCTTCTGCCATGAATAAATCAAAACTTTCTTCTTGATGAATGGAGCCTTGAAACTCTGGTCCTTCTTGACTGATTCAATCATACTTCTATTTTACTAAGCTATATGTATAAATTTTTTTCACTTGTAACATATTATGGCCTCTTCATTAAAGCCTGATAGAGAAGCAAAAGAGTTGTGGCTTCTACTTCACTCTACATGAGTTTCCTTCTTAATTCTAAAATTGTTAGCCCTTTTTCAACATTTTATTTTCTTATGACAATATCCATTACAATAAAAATAGTAACCATAAAAATAGGAATTATTTGTATATATCTTATTTGATTACCTTTTCTTTCTATGTTCCTTCCAACCTTCTTTATTTGAGATGTCCTCTGTATTCTTAACTTCTTCCCTTTTTATTTCCATTTTTTAAGAGCTTCAGCATAACTCTTTCCTTTTTCTATGTTAACCTTATCTATGAAAGTAGTTGCCTCTCCTTATTCTTCCTCAAATATAATACCTATTTTATCTTGCATTTATCTTTGACTTTCTAATATCTTATTCAAAAAATTAGTGTTATTCTCAAATTTTGAATCATTGGTTGCTCTATCATTGATTGCTTTATTATTTTTCTCAAAATCTTCTTTTAAAGAAATAATTTCAATAACATACCTTTCACATTATTCACTTATTTTTTGCAACTGTGCCATTAGATATTTTTCATTCTTCTTGGCTTCTTCAAAGTGTATTTTTATATCTTCAATTGTTTCCTTTGACTCCTTTTCATTTTTATCGATTTGGAGCTTCAATCTTTTATTCTTCTTCTCAAGAGATTTTAACTATTCTAAGGCACAAATGAGTTCTCCTTTTTGATTCACTTCAGCTTCAATCTATTCTTGTTCTTGATCATCTATACTTGTATTTATGGAGGCATCTTAGTGTATGGCCATGAATAGAATATCCTCTTCTAAATCACTAACTCCACTATCTTCTACTGAGCTACGATCTTTAGAATAAAAACTCTTTTTCTTGAATTTTCCTTTGAAATTCTTTTTGTATGTAGACATCTCTTATTCATTTTCACCATTACCCTTATTTGGGCACTCAATTGCAAAATTTTCAATCCTTGCATAATTAAAAAAATTAAAAGTTAAATTTCCTTGATATTTACATGTGCCCTTTTTCAGTTTGTGAATGAATAGAGATCAATTGTCATCTTCATCATCACTAAAACTATCACTTGATTCTTAAATCTTATCCTTCTCTTTCTTTGATGTCTTGAAAACAAATTCTCTCTTTGAGGGTTTTTCTTGTTTGGTCTACATCTCATATGCCATAAGAATACCATGTAGCTCATCCATCTTTAGCTTAGCTAAATTCTTCATCTCTTCAATTCCCAAAAAATTTGCATCATATCTCAATGGTAGAGATATCAAAACTTTTTGTACCATAATTAATTCTTCTAACTTTTCTCCAAGACCTTAAATCTGATTAACTATTTGATCAACCCAAAAAATGTAACTTGCTATATTTTCTTCCTCTTCCATCTTAAAATTCTCAAACTATCTTCTAAATTTTTGAAGCTTAGCTTGTTGAACCTTTACATCACCTTTGTAAATATTCTCAATCTTTACCTAGGTTTCATGAGTATATCTACATTACATAACTTTAACAAATTTTGATTCACATAAATCACATAAAATAGCATTTAAAACTTTAGCATTATTTTCACTTTCTTTCTTTTCTACCAGAGTAGTTACAAGTGTCTATGGCTTTTCATATTCCTCCACCACTACTTGCCAAATGTTGGATCCAAGAGCCATCAAATAAGTACTTATCTTTATGCTCCAAAAATCATAATTTGTCCCATCAAAAAAAGGTGCCTTATTTATATAAAAACCTTCATGTGATCCAGCCATCGTGCTTTCCCCAATCTTCCTTCAAGATTTAAAACTTTTTAAAAAGGAACCTGATCTGACACTAATTGTTAAGCATGAAATATACTAAGAGGGAGGGTGAATCAGTATATTAAATATCTTTTACATTATCTGACTTTTTTTTACCACTTAATCACACATTCAAGATATGCAAGAAAACTAAAATAATAACATGCACCACATGAGCATGAGAGAGAGAGAGAGAGAGAGAGAGAGAGAGACCATATTTTTACATAGAAACCCAAAGTGTGAAAAACTATAGAGAACAATCTCAATTATATAAATGAGCACCAACTCAAATTAAAAAATTTACAAGCACCAACTTGTAGGAGCACCAACCCCTTTATTAAACACCAACACAATAACTATTTATGAACACCAACCCATAGGAGCACCAACCTCTCTTGTGTATAAAACATAACTATCTCTCAATATTGCGTACTTAATAAATGATAGAACTCTATAATATCTACTTTTCTCTCCTCTTTTCTTATATAAAACAATTACAAAACCATGCACTCTCTTGCATTTTACAAATGGTTTCTCAATCCTTTATTTATAGCTTTCTTAATGAACTTTGACATTCAATCTTTGTGACCCATCAATCCTCATGGAAAATGGCACCAAACTTACATGACCCTTCATATCCTTGCATTTGAAAAGTCACATGTTGACCCTTTATAATCAAATTCATCTTTTCCTCTTTTTTCTTTATCTTGGTGACTTTTTATATTCCTCAAAGTGTCTCATTGTCTTCACATGGTGACTCTTGGAATTCTTCAAGATGACTCTTCATGAGAAAATGCATCCCATTCCTTTTTTGTCTTTACCCCATAACTCTTTCACTTATCCATGGGCCCTCTTTTGACTTATATGCAAACAAAAATATATTTGTTAATATTAAATAAATATTAACACACATTAGCCAAGATATGAATATTAAAAACACCATTAAATGCAATGGGTCATTTATCACCAATATTAGACCTTTGAAATCAATGGTAATATTTCCAATAATTTTATGATAGCGACAAGATCGAGTGAATTACCCTCATTTCATACATAAAACATAGGTTATTGGATAACTCATATGAGGCATATGATTTTTTTGTTCTACATGCATTGAATTGAGTATGAATCACAAGAGTGGGTGGATGAATTGATATATACCTATATGTCCAATTGACACATATCAAGTTATACCATCATTAAAACTTACATATATAACAAAATTACCTAATTTTGACTATATATCTGATCTAGTGATACCAAGTACAAGATGAATCTTTACATGTAATGTATAAAAAAAATTAAATTGAATTCATGTGTTATATACTATATTTTGTATATATATCATCAAATAATTATTAAATTATATTTTTTCTGATATAGGGCCTTTTTATGTTGTTATTTTACATGCAGATAATGAGGTGGGAACAAACTACTACTTGTGTTGACATGTAGAGGATAAAATTAATTGATTTATATAGTCATAGGTGGGGAAAACATTTACTATCTAATTGTGTATGTGGTAGATATTGTAATTTGGATTTGATGATATCCTATCAAAAATTCAGATGTGTGATTATTTGAATATTATTAAATACATAAGAAGATACTCCATTATTCAAATTTGGTTATCACAACAAATGTTGATTAGGACAAATATAAAAGAAGGCCATTAAATAAGACTCAATGAAAATTTAATAAGTTTGACCATGAAATAATTTCTACTACTATAAAGAGGAGAGTAAATCCTAATGTTTCCTTGGACTAAACTCTCAAGCTATGTTGAGTTCTCAAATGTAAATGTGTTTATTTCTATCAAATTTTATTTATTTCCTAGGTAAAACATATAATATTTAGTTTAATTTCATATGGTTAGTGGTGCCAAATAAGCTTCCAAATTAGCTTCCACATTCATGTGTTTGTCACCATTAGTAGAACATTCCATATTCATGAAGCTAAGAGAAGCTTTTAGTTCATGTAGATGAGTGATAATTTTACCATATAGGGAAGGACATTCTTGAGGTTAGAACATGTGTTATATATCATAATGGAGTGTAATAGAAGGCCAATAACATTATATTATAGGTTATTCATCACCCTTAACATGTTGGTGTGCTATTTTTGAGTGATGAGGCTCTAGAGGTGGAGATCTCTAGTTGTGACTTGAATGTTGACAACATTTTTTTGTCAATGTTTCCTAACTCAAGAATTATTGAAAAAAAATCATATCCACATGGATTTTTTAGTCATATGAAATGAAAATTTTGGTTACTTTAGTATGGATAATGACACCCAATCCATAGGTCCTCCTACTTGCTTTTGCAACCCTTATAGGCTTTTCTTTCAATGATTCTCAGTCATCCACAACCTTCCAGACTTAACCCTTATAGACCCAGGCATCTCTTTTAGGCCTAGATCCATCCCCATAGGTCTCATTCCCTTGAACAATATTTCCCAACTTGGATAGGAGTGTGGAAAATTAGGGTGTCCTATTTTTGGTGTTGTCGAAGTGCAAATTTGGTTCAAATAGTCATATTTTCCCAAATCCTTATCTTAATTCAAGTCATCCTACTATGAATTCATTTAACCCATCATCATTATGTTCCCTATAAAATACCATTCAAATTCCATTTATAAGGGTTGACAATCATTTACAAGAGATAATCAAGAATACAAGCAAGTACACTCAATCACTTTTCCCTATTCTTTGCATACAACCTTCTAATATTATTCCAAGCTTATTCAAACCCTTGCACTAGTCCTTAGTCATCTAAAGTACATCCAAATTTTCATCTAGTTGCATTTTTCATGCATAATTGGACCAAGCACTTCAATGGGATAACTACATTAGCTCGATCCCTCCTCAGAGTATTGGTATGTATGTAGTGTGCCCACACATGGGGTGTGAAATGCATCCAACATATTCTTTACACATTAACCCCTTCTCTCTCATTCCAAATTTGCCATTAGAGTTCAAGAACAAAGATATCATATGGATTTGAAGATTAAAATAGATGTATAATGAGATTCATATAGTTTCAAGTTTTGATATTTCATTGATAGGGTAACATAGACCTACCAAGCAGAACCCAAAAAACTCAGATCACATGGACAACAATTATAGAATAGGACTACAATTCCAAATAGTAAGGTGTCCCACTTTCGACACTCTTATGTAATAAAAAAATCAAGTTCAAGAACCTATTTCTAACACTATCTTAGTCTTGTACCTAAATTCTCAGATCTTATCTCAGACCAAACAACTCAAAATAAGCTAAGTCATATTTTCTCTTATTTGTTATTATTTTTAGAAAAAACAAAACTAAAATATGTTTACATAAATTAGTTGCTTAATTATTTCATATTACTTACTAAATTACTTTATTCTAGACCTATTTATTATTTAATAATAAAACTTAATTATTCTAAAAACTAATAAAACATTTAGTGAACCCGACTTACTTTGAATTTCACACAAAAACTGTAAAAACCCTAGTGTAAAATATTTTTTATTTTTTGCCATAATTTATTTATTTTTATAGTATTTAAAAATCACAAATATACAAATTAATTTCAAAATTATCATATATTTTGTTAAAACCCTTGTTTGCACATACTAGGTCATTTTTCATACAAACAAATTTAAAACACTAGGAAAAATTTATTTCTAATTTTAGAAATATTTTCTGATTTTTCCTAAGTTTTTCAAGAAAATTTATAGAAATTTTCTATAAATTCATATCAAAATTTTAAAATTATCTTAGTAATTCTAAATATTCATTCAATAATCCCTACTTGCGTTAACTAGCTCCCAGTTATTTTTTAGTACTTTTCCAATCATTTTCTAAATTTTTCATTGCATATCAAACTCAAAAAATCAATTATAAATTCAAAAATTCATATTATTTTTCATAAATATTTTTGAAAAATCTTTAGTTGCATGTATTATCTCTTATTTTACTTCTTGAGGTATCACCTTATATGTTTTGGAGTTTTGTATCCTTTCTATGCATATTTTAGTTCCTCATTTAGATTATATCATCTTAATCATTTCCACTATTATCCAAGTTATTTTCCTTATGCCACCTAAGTTCCTTGCATCTTTTCCTTTGAGATGAAGTGCAAGATTTAGTTGAAATCCTCCTGAATTCACGTAGATTCCTACAACTCAACCATATAACATAGATAAACAACCAACTCAAGTTCCAGTCATAGATTCTACACATCCAGATTACATAAATTTCAATGAGGATAATTTTGAAAAAGATAAGTATTAAAATAAAAATGATGATGTACACACCAATGCTTATGCTCCACAACATTGGACTACTAATCCACTTCCACCTATTATTGATAATGAAGTTGTACTCAACAAAGATTTGATCCTCCAAAACTTCAGAGAAAGACTTAAGGAACAACCTAAAGATCATACACTAATTTTATAATCTATCATGGAAATCAAAATGGATAAACAAGTTGAGTTTTCCATCACCACCGAGAAACTAGATGAAATGACACTATTGGGGTAATTATGTCTCAACAACCCAATATAGCAGCCCAACCTACCTCTATACCACCAGTTATAGCTAGTACATCCCTCTCTCCTAATGTGGTAGGACTTGTGTAAGAGATAATATCTCTTCAATCCAAGGTGATACATCTTGAGAAAGGTACCACTAGACCCATGTAGGCTTTGGATTCTTTTGCTCTTCTCCATACACCACTAGCACATCATACTACTTCTACACCCTTACCAGAAGGTTTTATTCAACCCAAGCTTACTCTTTATGATGGAAAGGGTGATCCAAAGACACGCCTGAGATCATTTTATATATCATGCTTTGAATATGTACCCAATGACTAGCTACTTACTAAGATATTTCCATGGAGACTAAAGGATTATGCTTTACAATGGTTCTATAATCTACCAAATCAGTCAATTCATGCATTTAATCTTTTAGATAACATGTTATTCTTATACTTCAGCATTAACATCAGTTATAAGGTTTTATATACTCAAATTTCTCAATAAAATAATGACCAAATGAGCATCTCATGGACTATGTTCTTTGATATAAGACCATCTTAGCTAAGATGACTAGTCCCATGGCATATGTGGAGTTACAAGACCTCTTCAAATAGAGTCTTCTACCAGTAATTCATGAATAAATTATGTTCAATTGATTCCATTCATTCATTTAATTTTGTCATACACTAAAGGAAAGAGAATTTAAAGTCATTTACATCAGCAAACTCATGTATACAAGCATTCCAGACACAATTAATAAGGGTAATGTAAAAGTCTCATACAAGGTCAAGTTTAATGATATAAAAGGGTAGAATAAAGCTACAGTAAATGTAGCTTTAGAGCCTCCTCAGCATATATCTTTATCATCACCCCCTCAATGTACTTTTTTACATCTTGTAGTTCTTATAGACAAGGTTTTACAATAGCTTTGAAATTGTAATATCATATCTCCCTCCTATTCAGGAAGTTGATCCAACCAAACCTCTTCCTAAGGGATATGATTAGAAAGAATTTTATGATTACCAAAAGGTAATAAGCCACACTACAAATAGATACATTAGTTTGAAACATAAGATACATGACTTGATAGATGGCAACCTACTTGATCTTGGCACTTTAGTTGAGACTCCGTAGGCAAAACCAACACAAGATAAAGCTTTAAAAATCTTCTCATATATATTTCCACAAAATTAAAAATAGGATATAGGGGACACATTAGGGGTTCACCATATATATCATGGACATCCACCACTAGTTACATACTTGGCACCTTCAGTTGTGTCACATCCTTTGAGTGGTATGATCGGTGTGTGTGAGTCTAGAAATATAGTTAGACCTTCAATATCCTTCTTAGATTAGGAGATTATGGAGGATAATTTAGATTATAATGAAATATTTATCAGATCACATATTCATAATCAACCCATTCATAATGTTCTCATCAATAATGGTTTTAGTGTCAACATGTGCACCATTACATTATTACAACATTTGGGATATTCAAAGCAGGATATCACCTTGACAGATATAGTTATCATCATATTCAATGGGCACATACAGAGTTCATTAGGTGAGATTTTAATTCCTTTATGGATTGGTCAAACACATGTGACCACACATTTCACTATAGTTCCCAATGTATGAGTTTTTGATATGTTATTTGGTTGCCCATGGATTCAAAAAATTCAAGCAGTACCATATATAGTTCACATATGCCTAAAATTCATTCACGCTAATCAATTTATTATAGTTGGTGGAGTTCCATATGAATTATCACTATCCACTTTAGAGCCATCTACTTTGTAGTCACCAATTATATCTTCTCCACTATTTTTAGTTTCCCCACTAGTTATTATTCTTCATTTGGTACCAGTCTAAACACAACTGACACATCCATCACCAGTATAGAGGGTTCATACACTATCATATATTTGGGATTCTAGATAGCTTATAGCTATATTTTTCACACCCATATCAATTTCATTGAGATATCATGGGTATACACATAACACACATGTTTAGAGAGCATATCCTACTTCCAAATGGGTCCTAAGATCCCTACAATTACATCTACTTCTCAAAATTATTGTGAGACCTCTCAGCTAGTTTATATTTTAGAGATTACAAAGCATTTACAACATATATAGCTTTTAGAACCATAGTCTCAAAATTATCATCATGCTTCACATTCATGCATAATTCCACTCCTTGATACAAGATACCATGATAAGGAGTCTCCCATGAGACTCATTAGTTAGTATCATCCTATCCTAGGCTACTTGTAATAAAAATACAAAAATAATACAAAATTTAAAAATACAAAAACATTAAAATAATTCAAAAACATTTAGATTTTATGTATCATGAATGCTTTATATTACTACTATCATGCTAGGACTTACATTTGTTATTTCAATCTATTATATGTTGATTTATCTACATTACCATGCTTCACTTGATCTCCTTTGAGTGTGTGTAGTGACATCTAGCTACTTGATTGCTTCACTCTACTCATTGAGGGGGAGTTCCTACTTATACATTCGAGACACATAACAATATACATACCCACTAGGGGCATCTTCTACATGACAACACCATCTAGGTTATGTTAATCCTACATTACACACTTTGAGCTATCATACTGATGTACATTACTTACCATATTACACAAATTACTATATCAACATTTCACTAGTATCTAGCACTTGTGTATCACATAACATATACCTAGTCCTATACTAAATGTGTATTGTATACTTTCACTCTTACTTTGATTAGTTAGATATGGTTTTACCTTTCTAGTTCCTACATGCTTTCCTTTGTTACTTTATGTATCTAGATGAGATTGCATTTCTAGTTCTAGTTTTGTTTTGTTTCTTATATGTAATTTATGACATATGCCAATGTCATTTGTTTTTATTCATGTGTGTGTACCTTTAGACATTTACCAATGTCCCTTACTTGTACTCTTCTATGTTCTTGTGGCCCTCTTGCCAATCTTTTCTTGTTTCAAATTACATGAGTATGTGGCATTTAAACATGCCTTGTATTCTTGCTTTTCATTTTGAGTGGCATGTGCCCATGTCCCTTATTTACACGGTCCCTTGGCCAACCTTGTATGCTTATAATTGCTTGCTTCTTGGTTTGTATGCTTGTTTCTTGATTGCTTGTCCTTATTTGCAATGGCATGATCCATATCATGCATTTACCTTAGTTTTATGGATCCCTTGAAGGACATCATGCTCCATCCCTACTTGGAAACTAACAACTAACAACTAAAAAATAAAATTTCCATTTTTTGTTTATTAAATTGCATATGATTTTCCATTATTATATCTATCTAGGCATACCCCTATTGATATAACAATTTCTTAATAAAAACATTGATATATCTAGAGATATCTTGTCACATTTCATTTCTATATCATGTATCTATGCATCATAACACACTTGTATGACTTTTTTATTCTCAAGGAAATAATTATAGGTTCCATAATTCCTACCCTCAAAAGAGGGGGAAAGAAATATGGGTTTTGTCATAAAGATTAAATCTCCTATCAGTCAAAATAACGACATTCATATCACCTAGTTCAGAATCTAGAGATCAAACCAATTAGATTAGAATAATAAAATAGTGACAATTCTAGATCCACAACTAGTTTTAGTATATGAAACCACTAGAAATGGACAAAAACACCAAACGCAAGGGTATCCTCATTTTGGTGCTCTTATCTAGGAAGAAAAACGCCTAGGTTTTTTAGTAATAGGTAAAAAAATTAGCTCAGCTATAGTTTTTGCACATCTAGATCAATCAGAATCATTAGTTTCAATATCATTTTCTCAAGGAATATATATATAAGGGGGTATCATGCATTGCATGATGAATCTCATCTAACTTCACTCAGTAGGCAATCAGGAGCCAAAGGGTCAGCTTTTATATTCTTGAGCCACCTATTCAGAGGGATTAGACACACAGTCTAGACATCTATTATCAAATATATTATCATCTAGCTTAAATTAGTAGGCAATGATGGAGCCAAAGGGATAGCATTTGTATTCTTAAGCCAATTTATATGGAATTAACCACTCAGCTCCATTCATGATATAGCTTTTGGTACAACATCATCTGACATTACTCAACCTTACTCAAGATCATAATAGGTTTTGTATTGGTTCATGCACCTAATGAGGTGTATTCATTCCTTTCTCTTCCTCTTTATTTTACTCTAATTTTGTATTTTCTTGTTTTATATCACATATAATAAAAACTGATCTACTCTTTTTTCTATTTTGAACATTCACACTACCCAGCATTACTCAACATCACACAAGCTTCATAAGCTTCAACTTTACAAGTAAGTTCATGTATGATTTTTATTTCTTTATTTATCTTGGTATTTAGCTTTGCTACATCACTAGAATAAAGGGGGGAAATGTAGTCATATAAAATAAAAAAATTGGTTACTTTAGTGTGGCTACTGACACCCAATCCATACATCCTCCTACTTGCTTGCATAACCATTATAGGCTTTTCTCTCACTGATTCCTAGTCATCCACATCCTTCCAAATTTAACCCTTATAGACTTAGGAAACTCTTTTAGGCCCAGATCCATCCCCCTAGGTCTCATTCCCTCTAGACAATAGTGCCCAATATGGATAGGAGCATTAAAACCCAAGGTGTCCTGTTTTTGGTGTTATTATCCAAGTGCAAATTTGGTTCAAATGGTCATATTTTATTGAATCCTTATCTTAATACAAGTCAACTTAATTAAAATTCATTTAACCCATGATCATTAGGTTCCCTATAAAAAGCCATTCAAAGTCCATTTATAAGGGTTGACACTCATTTATAAGAGAGAAGCAAGAATACAAGTAAGTACACTCAAACACATTTTCCTATTCTCTGGATATAGCCTTCCAATATTAATCCAAGCTTATTTAATCCATATCCATCTAAATTACATCCAATTTTTCATTTAGTTACATTTTTCATACATAATTACACTAAGCACTTCAATAGGATAACTACATTAGTTTGATACCTCATCAGAGTATTGGTATGTAGGTAACATGCCCACATATGGGGTGTGAAGTACATCTAGCGTATCCTTTACAAACTATCCTCTTCTCTCTCTTTCCCAAGTTGTCATTCAATTTCAAGCACAAACAACTCCTAGGAATTTGAAGATTAAAATACATGCACAATGATCTCCATAGACTTTTAGGCTTCAATAATTCATTGACAAGGTAACATAGATCTATCGAACAAAACCCAAAAAAACATAGATCACTTGGACAAACATGTTGAAAAAGGACTACAACACCAAATAGTAGGGTGTCCCACTTTTACCACTCTTATCCAATCAAAAAACAAAGTTTACGAACATGTTTTTGACACTATCCTAGTCTTGTACCTAAATTTTTAGACCCTATCTCAGACTGTATAACTTAGAATAAGCCAAGTCATATTTTTTCTTATTTATTACTATTTTTAGAAAAGGAAAAAATATAATCTATTTACATAAATCAATGGCTTAATTATTGCATATTATTTATTGATTTACTTTATTCCAGACCTATTTACTAGTTAGGAATAAAACTCCATTATTTTAAAAACCAATAAAATATATTTAAAGGTTGTGGTAGTGGGAACATATGTAATTTTCATATCCACACATGTTGTAAGTGATGGATTTGTAAATAGAGGTTCTAAAATAAAAAATGTCTACTAGAGGCAAAGAACCTATCTCTTAACTACATAAAAGTAGCATTTCAATACTAATCACATATTAATCAATCATTTATTCATCTCTTATTTTAGATGCAAGTATTCTATAGTGTATGTATAGGTATTCCACATGCACATGATTTTTATTTTGGTTTGTCTATATGACTTATGGCTTTCATTTAATGTATGTCCAATGTTTGATTTTAACATCCAATTTTATCATAGAGTGAACGACCTTCCTTAGGTTGAAAATGGTGCTTCATCTCCTAATTGTTCATAATTTAAGGCAAATAACATGGTATTAGAGGTTATTTGTCATGCCCAACATGGAAAAAATGTTATTTTTCATCCATAATACCATAACGGTGGAAATATCCAATTACGACATGAATCTTGACAACATTTCTTATTGATGTTTCCTGATGCCAAAATTGTCACAAAAATATCTATTTTATTTAGAGGTAGTTTTAGTCCAAAAATATTTAATTTACATATATTAACACATTATAAGTGATGGATTTGTAAAAAAATGCCCTGGAATTATAAATTTAAAATGGAGGTTATTGATTTTGGTTTTATGCATATCACAAAATTTGAATGAGTTTGCCTCTAATGTCTTAGGATATCTATGGAATTAAATTTCCACTCTATGACATGAAATGTAGGTGTGCAATTAAAACAAGTAGTTGGTGGAATAATATATTGATATTGTAGGTTATTTAAGC
The DNA here is from genome assembly GCA_037957365.1 of Torreya grandis. Taxonomy (NCBI): domain Eukaryota; kingdom Viridiplantae; phylum Streptophyta; class Pinopsida; order Cupressales; family Taxaceae; genus Torreya; species Torreya grandis. The sequence goes on from JARHVA010007404.1 coordinate 174,684, forward strand.
AAGCTTATGAACTGATGTGTGAAATATAAAAGAAAGGAAACACTAAGTGAGTTGGTTGAATGGATAATTATTCTATTGTGGGTAGATCTCAAAAAAACTCAAAAAGGAAGGGAAAGTAAGCTAGAAAATAAAGCTCTATATTCCTAAAATATCACTCTGAAGGCTAGTTCTTTAATGGATGAGTATCTTCAAGAAAAATTTGTCATTTGTAGCTATTACACACAAGCGAACGTGGTTAAACAAGCTAGGATAAAAAAAGGTATAGGAAACTTAGTGACCTCAACTCAAGGTTTATCTCTTTAGAGTTGTTCTTTCACACCCTTAGTGGATAGGTTATTCTTAGGCAAGGAAGTTATATATATTAGCTACAACACACACCTAAAATAACATACCAAAAATAAATACTCCTACACACCTCAAAATATCAATATAGTCTAAACTAATTACCCAAATCAATAAAATTTTATAATCTTCAATATTTATTGCATATCTAATGTCAACATAAATTAATTATAAACATTAGACTCATTTTTATAATTTACCAACTTCAAAATTATTGATTTGATATAGACAAGGAAGCTAAAATTTCAATAACACATAAAAAGAAGAAGAGAGAATAAACATAGTTGCATAACAATCAAAGAATTAATTTCTTTTTGTATATTGATAAAAACTCCTACCCTTTTAAATATAGTTTTATAATTACTAAAATACTTGTGGAAGGGATTGTATCATCCTCAAAGTGTAAAAAAAAACTTAGTTTAAATCAATATGAATAGAGCCTATGTTCTAGTTCATTACAAAAATGTATGTTATAACTTGTAGATTATAACAGTCATGTAATGTGCGCATGTTGGGAAAAAAATAATTAATTATACGATGAATGTAATCCAAATATACTTAGTTTGAATAAATACATGAAATATTAGTATAAAAAATTATCCTTTAACTAAGGTTTGATCGGTGATTCAATGACATTGCTCATTATTGTGGTTGGAACTAAATTAGAAGTTGAAGTTGATCAACTTGTTTAACTAGTATAACTTAAAGTGGTATTGGCACATTGGGTGGATTTTGGGTTGCTAAACTAGTATATGGTGTCGAAGTAGAATTCTTCACTTCTATCTCTTAATAGTGTTTATATCCACTATCATATTGCACTTGTATTATGCTCATTTATAGAAGAGATGTTTTGTTCACCCTGTCCACTTGTGCCATCAATCTTGCATCTCAGCTTTGGTAGCTATGAATCCTACCTAAATACTTCTAATTTAGTATAATTATTCTATGTTGAAATCAACTTTGTCTCAATATTTTCTAAATTTAATCCTTTTAAGTTTTGCTTAAAATTATCTGATTCTTGATGTAAAATTTGATCCAAAATTGGCATGGCTAATAATTTCCCAATGTTATCCCATGCATGTGTTAACTCTAGTTCATTAAAAGTCTACAATACATGTTTTTATTACTAAGTTATCTTATTTACTAACGTATCAACATATCTAATCCATTCCCAAACTTTTTGGTTCTTGATGACCACTAGATTAAATGCATTATTGGCCCTAGAGGGACATATAATTGAGATGGATGAAATCCTTATTGGGAGTATATCAAACCAAAAAATTAAGCTTATTCTCAACTTATTTTACAACCTTAAATAATTTGTTTATTTTAATTTTTTGGGGAAGTAATTGTACCCTCAGAATTAATAGTATCTAGTATATTATATAGCCTTAATGTTGCATTTTAAACATCTTATTTTATCTCAGAGGGAATATGTATTGATTATTATTTACCTAAGTCTCTCCAAGTACTATTCCAAATATTTTATTTCATATTAATTGCCTAATTTATGGATATCAATGATCCTAAGTGGGGCTCCATATAGGACTTAAAGTCCTCAATGAAAGGGGACTGACCCTTCTTCGTATCTTGCCTTTCTGAAAGAGAGTAGATCACCTCTCTTTCTTCCAAGGTTAAGATCTACCTATTATTTTCTTCTATATTCCTCTTCCTAAACCTTTTCATGGAGCTATTTTAATTATAAAATAGTGAGCTCACAATGGGCATCTCAGTGATCTTCAAGTTTGGCCTCTTATAAGTTGATGTTCCTAATTCTTTAGCCTAGTATGAAGGGTAAAATTTGATGGGTATAATGGTTGATATTATATTTGGTTGTATTTTATAGGAAAAATCTCATGGGATATTTTGTGCATTGATGTACATATTATTTTATACTATCCTAGATTTCCTATATGTGGCATTAGATGGATAATGTAGACTAGCTTATTTTTTGGATATTTTTGGTGTCCACCACTGCTATGGTCTATACTATGCCTAAGGAGGGTGTTGATGAACTTGATTGAGTAGAAGATGTTGATAATTAGGTGCTGGTTTGATTGGTTATAATGGAAACATAAGTGGAAACTAAAGGAGTAATTATATAAATAATTGTTAAAATTGACCCAAATGGAAGTGATGACATGGGGGAAAAGAAGAGACAATTGGCAAAGGAATAGAATAGACAACTAGTAATGAAATAATAGGTGACTATCTAATTGGAGTAGAGGGTAAATTTATACCTAATTTGTGACCTCAAATAGGTGCCTTTCCTTGTATTCCTTACAAGGTTAAAACCTTAACTTATTGTAGTTCTTCATCATCTACTTCATCCCTTGGCTTGCCTTTAGTTGAAGGTTGTGCCCACTCACTTCGGCACTATGTGGATAATGTTTGAGGCCTTCTTACCTTATATTTTCTTTGATATAAATTTATTGTCTTCTCTACTTAATGAATATCCAATCGTTTGGTAGGAATAGGGAGATTTATGAGAGATGTTATGGTTATTTTAGCTCTCACAGTAGGTGAAAGGTCTTATTCAATAGAGGACTCTAGAAAAATTATATCCTCTTATCTCTCAATAGTGTTATCCTTTGCATGAATTGTTTTTTCTACCTTTTCTTGTATTACTTTCCTTAGTTTAAATTAAACTTGAGTAGTTTCTTCTTCCATTTTCACAACAACTAATGTTTCCCCTACACCTTACTTTTTCACTAGAGCAGTCATCACAGTGGGTAGATTTTATGGGTCCTTAATTTGATCTTTTGGTTGTTGGAAGGGTCTACTACTCTAGGAAATAAATGAGGCTTATCCCCTTGGTAGTGGGATTATGCATTTTACATAGCCAAGTGTGATGAAAGGATCTACTTGGATTACCCTAAGAAATTACTCACTCACACTAGTATATCTATCCCTTACTTAACTTCTACATCATATTTTGCATTGATAAATAAGAAGTCATGATCAAAAGGCTCATGATTGTAGGGAATGCCTAGATTGTGAACTTTTTGTTTCACTCTACCATGGGGGTTCCAAGCCTTATAGGGAAAATTATCTAGGGTGTAAGCTTTCCTAACACCACTAGCCTATTTGAAATGTATATGGTATGTGTATTAAATCCTCCTAATTGTAATGTGGGAGTCATGGAAGGTGTTTTTATTGATCTTAGTTAGGTCCTCATCTATCCCATTCCATAACTGACATGCAATCTCTTTCTTGGATACTTTATTTGGGACATATTTGGGGAGGTGAAGAGGGTCAACCTTGTGTCCATTGACCATAATAATAGTGTAGTCTAGGTACAACTAGTAATCACCCAATTATATGAGTGTGTTAGTGATATTCTTGGATATTGTATCTAGAGATTCACCACGAATTTCCATCAAGACTTGAGGATAAAAATAATCTACAATTATTGATATATTCCTCTTATAACCATATACATGGATAAATGAGTATAAATCATATATTTTATTCTTGATATATTCAAGGTTTGGATCATATAGAACCCCATTGTGTTTGTATATAGTCCCCACAACCACATATAAAATATATGACATCATATAAAAATTTCTACCTTGGGGGCTCCTTTCCTTGTCCAACATTAATTATTTTAGGTTAGCATTGATAATCTCCCCCAATGTGAAGGTGAATTCTAAGGTGACCAATAGGTTGAGAAGTGTTACCCTCTCTAAATGAAGGAAGCAAATGCTTGAGTGGCCAAACAAATGGTTTAGTAGTGGTATGCCAATGTGGATTCCCATCTAGAATCTAGTAATGGGCACAAGATTTTTGGTGAATTTTTTGAAAGAGGTCTCTCCTAAGAGAATCCATTTATTAACTTCTTATTTTAAATTTTTTCTCTTCTTCTAATTGATAAACTATGTAAATCAAATGTAGTGTCTGGTATGGGTAGATGTAAGTACATTTGGAAAGCTTCACCTAATATGTAGGTGATGATGGTATTATTGTTGATGTATTGTAGGAACTTATCCTCTGTAATCCTCCCTTCAAATAAAAAATCATGTGATAAGTCAATGTATGGCATGACTTCAGGTTTGGTAATTACATAATGGAGTACTTTCTATTTGAAAGGAATAGGTTAGTTTCAACTTATTTCTCCTCTATCGATATGAATTCCTCATAGGAAAATGTGTTGACACTCTCTATGACATCTTACAAAGATGACTAATTAGTGTAGATATCATTGAATACTATTACATCAAAAATTGTGTCCATGTATTCTTTTAAATCCTTGATGGATAATTTGGATGGTGCATGGGATCACATATATGTTATAGATGAAGATGTCATTTTTGGTTCCAAGTTTTAGTCACATTTGAGCTCTTATTAATGGTGGTTTGGCATTTTTTTATGTGAATTACATCTTGTTTGAACACAATTAGGGTTTCAAGTATATAAAAGGTAATATACACTCGATCTCAATAACAATCGAAGGATGTGTATTCTATTAGAAGCTCAATTTTATAACCTTTTATCATTAATTTAAAGTTTTTGTGCCATTTATCGACACCATCTACAAGCTCATCACCTTCACTTAATTTAATCTTTACCACATTAGCTTAGTTTGTATGCCACATAGGATGTTTACTCATTTGGGGGGTCCATGGTGCTATTATTTTTTACATTTATAAATATGTGGTTTAGTCAGTGGTCAATTTTTACACTTGAGCTAAATCATTAGATTTGGTGAGTCAAGAGTCCTACCCAAAATTCTCTGAATACCTAAATGTTCTTTGGGGAGATTTTAATTTAGGAAGATTTGTTAGAGAAAGTTGTCAAAGAGAAAGTTGCCAACTAAATGTCTTCAAAGACTTAAATGATCTTTGGGGGAATTCTGATTTAGGAAGATGTGTCAAATAAATTTTCTAAAGAGAATTTTTTCTATAAAAATTCTTCAAATGAAAGATGCCAAAAAAAATTACCGAATACCAAAATTTTCCCATAATAAAGTTGTTAAAGAGAAAGTTATTGATTGAAAGGATCTGCAGAATATTTTACTGATACAAAGTTATCAACCAAAAAGTTCCCAAAGACAAAAATTCCAAATACCAAAATGTTCATAATTCCAAAAAAAAGGAGACAAAATAATAAATTTGAGAAAATAAAATTGATTAAGTAAATATGAATTCTTATCAGTAATCTTCCACAATTATCAGTAATATATTAGTTCTATAAAAACATTCTAGTGAAAATGAGTTGTAGGAGGAAAATATATATAAAAAGGGTAATTTAATGCCAAAATTCCCCAAATTTCCATAGATAATGAAATATGGTAACATTCATGTACATCCATATAATGAACAATAAGGGTCCCCACTTATCCATCAAAAAATGCAAGGTGGGTGTCTTGAATACAACAAATGGCAACTCACAAGGGTGAATACTCTTGAGTTTAAAGAACCTATAATACATGGTTTTTCAATCCTAATATAAACAATGAGCCATGATATAAAATAAATGATTAGATCATAAATATGAAAGAGAATCTTGATAACTTATTATAACATACTTACTTTATCTATACCTTGGACTAGTGTGTGTGAAAGTGATATCTTTTAGTCATTGTCTAAAATATTTTAGCAAAGACATGGGATGAGTTGTAGGTTTCATTTTTATTGGGTATTAAATTAGAAAACATTTATGGATCTATGACATTGATATGCTACCATTGAGACATCCATATCCCCAATAGAGATATATTTAACCACCCTCCCTTGTGTCATATATTTTTCATGATGCATGATATATTGAAATTATTTCATAATGTAGGATTCTAATCCCTTTTGATTTTATTATAAACTTTTGGATTATGTGTCTTATGTTTTTAATTGGAAGATATAAAAAGGTGACCACCTTGAGTTGGTTTTGGTATAATTGAGTTCATCAGAATGTCCCTATCAACTCCACTCATATCAATGGTTATTGCCTTAAACAAGTGTTAGCATTTAATATGCATTAAATCCAATGAGATAAAAAAATATTTCTAAATTTGCATGGAGATATGGGAGAAACTTTTATATACCTAGTGAAATAATTTTTTGATAAAATTGTCATCATTAACTCTCTCATTACTACCTAGATTAGGGATTTTGATGTACAATGTGTAATACCCATCAATTCAATTTGGATTCAAAACACATAAGATGTTTTTTGATTATACCAATAATGATCAATTAAATTTCCATGAAATAAAATTAAAACTATTATATAAATTGGCAAAGTACCTAAAACAAATAACTAGACTAATTAAAAGAAAACATAAAAAGTAAAAGTGACTAATCTAGAAATCACAAATTATTCTAATAAAAATAAATGACTAAAAGCAGGAAACTAACAAATAAAGTAAATATAACCTATCCCTACCTCTACCATAACATTTATAGTTACTCTGGGACATATCTAAATGGAGAAACTATTGTAGCATATAATTTCACCCTTGTGGGAGAGTTTTTTAGGCCCTCTCACTCCCAGCTACAATATTGGAGTGACCTTAGGATGTGGGTATCCTATAGTGAGGTTGGAACTTTAGTTTTTTTTATGAAGCTAGCTCCTTAGATGATTCACTTTAGCTTGTTTCCCACACTAAAACCTATCGATGATTAAGGAAAAGGGAAAGAGATATTATGTGAAAGGGAAAACAAAACTAAAGACGGTGATGAACTAAAGATAAAAAGATCTATTTTTAGCTTGGAAGCCCTGATGACTACTATAAAAATTAAACAAGACATAGACTAATATGATCCTATCTCAAGGATACAATCATAAGTATTTTGTGTGGAGGTTGAAGGGAAACCCTAAAATTTGAAGGACATAAGGATATAGGTCTGTATGAGACACTACAAGTTCGTGACACTTTAAGAATGCATCGATGTCTGACATGTCACATAACCTATAAATAACCAAAATAATTAAATCAAGATACATGGAGAATTTATAGATGATGAAAAGGGACATACATCTACAAATTAAAACTCTAATAATGGAGACTTGGCTTCAAACTGGAATTAAAAAATTCATCTTATTTATTCAATAGAGTGTTATAAGGTGATTTTGATAGAGTAACCCTATCACCAATTGAAGGATCCATTTTTTGTCTCAAAATATCATATATATAGAAGAAAGGGGTGAGAGAAGAGGGCACTTGTGTGAGAGGATGGAGATGGGGTCATAATGATCAAAATCATTTTTTGGCTTCCTCAAAACCCTAACTACATTAACTCTCTTTTATAACTAGGACAAGGTCCCCATACTTATTCACTTGGTAGCATCATGATAAAACTTATTTTGGGTAGATAATTATTGAGGGTATGGCTCTGGATGATCTTCATTGAATGCATACATAATATCTGACTTTAAAACTAGACCTAAGCTCATTATAGAGGAAAAATAATCCAAAATATTGGTTTTCCTAGATTCTAGATGTCAGGGAATCGACTGGAAGCATGGTTTCACTTAATTTAAGTCATCAACCCACTTTTTAAAAGTAGGTGTGAATAACCAACTTATGTCTTTGAGGGGTATTAATGATGAATTCTAACCTTTATCTACATACTGGTTCCACCTTTGAGGTAGTCTTGCTTCTATTTTGCTTTCCTCATTTCTCCCTTACCATTGGATCTGATGCTTTCCTCTATGTCATTGATCTACCTGGTCCAACTACCATTTAATATTTTGAATGCTAATATCTATTTTATGAGACCCATATTATATTAAAAAGATCTCAAGCCTTTCAAATCTAAATGGCTACTTGCAGGTGTTCAAATTTTGACATTTGCAGGCCCATCATGGGATATTTGAGTCCTAATGGCTATTTTATGAGCTTCGAATTTGACACTAGAATGAATGTCATTAATCTTTTTGAGTCATTTCCTTTAGACACATTCCATAAAATAATTAGGTCTTTTGACTTTTTGTAGTGGAACTTTTTTTTGAAAAAAATAAGTCTATGGGATCTTTACCTTCTTGAATAATTTTTTGGGACTTTTGCTAAGTGTCATTTTCCAAAGGGGAAGTAACCTTTGAAATTTTATAGAATTCCCTTTTCTAAAGATGAATTACCCTTTATAACTTTTAAAATTAACCCTTTGCCTTTTTGAAAAGAAACCTTTGGAGGTTTTGAAATGGACCCTTCAGCTTTTGAAAAAATATATTTTTAGAAGTGAAAGGACCCTTCAAGTATTTTTTGTTTGGTCCTTTTTCCAATAATAAACCTTTGAAAATTTTGTAATTCATTTTTATATAGAAGTGCACCTTTGGGGAAACTATTTCAAAAAAAATGTCTAAAACAATTCCTAACACTTAGTCAAATAAAGTAACTTTCCCTTCAAAACTTTTCTTTTAGTCAAAATGTTTGAAGAAATTCCAACACTTAGCCCAAAAATAATTCTAAAAGAAAATACTTAATGAAAAAGAGTCTCAAAAGAAAACAACCTTGCACTTTTTTTCTTCGTCGGGCTTTTTACTCCTTACTTTGGGTTTCTTTGGTGAAGTAACTAATATATCAAACCTAAAGTCTTCTTTATTATCCCCTTCTACTTGATCATGTCCATCTCTTTAAACTAGTTAGAATTTTGGTATGTGGGCAAAAAAATGGCCAATATTTCTAGTGACTAACAAGGAAGCATACCTACTATGCTTGAGAAACTAACTCATTTACCTCATCTAATCCATGGGGCCAAGAGTCATTGTTTTCTTTGACAAGGCTAACCCTATCTATAAACTCATCTTGAATTAATAAGGGCAATAAGAATAAAATAAATATTGTTCCCAAGGCACTTAGGGAAGGGAAACACACAACTAAAAAGGATGTGCATAAGTAACTTATAAGAAAACATGAAAAAATGATATTAAAATTATAATATATACAATGGCTGCAAACTCTTCTAATAGCAAGGCTTTAGATGAATACCATTGACTAGGATGGGTAGTACCTCTCCATCTATTTGGGATAGCTAAAAATCATTATGTTGTTTACATCTATGGATCAAATAAGGATAACTCCACAAGCTAACAATTTTGGTATAGTTTCCTAGATTGGCCTTAATTGAATCCCACTTGAGTACTAGATCCCCTTCCTTGAAACTTCATGAAGAAACTCCTTTGTCAAAAGATCTCTTCACTTGTGCTTGATGAATTTTCATGGCTAGCATGGATTGATTTCTTATCTCTTCCAACTCCATAAGTTCATCATACCTGATCTCCTTAGGCTCATTCTCTAACAACTCAAGTTGATGAATTAGTTCTAAAGTAGGAAACTCAATAGAAATGGGTAACCTTGCTCCCTTACCATATACCATCTTGTATGGAGAGTTGGCTATTGATCTTTCATAGGTGATCCTATCATTCCATATATCTAAATTCAACTTGAGATTCCATGACCTCTAATTGTCTTCAATAGTCCTTTTTATGATCTGTAATAGGTTCTTATTCATAGATTCAGTAAGGCCATTACCTTGTGGATAATAGTTTGATGAAGTGCTAAGATAAATCCAATGTTGGAAAGCCCATTGGCTCATCTTAGTTCCCACAAAATCCATTGCATTATTAGAAATAAAAGTTTAAGGAATTCCAAATCTAATAATTAAACCTTCATATAAATCTAGAACATTGGTCTCATTTGCTTCTTTCAATGCCACTGCTTCTATCCAATATGTGAAGTAATCTATAGCAGTTAGAATCCATTTATGTCCTAAACTTGAAGGAGGATTTATGAGACCGATAAATTCCAATCCCCATTGGAAAAAGGGTTGAACCATCACAATTGGTTCAAGAGGTAGGGCTAAAAGTTTAATTTTTCCTAAAAACATAGCACATTGTTTGCACTTTCTAAGTTATGCATGGAAATCACCAAATATAATAGGCCAATAATACCCACCTCTCATGATCTTAGGAGATGTAGTTCTTACATAAAAATTTCCTCCAACATGTCCATCGTGGAATTATTTAAGAAATCTCTAATTTTAGCTTGTCTCTATACACCTCAACAACATACCCTTGATATATTTCTTGAGCAACAAACCATCAATAAGAAAAAATGGAATTTATTGAAACCTATAATATCTTCTTTTTGAAAAACTTATATGAGAGGGATAAATACCATCTTGGAGATAGTTTACCAAGTCATGAAACTAGTTGGAAGGTGAGGTATGACCAGCTGCAACCTCTTCATCATTTGACACCAAAACAACCTCATTAGTCTTTTGCAAGTCTTGAGATAGATACTTAAAAAGTACTTTACCTATAATAGAATTTATGACCTTAATTTCCTCAACACACTCCATTATTTTAGTTATCCAACCAGCTCTCTTCTTGTTTATATCTTTCTTCAAAAGGCACTCCTTGATGCTTTGATGGGAAACTATTAGGTATATCTTATTTCTAGACAACAAGTATCTAAATTTTTTGAGAGACCTTATAAATGAAAGTACATGATTTTAAACAAAATATTACCTTATTTAATACTCTCCCAAGCCTTGACTAAAGAAGGCTATTGGCTGCTGCAAAGCTTCATGATTTTATTGCATAAGAATGCTTGAAATGGTGTCCATGTTATCATATGTATACAAAATGAAATCCTTTGTGAAAGATAGATTTATAAGTGTAGGAGCACTAGCTATGGCCTTATTAATCTCATTAAAACTCTTTACTCCTTATTTGGATAATATAAAACTCTAATTCTTCTTAAGCATGGTTGTAAGTGACTTAGCTAAAATGGTAAAATCTGAAATATATCTCTTTATGAAAATAATTTTCCCTAAGAATATTTGCAAAGCCTTTTTGTGCTTAAGCAAGGAGAGTAAAAGAATGGATTCTACCTTTTTAGAATCTATGTTTAAACCATACTTTTAAACCACATGTTTAAGAAGCTTACATTTATGAAATGAGAAGATGCACTTATTTGGGATTTAGAGAAACCCCAAATTGCCTACACCTTTTAAACACTTGCTTGAGATGAACCATGTGTTCACTTACACTCTTTGAAAACACTATTATATCATCCAAATAAAAAATTAAAAACTTGTTAATAAGGACTTGGAATGCCATATACATGGCTCTCTAAAAGGTCACTCCAGCATTAGATAAACCAAAGGGCATCTTTATGTATACAAATCTCCCCCACTTGGTTGTGAAGGCTATCTAAATTTGTCCTCTTACTTGACCAAAATTTAATTTTATCCACTATATCCATCCAACAAAAAAAACTTCTCTAAACATGTAACCAACTATAAAATTTGTTCCATTAATGGCAATGGATAGTGATCTTTAAGTGAAGCTTTGTTCAAGTCATGAAAGTCAACAAACAATCTAATCTCACCATTATTCTTCCATACTGGAACAATATTTGCCACCCAAGATGAGTGCTTGATTGGAAATATATTAGACTACTCTATGAGCTTATGATACTTAGCTCTCATCAAAGGCTCAAGATTAGGATTAATGGGCCTTTATCTTTATCTCACTAGTTTAGTTTTAGCCTATAATTGAATGGTGTGTTGAGCTAGAGTTGGGTCAAATCACTTAATATCACTAAATTTACATGAAAATACATCAGAAAAACTTTTACATAACTCAATGATGACTTCTTTTTGTGAAGGAGTGCATACCTTACCCAACTTCAAATTCTTACTAGCTACAATCTCTACATTGGCATAGTGTTCTTTTTTTGTTTACAAGGATGATTATCTTTCCTTAACTCATCATCACCACTAAAATTGTTCTCAAGTGTGACCAATCCCTTGGGTAACTTTTTTTTTAGTTGCACAATATGATCACCATACTACTGCAAGTACTTTGATTAGTTTCTTAATGAAACTTATCGTCTTCTTATAATAATCTCATAATTTGATTGTTATTTTTGAACACTTGCCAATTATCATGATTATCTAGAATAGGTATTACAGCCACATTTATGTGTGATTTAACTTTTTCACTTTTTATATCAGCTAGGATACTAGATTGTGCCCCAATGGTAGCCAACCTATCTGCATGTTTATTCTCACCTCTTAGTATTGCTTGAATGTTAAACACTTGAAAATATTAAAGTAAGTCCCATATTTAATGCTTAGAATATTTAAGCAAAAAAATATTTCATACATTTAAACCTTTTACTTTTTGAACTATAAGTTCACTATCACCAAAAGATTGCAAAGTGTTGACTTTCATCTTCCTATCCCACTGTAAACCGCGAACTAGTGATACTCGGCAACATTATTTGAACAACAAAACTAGAACTTAATAAAAGAGAAATACCTTTGATTTTTTGGATAAAATAACATAATTCCAGCCCTAGTACCATGTTTATTCCTTGATCCATCAAAGTATAATTTTCTTAAACCTTCACTAGACTCATCATCCTTAACCATGGCTAGAATTGGTATATCATTCTCATGAACGAAATACACACCAAATACTTTTTAATTAAATTATATTATAAGGATAATGATCATGAAAATTATAATCCCACTCATCAAGAAAAATATCTGGAACTCCATTCAAAGGTGATTCTTTTTCTATTCCACTAGTTTCTAGTTCCTCATTTGAGATGATATAGTTATTGTTCACAACACTTGGCATATATGGAGCCAAATAAGAACATGAAATAGGTTCAAAATGAATTATTATCTATGTATCATACCTAGTTATAAAAATAAAATAAGTCCAATCAATTGATAAATATCCCTTAATCTTTAAGGTAAATTCCCTTGAAAGGCACATAACAAAGTAAGGAGGTAAGTCTAGCACAACAACATCCTATTGAATAATAAATTAGGACAAGCATGTAATGTAAATTTCAGATATTTAATGATGCATATAATATTTTTTAGTGACCCATACAATTTAAATACCCCCTTAGTATTTGGCTCATAAACAAGGACAAGCTTGTCTGGGATCTACATAGGCATACTTGTGCTACTAGCTCCACTATTGACCATACAGTTATGAACCAAAGTATCACCCACTATCAAAGAAAGGTAGAAATGAGGAGTTTTATTAGGTTTTTATCTATTTTTTTTCCATTTTTACCATATTATTTACTTATTTTACTTTTTTTTAGTTATCTAATCCGAATTAGTCAATATAACACCTTCGTTTTCAACTGGTTTTGGAGATAATTTGAGAGATGAAAGCTCTTGGTTGAGCATATTTTTTTTTTTCCTAGAATGGAAAGATAATCCCAAACTCTAATTCTAACATTATAATTATTCATATAATCCATTATATTGAAATTAGACCCACTAACCTTTGGTTACACTTTTTCAAATAATGGTTGGTCATGAACTAGAGGTATTTGATAAACTTTACTAGCCTCTATATTCTAATTTTTTTGAGTTGTAGGGGCATAAAGTTACTCTTTTATACTATTAGAAACAACATTAGGAGTAATTGAATCATTTAAACCTATTTATTCTCATCAATGTCTCTTATTTTATCTTTAGTTATAGTTGTAACTTGACCACTTGCATTGTTAGTTTCAACACCCTGAGTAAAAATAACATGATCATCCATTTTCTAATTCACATTAATGACATCAAGCTTCCATTTAACTTATTGATTTTATATTTATGATTCCAAAATTTTATCTTGGTACTGACCAATAAAACTCTTCTTTTGTCATTTTTGGCATAGTGATGTTTTGTGATACTAATGCCTAGTTTTTAGCATCATTAAGATTTGAGGGCTACCAACCTGAATCTTACATCAAGTTATTTTGAGGTGGGATGGGAATAATGGATTTTGAAGTAGAAGGAGCATTAGGATCAAGGGTATCATATTGTTTATCTAGATTTATGGTTCCTTGTGCTTGGTAAGGTGGTCTATTCTCTTTAAAACCTTAATAAGGAGGTGTTTGATCTATAAAGGGCTGATAGGTAGTCTAATTTTGTTGTTGATAAGACTTATTAGGATTGAATTATTGCCTCTTAAGTTTTAATATTTCATTCCCAAATTATTGTAGCAAACCTTTCAACTCTCTTATCTCACTAGCTTGACTAGTAGGGGTTATAATTTGAGCTTGAGGGGATGGGATAGGAGATAAGGATGGAATTTGAAGAATTTGAGGGGATGGTATAGACTTAATTTCTATGAATATAAGCATTTGATGTTTTGGAAAAAGCTTACTAGCTTGTGTCAAACTATTCTCTAGTCTTATTATAACCTCATAAGCATTTGGCAAAGTAGTACCACCCATTTACTATATAATCACACTAATGTCAGATTTAAGGGATTTTAAATAATACACGAATGCATATTTAGTTGATGGCCTAATCAACATAGGTATCCTAGTCCATGTTTTTTGGAATTTGACGTTAAAATCAGACATAAAGTCATTATAGTCCATGTTTACCTCTATAATATGAGACTATCTCCTTAGATTCTTCACTTTGGCTTGTTTCCCACACTAAAACCTACTACTAATTAAGGAAAAGGGAAAGAGAGATCATGTGAAAGGGAAAATTAAACTAAGGATGGTAGTTCACCAAAGATGAAATGATCCACTTTCAGCCTAGAATCTCTAATGACTACTGTCAAATTTAAATAAGACATAGACTAATATGATCCTATTTATAGGCCACAAGCATAATTATTTTGTGTGGAGGTCAAAGAGAAACCCTAAAATTTGAAATACATAAGGAAATAGGTCTGTATGAGGCACTACAATCTCATGACACTTCAAGAAGGCACTGATGTCTAACACTTCACACAACCTATAAAGAACCCAAAGAATTAAAGAAAGATACATGCAAAATTTATAGATGATGAAAAGTGACATACATCTACAAATTAAAACTCCAATTAATGTACACTTGGCTTCAAAATAGAATTAAAAAATTCATCTTATTTCTTCAAGAGAGTGTTACAAGGTTATTTTGATAGATTAACTCTATCACCAGTCAAGGGATCCTTTTTTTGGCTCAAAAGCCTCTATATATAGTAGAAAGGGATGAAAGAAGCGAGGTATTGCATGAGAAAATGGAGAGGGGGTCATAATGACTGAGATCTTTTTATGGCTTCTTTAAACTCTTGAATGCATTAACTCTCTTTTATTACCAGGACAAGGTCCCCATACTTATGCACTTGACAACATCATAATCAAACCTATTTTGGGTATTTTCTTGTCTAGGGTATGGTTCGATATGCTCTTCATTGAATTTAGACATCAAATATAACTTTGAAACTAGACCCAAGCTCATTATAGATGAAAAGCAATCCAAAATATTTGTTTTCTTGGATTCTGGATGTCAGGGACTTGATTGGAAGCATGGTTTCACTTCTTCATTTAAGTCACTGACCCACTTTCAAAAAGTAGGTGTGAATAAACCACTTGTGTCTTTGAGGGGTCTTAATTATTAAGTCTAACCTTTATCTATGTACTGGTTCCACCTTTGAGTTAGTCTTACTTCTATTATGCTTACCCTCACTTCTCCCTTATCTTTAGATTTGATGCTTTGCTCCGTGTCATTGATCTACCTAGTGCCACTACCATTTAATATTTTGAATGCCAACAACAATTTTATCAGATCCATATTTGATGTCCATGTAGACATCTTAGGCCTTTCAAATCTAAATAGCTACTTATAGGGGTTCAAATTTTGACATTTGCAGTCCCATCATGGGATATTTGAATCCCAATGGCTATTTTATGAGGTTAAACTTTGACACTGGCATGAATGTCTTTAATCCTTTTGGGTCATTTCCTTCATACACTTTCCAAAAAATAATTAGGTATTCAAAATTTTTATAGCAAAAATTTTTTCTAAAAGAAATAAGTCTGCAGGATCTTTGCCTTCTTGAACAATTTTTTTGAACTTTTGCTAAGTGTATTTTTTTTAAGGGAAAGTACCCTTCAAAACTTTGTAAATGAAACCTTTGCCTTTTTGAAAATAAACCTTTAGGTTTTTTGAAATGGACCCTTCATATTTTGAAAAATTACCTTTTCTAAAGGGAAAGGACCCTTCAGGTTTTTTCTATTTGGTCCATTTTGCCACGAATAACCCTTCAAAAAAAATTTAAGTGCCTTTTTTGTATAAGTTCCCCTTCAAGTAAATTGTTTTAGAAAAAATGTCTGAAACAATTACTGACACTTAGTAAAATGAAGTAGCTTGCCCTTCAGAACTTTTCTTTTGGGAAAAATGTCTAAAGAAATTCCAACACTTAGCCATAACAAAATTTTGAAAGAAAATAATTAATGAAAAAGATTCTCTAAATAAAAAAACCTTGTACTTAACCTGAATTCTTCTTTCTTTCCCCTTTCTACTTGATCATGTCCAACTCTTTAAACTAGTCAAAAAATTTGTATGTGGGCCAAAAATTGGCCAACAACAACCATGAAGTAATGCCTCAAAAAATTTTCATTGATTAGGTATGTCAATTCATTACCTCAGAGGTCCCTCAAATAGAAATCATTTTTACCTAAGATTTTATAGATTTATTAAGGTATTATCCATAGTGGGGTGAACTTGTGATGCTATCCTTGCTTTTCCTCAACTTTGTCCCATAGAATCACTAGTTCAAAAATCCTGAATGCTTTAGATTTTGCTCTCTTATCATACCATATTTTAACTACATCATGTTTCTTGTTGAATTTCTATAGGGCTTCAGTCCTAGATTCTTCTATTTTTATTATATCCAACAATGTAGACTATATCCTCTCATTAGTTTCCATGTAGTCTTATATGAACTAATATGTTTGTAACCTAAACATGGTTTAGAATACTAGTTATTTCCCATAGACTAGTAGATATGGTGAAGCTTTAAGGGCCTACTTGTATCATGTTTGAGCTACCTAGAGTGAATACTTTAGAAAGAGATGCCTCTCTCTAGGCTTATCCATACCATATTTATTGATAGTCTTAATTAGTATCTTGTTGGTCACTTCAACCAATCCTTTCCCATGTGAGTAGTGATTGGATGATGATTTAATTTTGATCTTATTATCATGGACTGATTCAGTAAAATTGGCTAATTGAAACCTAGCCCATTGTCACAAACCAAGGAAATATGAATACCAAACCTAGTTATGCTATGTTCTTCAAGGAAATTGATCACATATCATGCTCTTAAATTCTTGGTGGTTGTTACCTCAGTCCTCTAGTGTAATAATCTATAGTGGTGAGCACAAATTTGTACCCAATTAAAAATCTTAGGTTGATAATACCAATTAAATCTAAGCCTTATTTGGTGAATGGCCTCTTGTCAATCATGGGTTGTAGTGGCATTATTTCATGCACTTCTCTTTTTTCCATGACCTAACATTCATGGCACGTCCTTACATAAGAATGAGCATCCTTGAAGACTATTGGATAATAATAACCCATTTTGAGTATTCTATGGGCTATGGTATTACTAGATGGATGGTCATTACTAATATTTTGATGTAGATTTTTAGAATCTCTTAGGCTTCCCAATGTGATACACATCTTAAATAGATGAATTCATAATTTTTACTATAGAGAATTCCCTTTTTGATCATATAATGAGTAGATTTATGTTGAAGTCTTGTCAATGATGTCTCCAAGGTGTCCAAAAATGTCCATGAGGTGGAAAAGAGTATCATGAGGTGTCTTGTGTGCTATAAGGACAATGATAAAGTGTGTTTTAGTGTTATTACATGGTTATTCAATGTTTCACTTAGTGAGGTAGTTGGTGGGTATTATTTATGTTGTGGTCATGTTATACAGACCCTATGGGGTGTTATGAGTTCTTGGAGTTCATGTGAAAGTGAAAATAATTCATCAGAGAAATTATATGAATGTCTACCTTATCCTAGTCATCCTGGAAAATCAGGCTGAGTAAGTAAATTGGTGATGTTTGAATTTGCATGTGTATAAGTATTATAATGATGTAAGTTTTAGGTCATGATATGGTGTGTAACAAAAGTTATGGCAATGCACAGTTGGTCTCTTAGGTAGAATTCACTAGTTTCCCTACTTAGCCAATTTTGAAATATCAATTGACCATTATATAGGTATTCCAAGTGTCAAAACCTCATTTGATCAGATCAAGGATCTAATAGTGAGTGTAGATGAATATCTAATAGTGAGAATAAGGTCAATAAGTCAAATATTCTTGAGATTAAACTTGATGGTGACATGTGTCAAAAACATTGTGTTTTAGTAGTAAATTAATAGTGTAAATCAATTCAATAAGTCAATAAGCACAAAATGCACATGGGGATGACAAGTGGCATAAGAGTGTTAAATAATAGGACACAGAGAAGGCATGTGGGGCTGCCAAATGTCACAATCTCAAAAGCCTTGATTAAAGATCAATAACTAGCATTAAAAGTCAAGGATAAGATACTCCTAACGAGATCGATAGAGTGAATTTGATTAAGTTTCTAAGGGGAACAAGATGAATCCACGTGTTTTAAGTTGTTGCCTTTTTAGCGACTATTGGAATTTAATATTTCAAATTAACAAAAGAAAACCAATGCTCTTGTTTTGTTTATATCTTTTGATGGAAGTTGAATTTGAAGGTGATATAAAAAGCAAAGTTTTTAGGGTTTCCAAGATATATCTATAAAAATTGTTTATAATGTATAAATATTTATACAATTACATTTATTAAGATACAAATTTGACTATGTATTGGACCATCTTTTATAAGTGACCCGAGAAGGATGTTTGTGTTTATATTGATGGTGTTTTTATGTGTAAAGGTAAATTATAAATTAGAGAGTGTTTTAGAATCCATGGGGACCATGTGTGTGAATTTTTCATGTTTTTCCAATCCATATTTAGTATGAATAAATTCTTAGAAGTTGATTATTTATTCATTCATGGTGTTATTGTATACAAGAATAATGTTTGAGAAGATTGTGAATATGTAGAGGAGTGTAGTGATGGATGTAATCACTTAAAGGTATCTTAAGGGTCATGTGGAGTGGAAATATAAATTTTAAAGTGATATTATGTTCCTAATTATCTTGGTGAATTACTAGAGGGGTGAATAGGTCTCCATGAGACCTAAAAGAGCTACTAAGGCATATTTGAAAGTTGTAACTTATTAAAGGTGACCCATGGATGTAATGGCCAACCTATGAGGTTGGTTTTGAGATATGTCTTATTTTTATAGAAGAATTAAGGTTTATGATAAGTATTATGTCCAAATAAGAAGATGATATTCATGAAGGATCTATAAGGAGTGAAATTAAAGCTAATTATTTTAAGAGTTGAGAAACGAAGGAAGAGGAGAGTGAGTGTGCCTAGTAGATAGATTAGAGATTAGAGTAAGTTAAGGATTGTGTGTATGACTTATAGGTCATAGTTTTGATGTCACAATAGTGTAATTATAGGATTGAAGATTGAGGGTCATCAAATAGGTTTAGAGTGATCTGAAAGGGTGTTTTAGATCTATTGCTTGTGTGTGCAAGCTTGAGAAAGTGTGAAGGGTTGAAAGAGAGCTTTTATACATTGTTTCTCCATTATAATTAAAGGCAATCAGATTTTTAGATTTGTTAATTTCAAAGGTTTTGTATGGGTTTTAAACATCTAGAAAAATTTGGTGCTTATTCATGTTTAGGGGTGATTTTTCCTTGTGAAGTAGGTGCTTCACTAAAATGTCTCACATTTATGATCATCTTATAAGACAATTAGTCCATGTGTTTTTAGGCTTGAGATTTAGTTTTATTCCCCATGAGGGTTTCCTACATAATGCATGTGTTGTGTACTTGATCTTGCATCATATTTATTTTTCATTGTTATGAATGACTTGTATGTTTTATGAATTCTTATGGTGATTGATTAAGGTTTTTAAAGGATTGGAATTGAAGTTTGGATTATCTTGCATCACTAATCCACCCCTTCCCACTTCTAAATGATTGTACCTCTAATAATTGGTATTATATCCACACTTTATTATAATTTTTAACCACTTAAAGGTGATCTAAGGTAAAATATGGCAAGTCAACATATGCATGGTTTCTATAAAAATAAAAGGTGAAGTTAAGGACTCATTCAAAGTCAATTTGATGATGAGGAAAGATTGAAAGTCAAGTAAGAGAATGGGTATGTGGGAGTCCCCTAAGTTTTGGGACTATTAGTCTCTCATAATAAATGGGTGTCTCTATCTATGCTTCTTAAGAGACATATGTCATATGTAGAAGTAATTGTGCATGATCTAGGTGATAAACTAGATGCTATTATTAGTAAAAGTGAGGGAGCAACAAGTTTATAAGCTTTCTCCAATGGTTGGAAATGAAAAGCTTCAAGAAACCCATTTAATAACATTGGTTTTAAAATCAAAATATAGTCAAATTTTGATGCTTGGTTCAATATGTCAAATCATAAAGTATGAAGGTACATTTATTTTAAAAGTGGCTTCAACATCTGTTAGATATCATGGTGTGGTATTATGAAAGGAAATTTGAGGTAAATCATGTAATTTTGTCATGATTGGAGATGGTATAAAGGTGCTCAAGAGGAACCAAAGTTAGGAACTTAGGGGGAGTATCTCTGAATATTCTAAAAGTGTGATCACTCATATTTGTTTGATATTGTGTGTTTCTTCTTCATATAGTAGGGTATGGTCAAGAAGGTGTGTTTTCAATGAGAAAAACTATGAATATCTAGTAATAAATGGTATGCATAGTGATAATGGGAGTTTATATCATCTCTAATATTAATTCCCTTCTTGATTTTAGTTTTTAAAAACATTTCAAAACTTTTAGGTCCTCAATATCATCAAGTAATCCCATTTTGTCAATGTGTCAAAGGGGGAGAAAGTGTTTGTTGAAGAAGTAAGAGTATATGCATAGTATTATGTTGGTGTTAACATCAATGATAAAGTGGGATATTTTTTAAGTGTTGTCAATGATGTCTCCAAGGTGTCCAAAAATGTCCATGAAGTGGCAAATAATGTTCATGAGGTGTCTTATGTGCTTTAATATGCTTAAATATTCTTGCATGGTTATTCAGTGTTTGACTTAGTGAGGGAGTTTATGGGTGTTATTGATGGTGTGTTCATGTTTTAGAGACCCTATGGGGTGTTATGAGTGCTTGGAGTGCTTGTGAAAGTGAAATGAATTCATCAGAGTAGTCATGTGAATTTCTAAGTTCTCTTAGTCATTCTTAGTAAATCAAGCTGAGTTAGCATATTAATCACATATACATTCACACACGTGATAATGTCATAAGCATTTGATCACAAGGGTCTGATCAATTTTTTTCCAATATCTTATGGTCCATGTTTTGGGTCATGCGATGTTGTGTAGAAAAAGTTATGGTAGTGCAAAGTTGGTCTCTAAGGTAGATTTCACTAGTTTCCATACTTTGCCAATTTTACAATATCAAGTGACCATTATATAGGACTGCCATGTGTTGAAACATCACTTGATGAAATCGAGGATCTAGTGGTGAGTCTTCAATCATATAGTTAAATAGCTAAAAGTGAGCACAAGGTTAATAATTCAAAGATTCCTGAGATTGAATGTGATGGTGACATGCGTCATAAACATGGTATTTTAGCATTAGATTGATGGTGTGAATCAATTCAATAATTTAATAATCATAGAAGGAACATGAGGCTTCCAAGTGGCATAAGATAATTAAATATTAGGATACATAGAAGGCATGCAGGATAACCCAGTGTCATAATCTAAAAAGCCCAGATCAAATATCAATGACTAGTGTTGAAAGTCAAGGATAGGAGATAGATGGAGAGAATTTGATTAAGTTTATAAGGGTCATGATATGAAGACACATGTCTGAAACTATTTCCTTTTAGTGACTGTTGGAATTTAAATTGTCAAATTAACAAAGGAAAACTAGAGCTCACTATTTTGTTTACATATTTTAATGGAAAATGAATTTGAAGGTGATATAAAAATAAAAGTTTTTAAAGATTCCAAGGGCTATCCATAAAAAATGTTTATAATATTTGAATATATATAAAATTTTAGTTACTAAGATCCAAATTTTATTATGTGTTGACCATCTTCTGTAAGTGACTTGAGAAGTATGTTTGTGTTTGTATTGATGGTGTTTTAATACTTCAAGGTGAATTATCAATTTGAGAGTATTTTAGACTCCATGAGGACCACTTGTATGAATTTTTGATATTTAACCAATCCATATTTAGTATGAACAAATTATTAGAAGTTTATTTTTTTTCAGTTTATGGTGTTCTAATGTACAAGACTAATGTTTGATCAAATTATGCATATGTAGTGAAGGATGTAATCACTTAAAGGTGTCTTAGGGGTCATGTGGAATCAAAATATATATTTGGAAGTGGTATTGTGTTCCTAATTTTCTCATTTAAGTACTAAAGGGGTGAATATGTCTCCATGAAACCTAAAAGGGATACTAAGGCCTATTTCAAAGGTGTAACTACTTAATGGTGACCCATATATGCTATGGCTCACCTATGAGGGTGGTTTTGAGATATTTCTTAGTGTGATAGAAGACTTAACGGTTAAGGAAAGTATTATTTCCTACCAACAAGATGATATTCAAGAAGGATCTATAAAGAGTGGAATCAAAGGCGATGATTTTAAGAGTTGTGAAATGAAGGAAGAGGAGAGTGAGTGTCCCTAGTGGATGGATTGAAGAGTAGAGAAGGTTGAGGATTATGTGTATCACTTTTATGACATAATTTTTATGTCATAATAGTGTACTTGTAGGATTGAAGATTTATGATGAGAAAAGAGGTCTAGAGTGATTCAAAATGGTATTTTGGATGTATTGCTTGTGTGTGCAAGATTGAGAGAGTGTGAAGGGTTTAAAGAGAGGTGTTATACATTATTTCTCCATTAGATTGAAAGGTAATCAGAATTATGGAGTTTATTATTTCAAAGGTGTTGTGTGGGTGCTCAATATCTAGAATAATTTGGATCTTGTTCATGCTTAGGGGTGGGTGTTCATTATGAAGTAGGTTATTTACTAAAAGGTCTCATGTTTGTGATAATATTATAGGAAAATTAGTCCATGCATTTGCAAGATTTATAGTGGTTTATATTACCCATGATAGTTTCCCACATAATTCATTTTTTTTGTATTTTATCTTGCATCATCTTTCTTATTCACTATTATGAATGACTTGTATGGTTTATGGATGCTCGTGGTGATTGATTAAGGGTTTGGAAGGATTAGAATTGAAGTTTGGATTATATTTCATCACTGATTCACCCCCCTCTCAATGATTTTACCTCTAACATTTTAAGCCTTAAGGCTCTCATTTATTTTCTCTTAAGTTCTTGGGGACATGTTTAAGTGAATAAGAAATAAATAATTCATGAATACCATTCATATTTGGAAACTTGTGTTTAGAAGACTTATTGAATGGTGATTTATGGGTCTAGTCCAGTCACAAACTAGATAATATATTATCCTCTGATTATCTTTTTAGGTTTAATTTCAATGTCAAACTCCTATAGTTTTTCCATCCATTTACCCTTATTCTCTCCCAACTCATTGTGTCTTAACATAAGCTTGACAACATGATATGATAGAATAGTGATCATATTGTTCTTGAGAATATAATGTTAGAACTTCATCACTGATTTTAGAAGGGTGAAGATCTATTTGTTAATCATTTAATATTTGAGCTCTGCATCCTTTAAGTTCATTCTCATGAAAGTAATAAAATGTATTCTTTCCTCTTTATTTTACATGAGCACAACAACAATTGTATGTTTTGAAGAGAATGAGTACGGTAATAACTCCTTAATGAAATATAGGCTTACCAATATTGGGGCCTATGATATAACATTTTTTTATGTCTTGGAAACAATTCTTGGTTTTAAGTCTTTGTTAAACTTTGTCATCCTACTTAATCATTGTATTCAAAGGTTTGGTAATCTCTAAAAATCTTGATATAAATGTTATTACAAAATTAATCTTCCCAAAGAAGGACATGATCTCCCTTTTACTATTTGGGAACATTAATTTGGAAATTCATTTAATTTTTTTTGGGTCAATGGTGATCCCATATTTTTTCATAATAAGGCCCAACAACTTACCTTTTGTAACATTTAATATTCTCTTTTTTGGGTTTAATGAGATACCAAACTTCCTACATTTTTTAGATATGGACTGAAGATTGTCTATGTGATCAACTCTATTTTTTAGAAAATAGTAAGTTCATCCATGTATATGATTATGGATTTAACTATTATCCCTTTGAATACATCATCTATGGCTCTTTTAAAGTATCTCATACATTGATTAGGGAAAACAACATCTTATTATATGCATAAGTTCTCCATTTGATGGTAAATATAGTTTTATTTCTATCCTCTGATTTTACCAATACTTGATTATTTCCTAAAAATACATCTAATTAACACATCATTCCAAAATATATAATAGTATGTATCACCTCATATAATGATGGTAGAGGATACTTATCTTTCTCAAAATATTTTTTAAGGTTTTTGAAGTCAACACAGTTTGATTTTGTTATTCTTTTTCCTAACTAGAATTAGATTATCCACCCATGTTGAATACCTGATAGGAATGACTATCTAAGCACTTAGAAATTTATCTAATTACTTATAGATAAATGGTTATTTAATATAATTAACTAGTCTTTTGCCTCTACCTAAATGTCTTATGATCTGGCTTGAGTGGAATCCTATGCGTGATGACTCTAGGATTGAATATCCTCAAGTCATCATATTCCATCCAATTACATCCTTATATACAATGATCAAGTCCTTGACACTTTGTATCTCCTTGTGAGTACATATTAACCTAGTATTAATGAGGTGTAGGTTTTCTTCCATCACCCAAAATCATAAGTTGAACTCAGACTCATTAACCTTGAGTTATTTTTATTACTAAGATTAAGGATCCATATCAAAGGATATTTCCAAGGAAACCATCCCCAATGGAATAAAAATTTTATTTAGTTAGATGACATCCTCTTCATCCAATGTTTTGGGGCACCTATGTATTATTTCCTCATCATCAATTATCTAGGACTCAAATTATACTAAATTGATTAGAAACTAGATGATCTATTGATCATAATCAAACCCTTAAAAATTTTCAATATTACCTGGCACTAATGAACAAGGTACCAACTTGATGGATAAATTCTATACTTTCAACTCTTGAAAGGGTGTTAAATTTTCTACTAAAGTGGCTAGTGAGTTAGCAACTTAGTTTTATTCCCTTAGTATGGCCACTATTTTTAATGCCTTGAATTACTCAATTAAATCCTAGGCCATGTGTTTGTATTTATTTAAGTATGAAAATTTACATTGATAGTTATTTCTAACCTAGTTGATCACTAGTTTTGAGTCTCCATATACCAATAATTATTTAATGTTGTTCATGACAACAAACTATAATCTAAAAATCAAGGCTTCATACTCTAATTTATTATTGTTGCATGGAAATTGGAGCCTATATGCTGCTACGTATTTATTTTATTGTGGATCTACCAACTTGATACCAACACCTAATCCTTACTTGTATATTGTTCCATATAAATGGAGTGTCCATAATTAGGAAATTTATTGTAACTCTTCTTGTGCTTCATATTTCATAGTTAATGTATAAATTCCAAGACTATGATATTTATAACTTAATTATTCATTAGTAGTGTTGTACTCTATAATAGGGTGCTTCATATTTGGCTCCTGATCGATCCTAATCTAGTTATAATTTCCTCTCCATGGCATCCAAATGTGTGAGAAGTCTGTGCAAAGATATAATTGAGCATCTTTGACCAATCTCTACTCAGTAGTTTCCCATTCCACTTAGGACTATAAACCACTAGTATGTCAATAGTCATATGTACTTGAGGTTCTGATTCAACCTAGATGCGTACATCATTATGTTATCTTATTGTAGGAACTACTATTTTATCTATCTATGAAATAGTCCTCTTGGATGGACTTGGGGTCAAACCAAGCTTTTAGAAAATGGAAGTTGGCATCACAATAGCTAAGGCTCTAGAATCTACCAAATAGTTGTGTATATTATTACTAATCTACAAGAGAGTTGCCTATGATAGAATTTCATAAAACCTCCTTCTGCTATGTGATTTGTGGTAGTTTAAAAAGAGTGATATTAGCCTTGATGTTTTTCATATCCTCAATAATATTATATAATACCTTAATTTGTTCTTCTCTATGTTGAGGCTGATCATTAAATTTTGGTGGAGGAGGATTGTTATCAAATTTAGGATTTAGGGGGAAAATTGTATTATTAGGAGTAGAAGTGGTGAGAGGCTGCATGTTCTTTACATTTTCATTATTCCTATTAAACTGGTGAAACACTTTCACTTCATCAAAATTATCCTTTGGAAAATTGTCATCTTTACTTGGGAAGGAAAACTTACAAGTTTTAAATAACATAGCTAAACTTGAGGATCCAAATTCATGAGGGAGCTTTACAAGATTCATGATTTGATCTTATCTGACCATTTCCATTTGGAAGATTTAAAAGGCTACACATAACTCTAAATAGTATAATTCCCCATGATGTGATGTGTTATGAACTCTACACTAATTAGATAAATCTATCTCTATGATATTGATATCTATAAATTTAATGGACTATTGATGTTCTATAATATTGGTGGGTGTATTGAAATCCCCTTTGTATCTTGTAAATTTAGAATTCTAGTTATAGTTTTGATTGGTGATATTACCCATACTTTTATACATATTGAAGAAAACTTTCTCAACTTTTGGAACATTACTTTTATAAAATCTAACTCATATTTGATGGATTGAATACCTTAGGTGACTATTATTTTGTAGTGACTGAGATGTTGATTTTGTTGTTAGCCATTCTTTTATGTTTGATTGTTTAGGAAATCATCATTTTATTTAGTTTATTTCTACATCATGGGAGGTAGAGTTTACAATTTATTTTGGTTGAATGCAACAACATTATGATTACCATGTGGAATTAGATTCAAAGATGTAAAGAAATTATTGAATATTTGTCTCCCTAAATTCTAGGGATTGAGTTATGGATTGCATTGTTTGTCAATGTTAATAATTTCCTCATATTATAAGAATAAAGTATTATAATTGGTACCTCTTTTGATACATACTATATTAATGGGATCTAAAATATTCTTATACATATTGAGTGATAAATTTCCCTATAGTTTGTATGATGTGTTTGGCTAACTATACTTATTCTAGAACCTTGCATTAAAGTATCCAATTTATTCATTGGTATTCCTTTTCATGTTGGTGAAATGATGATACACCACACATGGATTACTAACTTGACCAAACTGTGCAACAAAATTATTTTGATATGTATTCCATGAGGTGAAATAATTTTCTTACAAATTTAGATAACAATCATAAGCAAAATATTATAGAGTGAATGGAAAAAATATAGATAAAACATCCTCATATGTAACATTCATTGATCTTAGAGAAACCTTGAAAGATTTAATGTGATTTTTCACCATTATAAAACTTGAAGGGGAAAACATAGACATATATTTCTCTAGGTTCCTTGGTATATTGTGTTGGTCTCTAAGATTAGCAATAAAAGATCTAAATAACTAATGTAAATCCATATAATGGTTAATGATTGGGATGTTTCTCATTGGGGAAGGTGTTCTAGCTCAGTATACCTCATGGTGATTGATACTAGTCTAGGCCTCCTATGATTTGACAAAGGTGAAACTAAAATGATAGATTGGCTCTAGTCCTTTTAACTCTCCTAGGTATCTCTAATTCAACTCTACATAGTGACTAAAATCTACTATTGATAAAACACACAAGTGTGCCCTCCTTATAGCACCATCTTTTTATGTTCATATTGGTTTTATTCATATCAAATAATTTGAATGAGGTTGGTTCTAATATTTTAGGATATATATGGAAATGGAGTTCCACTCTAGGCCATGAGCTACAAGTATACAGTTAAAATAATCGATTTTTGGAATAGTAGGTTGATATTGTGGGTTATTTAACCAAGATTATGAATGGATGTGTGAAATCTAAAGTAAAGGAAACATTAAGTGAGTTGATTGGGTGGAGAATTACTATATGGTGGGTATATCTCAAAGAAACTCAAAAAGGAGGAGAAAGAGAGGCAGAAAAGAAGGATCTATGTTGTAGAAAGGTCACTCAAAAGGCTATTTATTTGGAGTATGTGTATCTTCAAGACCAATGTTTTCCATTTTTAGCTATTGAACACTTATAAGTAAACATGATTAAGTCATCTATAAAAAAAGGTATAAGAAAGTTAGTGACCTTAGTTGAAGGTTACTCCCTTTAGAGTTACTATTGCATACCCTTAGTGAAGAGGTTACAACTCAGACCAAGAATTTATCTAGAGTAGATACAACACATGCCTATAAGATGATACCAAAAATAAATACTCTTAAACACCTTAAAATATCAAAATAGTCTAAATTAATTGCTCAAATAAATGAAATTTAGTAATCTTCAATATTTATTGCACATATAAGATCAACATACAATAATTATAACAAATATATTCATATATATAATGTTCACACATCAAAATTACTTAGTTGATATATAAAATGAAGCTAAAACTTTAATAACACAAAAAAGGAAGAAAATAGAACAAACATAATTGCATGACAATCAACGAATTGATTTCTTCCTATATATTGATCAAAACTCTAACCCTTTGAAATAGGATTTTACAAGTATTTAAAGACTTAGGAAAGGGGCCACCTAATACTCAAAATGAATAGAACACATGTTTTATTTCAATAAAAATTATATGTTATAACCTAGATTATAATAGTCATGCAATGTGTGCATGCTGGAAAAAATAATTTAATTAGTTATAATCTAAATGTAAACTAATTATAGTTAGTTCAAATAAATACATACAAAATTATTATACAAAATTAGCATTTAACTAAGTATTTCTTGACAATTGCATGTCACTACTCATTATTTTGGTTGGAAGTGAACTAGTAGCTAGAGTTGATGCACTTGCTAAAATGGTAGGTACTAAAGTGGTAGGTGGTCTTGATACTAGCACTTTGGGTAGATTCTAGGATATTGACCTAGTAGATGGTGATGAATCATACATATTATTAGCCTTTATCTCCTAATAGTGTTTGTATCCACTAGCATATTGTGCTCATATTATGCTCATGTCTAGAAGAGATAGTTTATTCACACTATCCACTTGTGACATCAATCGTGCATGCTTAGCTTTGGTACCTCATAAACCTACCCAAAATACTTTTAATTTAATTACCTTTTTCCTCACCAACCTCAAATTTATCTCTATATATTCTAAATTTAATCCTTGTAAACTCTACTTATAATTATCTAAAGCTTTTATAATATTTGGTTAAAAATCGATATGACTACCAACTTACCAATGTTATCCCATACATGTGTTAACTCTAGTTCATAAAAAATATGCAGTATGTGATTTTCCTACTTAGTGATCCTGTTGACTAAAATATCAATAGATGTAATTCATTTTTGGGCTTCTTATTTCCTGATGATCACTAAATTCCACACTTTTTTGCTTCTAGGGGGACATCAAATTAAGATAGATAAAATATTTATTGGGATTATATAGAACCAAAAAATTCAACCTGTTCTCATCTTCCTCAAGAACCTTAAATAATTTAGCTATTGTAGTTACTTGGGGAGCCAATTATGCACTCAAGTAATGAATAATATCTAGTATCTTATATAGCCTTAATGTTGTATTTTGAACATCTTATTATATATTAGAGGAAATGTGGATTACTTATCATTATTCCCTAAGGGTCTCTAATTCCTAATCCAACTCTTTTATTGCTTGATCAGTGCCATCATGGATGGCTATCAATGCTCCTAAGCAGGTCATCATATAAGACTTAAAGTCCTCAATGAAATGGGATTGACCTTTCTTCTTGTCTTACCTTTTTGAAAGAGATTATATCTCCTCTCCTTCTTCCAAGATTAAGCTATAACATATGTTTTATTTTATATTCTTATTACTTACCCTTTGCAAAGAGGTAGTTGACTTACCAAAGAGTGATCTCATAGTGGGTAGCTCAGTGATATTCAAGTATGGCCTCTTAGAATTTGATGCTCCTAATTACTTGGCTTAGTTTGGAAGGGTCAAAATTGATGGGTTTAATGTTTTTTCTTATATTTGGGTGTATTATATAGGCTCAGTCCTAGGGGATGGTTTGGGCATTGAATAATATGTTATTTTATACCAGAGTGCATTTCCTAGATGTGTCATTAAATAGACAATGTAAATTGGCTTCTTTTTTAGAGTTATTTTGGTGGCCACCACTATTGTGCTCTATATTAATCTTGAGGAGAGCATTATTGAACTCAATTATGTATAATATGTTATCAATTAGGTGATGGTGTGACTGGTGGTAGTAGAAATAGAAGTGGATACTAAAGGATGAGTTGTAGCAACAATTGTGAAAATAGACCCAAACAGAGGTGATGAGATAAAATGAAAAGAAGAGACAATTGGGAAAGGAAAATATGAGATAACTAGTAATGAAATAATAAGAGAGTGGATAATGGGAATAGTGGGAGAATTATTACTAGATTGATTACCTCTAAGGGGTGCCTTTCCTTTTAGTCATTACAAGCTTAATACCTTAGCTTGCTATAGTTCTTTTTCATCTAATTTATCCCTTTGTTTTCCTTTAGTTGAAGTTTATGCCTACTCACTTAGTCCCTTTATGGATTATGTTTGAGCCTTTATATATTCTTTTATAACAAGTTTTTATGGCAATATGATTGTCATTGATGTTAAAATGGAGATTATTGGCATTATCAATGTTATTGATGTTCATAGATGAGTATGGTGATTTAAGGATCTATAAGGGATCCTATCAGAGGTTAAGGAAGATTGGAATGCTTGTGTGCATGAGAAGAATTCATCTAGTTACTCATATTATTCATTTAGACATTTTGGGTCTATAGAGGAAAATATGAGTAGGCAATTTGCTTACATCACCATTGCCACATGTAGATGAGTCTAGGGGAATTGGTGATATGGTTGTGATCACATTAATCCTTAGTTGTTTTGCACCAAATTGTAATACATGTAATGAAGCATGGTATAAGATATGACGATGTAAATTTGGCTACTTACAAATAATTCACTAAGTTTCTATACTTAGCAAAATTTGTAAAAGGGTTCAAGTAGAGCCAAGTAAGATTGTTGATGAGGTCAACATTCACACATATGATAGTGTCCAGATAAAATGATCATATGGGTTTGTTAATTTTTTTCCTAGTTTTTATTCATTAAATATCAGGTCACATTATCTAGTGTGACAAAATATATACATGTGTAAAGTTAAGGTCTCAAGCATTTTGATAGTGTTTTCCCACAATCAAATTTTTAGATGGTAAGAAAAAACTAAATAGACATTTTCATGTTGTCATATCTTGCATGAATGAAGTATTTAGGATCAAATGAATATATGGATTGAATCCCCTATGTGAGAGGATATTATTCACTAAATTTTAAGTCATGCAACCATGTTTAACAAAAGTTATGCAGGAACAAAGTTGGCTTTCTAAACAATTCTAATCATAGTTAGCTCTGTGGTAGAAGAATATGAGTGAGAATATTAATGGTTTTATATATAGTATGCATAAAATATTTATAAATAGATGAACATATGGGTTTGTTCATTATCATGCCTAGTTTATATGGTCTAAATTTTAGAATAGGCAAATGAGTGAAGCAAAAGATATGAAGGTGTAAAGTTGGCCTTCTAGGTATATTGAGATGGTCCCCATACTTATTTAAATATACATAAGGTAATGTTCGAGCTTGTTAGAATATATAATAGTGATAAATTAATCATACATTGAAGAAATAAAAATTCATAATAAAGTTAATATGTCAAAGGAACTTGTAAGTGAACATGATAGTGATAAGTGTCATAATCATAGAGCTTGAATAGTAAATATGTGGTGTGGTTCAAAGTTGAAAAATCAATTATCAATGTGAAGATGCCAAGATCAATAGTAAAGTGAAGAAGGCACATACTAATTCCAAGTGTCACATGCACATGAGCTTATGAGAAGATCAAATGATGAGAAGATAATCATGCAATAAAGATCTAACAGAGTGAGTGGAATCAATAGGATAAAGTGCTTGATGTCTAATGATATAGAGGTGAGTTAAATACCAAGCGATTTTGACAATTTAAATAGATAATATTCATTCCAAAGACTCAGGAAGTAGAAAAATGATATTAAGATATTGATGTTGAATGACTAGCAGAGGTAAAGTTCTTGTAACTTTGAATAACTAACAACACATGGAATATTGGATAAAATGATCCAATGGATGCATTTTAAAGTTGGAATTCTAATGTCAATAAGCATACAATGATCTAAAATAACATATAATCCTATTAGAGATTGATCAAATGGATGTGTTTTGAAGTTGAGAAATTTGAATGAATACCATCAGATTATGATTTAAAACTTAAGATCAAGGGTTGATATTTAAAGATATGATCATACCAATAGTTAGGTAGAGGAACTTATAGGAAATATGAATTACACCACACAAATAATGATATATGTAAAATGACATGTGCATCAAGACTAGAACCTGATATTTGTTAAATATAATAAAAGATAGAGAATCATGGTAGTGGTGCATGATTTCAAGAAGCGGGAAACTTATAGATTAAACTGAGTCCAAAATATAATGTGATGTGTTATAGTCCAATTATGAACATAGAGAAGATTTAAAACCTAGATTAGATGCCTATATATATGGAATCTAAGATATATGCATAGGTTGTTGAAGTTAAAGCTATTTCTAAATAGAGTCAAATATAAAGACACAAAGGTTGAGTGAGAGAGAGATGAAGTGTCCTGAATAGAGATACATTTAGACATAGAGATAGAGGGGAAGAGAGAAGAGAAGATAAGAGATATGTACAAATTATGAGTAATTCTATATTATACCTATAATAAAGAATTAAAACTAGATTCATTTATGAATCTATTTTGTAAACTAGATTTGTAGCTCTCTAGAGATCTTCTTGGTTGGTGCCCTTAGATAATATGAGTTAGTTCTTAGTTAGGGGAATTGTGTCTCCCTACAGTTGGTGACCTTAAATTTTACAACTAATGAGGTTAAGCCAAGTTAGTGCTTAGCTAGGGAGTTAGTGCTTCCTTAGAGTTGGTGCTCTTAAACTAGGGGATTGGTGTCTCCTTAGGGTTAATGCCCTTAAATGTGTAACCATTTAGGTTTTGACTATGAGACTAGATTATAATAGTAGATTCTAGTAGCTATTCTCACCATGGTTTTTCCCATATTGGGTTTTCCATGTATACATACGTTTTATGTGTTTTTTTCTATGTGATCTATGCATTTATGTTTTACTCTCCATATACTTTATAGTTTGTTTGTAAAAAGGATTGAAAAGCACTAATTTAGTCAATATATTGATTAACCCCCCTCTCAATAGATATTTGTGTTCTAATAATTGGTATGAGAACCCTAGCTCATTAGAATAATCTTAATTATCTTAGGTAGATCTTGGATGGTAAACATAAATGGCTAGTCAAGAAGGCTCTTCCTCAAACAAATCACCTCTCTTTGATAGATCAAATTATGCATTTTGGAGCATAAGAATGGAAGAATATTTATCCTCATTAGTTTCTGATGTATGGATGTCTGTTGTAAATGGATATACATCTCTTGCTATAAATCCTACTAATCAGGCTATGAATAAGGCATATCAGAGCATTTGTAAGGCTAAGAATGCTATCATTTATGGATTGTTTAAATTAGAGTTTATCAAAGTGATGCATTGTAAAAATTTATAATACATCTAAAATAAGTTGAAGAGCATCAATAAAGGTGATGATAAGGTAAATCAAGCTAAGCTATAAACTTATAGAGATAAGTTTGAAAGTCTTCAAATGAGTGAATAATATAAAATTTTAGACTACCTCCTTAGGGTAGAAGAAATAGTCAATGCAATCAAAAGTATTGGGGAAGAGATGAAATAATGAGTTATTTTCAAAAATTTCCTAATATCTTTGCCATCAAGGTATGACTCTAAAATCTCTAAAATAGAGGAAGTAAGAGATCTAGATAAACTCATTATTGATGATTTACATGGAACCTTCACTGCCTATGAGATGAGAATGGGAGAAGTAGATACTTTTAAGAGAGAAGTTGCATTCAAAACATCCAAGTAAGTAAAATTAGAAGCATCTATATCCAAATCAAAGGAGAAAAATAAAGAATAAGACAACTTTTTTAGAAGATTAAAAGGAGGGTCTATAAAGTACAAAGGTAAGTTGCCTTTTAAATTGTTTAACGGTGGTAAGGTAAGAAATTTTGATGCTAAATGCCCTTATGAGAAAAAAGATAATTTTGATCAAGAAGAAGCTAGAAAAAGGATGAAGTCTCACTCTTCCAAGAAGAATAACTTCATTAAAAACAAGAAGGGATTATATATAAGAGAAGATAGTGATTCATTAGATGAGTGTGATAGCTTAGATGATGACCATGATTATGCCTTTGTGGTTGAGGGAAATGAATCATTATTCATGGCTTTAAGATCAAATTATGTACATAAGATCAAAGAAGAAGTTGAAGACTTTAATGAAGAAGAGGAAGGAGAATTAGATCTAGAGTGTGAACTCATATGTGCTCTAGATGAGATTGACATGTTGAGAAAAGAGAGCTCAAGGTAGAAGAAGATGACACAAAAGGAAAATTAAAAATTATCCAAAATTCTTGAGAGATATGATCAAATAATAGTGAGCCTAAAGACACAAGTTGAAGAGGCTACAAGAATATAATTTGTAATCAAAATTTAACTACAATTTAAACTTGATGAATGTATGAAGCTAGATGCATAAATAATGGCTTTGAGAAAAGAGTTTGAAAATGCTAATGAATAAATAGACAAAGGTCTGAAACTAAAAGGAGGTTCAAATATTCTTGATGAATTGATCGACTCTCAAAATCCATAAAAAGAAATATCTGGTCTTGGTTATGAAAAGGGGAATATTCCCATAGCCATTACATCTACAAAGTTATATGACAACTTAAAAGTAAAATGAGGATCAGGATCAAAGAAAGAGAAAGCTTGAAAAGATACAAAGATAAATACAATCACTATTGTTGTAAGGAAAGCCAAAGGAGAAAAGAAGACTAAGGAAAGGAAGAAGAATAATAGGTCCATCTCTGTAAAATTAATGAAGATGCATAAGACAAAGGTAGTTAATGTAGATGGTTACACAAGAGTGAGAGACCTAAAGAAGCCAAATTTAAGAAGAAATCCCCATCCTACACAAAGAAAAATTATAACCATGTATTCTTCATCTTTCTATGGTTATTGTTATAGCTGTAAACAATTTGGTCATAAGGCTAGTGAATGTAATGTTATATCTAAAAGGAAAACAAACTTTGTAAGAAAAAAATCATTTGCACCCTTGTTAGATACAAAGATTATATTTTATAAATATAATAATTTTGGTCACATAGATAAACAATGTAGAATAAGCTTTATAAGACCAAAAATACAAATTGTAAAGAAAAGCATGCCTCCTAGTGTGAAAAAAGGTTCACAAGTCTCTAAACAAGGGGAAAATAGGCCATTTAAGAAACCCAAAAATTTATGGAAAGTGAAAGATAAAGTTATGATGGAGAATGATATAGAGGTTGGAGAATGTCAAGATCTCTCAATGTATGCTCATGTTGAGAATGAAAAGACCAAGATTAAAGTGAAGTCCAACATGTTGGCCAAGGATATTTTTGAAGTGTGTATAGATTAAAGTGAACATCTTATTATTACTAAGCAAGTTTCATGCATATAATATCAGTTTTATATGCTTAGTGATGATATTCTAAGCTATAAGGAAGATTCACCAGATGAAAAGGTATGTCATAAATCTATGTTATATCTATGTATTATTAATCCAGTCATAGAATAAAAGGAGAACATTGTAGTGGATGAGGATGTTACTTATCTTAAGCCTAAAAAGAATAAGAACCATAAGTATAAGATGACCAAGGAGGAGAAGGAATATGATCAGCTATGGTTAACTCCTAGTTTCACATTATTCTAAGATATTGTGTAGTAGAGGAAGTCTCTATCTATGCCTCTTAAGAGACACATTTTAGTGGAGAAGAAAGTGATGTTATGGTATTATTTATAATATTCTAGAAGGAAATAAATGAGTTCCCCAAGTTAGATTTGGTGTATCAAGATGAGAAAAGTGTTGTGTATGCAGTGTCTATAGGGATAGAATAAGTTTTTTCATGTGATATAATGATGCATGTCATATATATTATCTACAAGTTCAAATGAATAATAATGATATAAAAAATGATTTATTGTGGCTCTTAAACATTACATGGTTTCTAAATTTAACCCTAAGGGTTAAATCCATGGTATAGGAATCTAAGGTTCCCATAGGTGTCTAACCTCAAATACTAGTGCAAAAGAGTGTGATGGTTGCCTCCTGGTGTGAAAGAAGTATCAGAGGTTGGCATAAGGGTTCAAATGCCAAAAAAAATTGACATTGTGTATCATGTTTTTTGAAATGATTTGGGTCACAAAACTTGGAAAACATGTGTAAAATGAATATATACAAGTGTTAAATGAAGTTATAGTGTTCTATAAGCAATCCTTTAGTGGAAAAGAATGAGAACTTCTTAGGCAAAAAATAAGTAACTTAGGTATGCATAGTTTTACAAATTTCTAATGAGTTAATGGTTGAAAATTCTTGGACAAACTCATTTATCAAATAAAGTGGGTGAAACATTTGGAAAAATAGTGAGAAATATTCCCTTTGTCATTAATTTCAAAGTGGAAGAAAAAGAGCAAATTCTCTCTATTAGAGAAAAAGTGCAAATACTAAATAAAATCAGAACATGTGTCTATTACCCAAGGGGATGTAAGTTTAGTATGAATAAATTCAATTCATACTCACCAAAATCCAATGTAATCAATGCTAGAGAAGGAGCATAATATTGGAAGATTAGAGCATATATTTTTCCATCACTGACAAAGGGGGAAATTGTTGGCAATATGATTGTCATTGATGTCAAAAGGGAGATTATTGGAATTATAAATGTCATTGATGTTCATATATGAGTATTGTGATTTAAGGATGTGTAAGGGATTATATTATAGGTTAAATATTATTGGAATGCTTGTGTGCATGAGTGTAATTCATTTGGTTCCTCATATTGTTCATCTAGAAATTTTGGGTCTATAGAGGAAAATTTGAGTAGGCAGTTTACTTACATCACCATTACCATGTGTGGATGATTCTAGAGGTATTGGTCATATGGTTTTGATCAAATTATTCCATCATTTTTATGCACCATATTTGAATACATGTGATGAAAAATGGTAGAATATATGAGGATGTAAAGCTAGCTACTCATAAATAATTCACTAGGTTTTGATACTTAGCCAAATTTACAAAAGGGTTCAAGCAAATCCAAGTAAGTATGTTGATGAGGTCAAGATTAACACATATGATGGTGTCAAGACAAAATGATCATATGGGTTTGTTAATTTTTTTTCCTATTTTCTATGCACTAAATATCAAGTCACATGATGTAGTGAGGCAAAAGATATGCATATGTAAAGTTTAGCTCTAAGGTATTTTGATAATGTTTTCCCCCACTCTGTCAAATTTATAGATGGAAATAAAATGTCAAGTAGGCATTTTCATGATGTCATATCTTAAAATAATGAAGGATTAAGAATTTGATGAATATATGGATATAATTCCCTATGTGAGGATATTACACACTCAATTTAGATTCATGCAACTAAGCATAACAAAAGTTATGCAAAAATAAAGTTGGCCTTCCATGTAGTTATAAGCATAGTTAGCTCTATGGTAGAAGAATCTAAATAAATTTATTAATGGAATTATATATAGCACACATGAAGGATTTAGGAAGATACTAGCATATGGGTTTGTTCATTATCATGCCTAGTTTATATGGTCATAATTTTAGAATAGGTGGATGAGAAAAGCAAAAGATATGAAGGTGCAAAGTTAGCCTTCTAGGTATATTGAAATGGTCCCCATACTTCATCAAATCTGCACAAGGTAAATTTTGAGATTGTTAAAATATATAATGGTGAGAACTTAATCATATTTTTAATATGTAATGATGTGTATTAAAGTCAACCTATGAGTGAATGTGTTAGTGATAAGTGTCATAATCACAGAGCTTGAGCAATAAATCTAGAGTGCGATTCAAAGTCAAATAGTTAATGATAAATGTGAGGATGCTAAGTTTATCGATATCAAGAACTAATAGCAATGCATATAAGTCTTGTGCTAATTCCAAGATTCACATGCATAAGAGCTTATCAAATATAAATTTGGACCTCATCAGAATATCAAATGATAAATAGATGATCATGTAATGGAGATCTAATGGAGCAAGCAGACTTAATGGAATAATTTACTTGATGCTTATCAACACAAAGTTATGTTAAATACAAAAATATTTTGATGAGATCAATGGAGCGTATTCATTTCAAAGACTCAAGAAGTAACAAGATGAGATTAAAAGCTTGATGTGTAATGACTAGTATATGTAGAGTTCATGTAACTTTAAAGATCTAACAACATGTGGAAGCTTAGATAAAATGATCCAATGGATACATTTTAAAGTTGGAACATTAAAGTTAGGAAGTGTACAAGGATATAGGAGTGCATAAGCATGTTAGAGCTTCATTAAATGGACACATTTTATAGTTGAGAAATTTGAATGAAGACCATTAGATCATGGCATGAAACTTAAGATCAATTGTCAATATTTAAAGATATGATTATCCCGATCATCAAGTAGAGGAACTTGTAGAAAATATTTATTACATGACATAGATAATGATATAAATTTCTATGATTGATCATAATCATGTAATATTGCATGTCGATCAAGACTAGAGCTCTATATTTACTAAATATAGTAAAAGATAGAGAATCATGGTGGTGGTGCATGATTTCAAGAAGCAAGAAACCTATATATTTAAACTGAGTCCAAGATGGAGTATGATGTGTTCTAGTTAAAGTGTGAATAAAAATAATATGAAAAACCTAGATCATTTGGCTATATATGGCACCTAAGATATAGTCAAAGGTTGTTAAAGTTAAAGCTACTACTGAATAGAGTCAAATATAAAGGCACATAGGTAGAGTGAGAGAGAGATATGAAGTGTTTATAATAGAGATATTTATAGACACAAAGATAGATGGGAAGATATTAGAAAAGAGAAGAGAGATGTATAGAGTATGATAAATTACATACCAAACCTATAACAGAGAAATAGATATAGATCTATTTATGAATTTATTTTGTAAACTAGATTTGTACCTCCATAGAGATCTAATTGGTTGATGCCATTAGATAAGCTAAGTTGGTGCTCAATTATGGTATTTTTATCTCCTTAGGGTTGGTTCCCTTAAATTTTTTAACCAGTGAGGTTAAGTTGAGGTAGTGCTTAGTTAGGGAGTTAGTGCTTCTTTAGAGTTGGTTCTCTTAAACTAGGGTATAAGTGTCTTCTTAGGGTTGGTTCCCTTAAATGTTTAACCAATGAGGTTTTTACTATGAGGATATATTATAATAGTATATTCTAGTATCTATTATCATTGTGGTTTTTCCCATATTGGGTTTTCTATGTATACATATTGTGATGTGTGTTTTTGTGTCTGTGATCTTTGCATATATGTTCTAGTCTACATATTGTTTTTAGTTTGTTTGTAAAAGGAATTGAAACTAAATAACGTAGTCAATCTACATATTCACCCCCTTTCTTAGTATTATGTTGTATTTCAACATTATTTTCTTCAATGCTTGAGGAAAAACCACTTGTTGGGTAAGAAGTGTTGACTAAAATTGGCCCAAATACAAAACTTTGCCTAGATTTAGGGTGAGAAGTTGAGTATAGTTCTAGTTGAGTGAGTGGTGTAATAGTGGAAGGAGAAGGCCACATGTCACTTGAAATACTTTGAAACACTTTAATCAAGGTATAAATTGAATTTGATAATTTTAAGGAGCAGGCCTAGAAGTAAGTCTAAAACTACAAGTGAAGGTCATCCTTTGTAGGTTAATATGGCAATAAATATGGTTTTGAAGCTTATAAGTGTCTTAGTAAAGTTATAATTCCTCCTAGTGTCTTTTTAAAGAGAGAAAGATGACTATCACAATCCTAAATGAACCAGACTATCTTAGTATGTTATGTAAGAATAAACAAGTCTATTTGGTTGTGAATTTAATAAGTGTATTTGGGAAGCCAACCAAAGTTAAATTGAATAAAAGTAATGTATTTCATGCCATTAATATCCCCTAAATGTTTTGTGTCTATATGAGTTTTCTAACTCAACATATAAAACTTCAAAATGATATAGTAGTGTGGAACATGCTGGGAAAAATTAAAATAAATTCACAAGAAATAATCATTTTGATTAAAAAATATTTAACAAGTTGAAGTTGAATGTGGGATTTCCAAGTGTCAAAGCCTCAATCTATCAGATCATCAGATCAATGTCACGTTGGTGATGGTGTGTTTAATAAGTCAATATATATCAATGAAATGTTTTCAATCATGTAAATGATGATCATCGATGAGCATGAGGTCAAAAGGTTAATAGATCTTGATAATGAATGAAGTTATGATGAGTGTATCAATCATAGTGATCTCAAAAGAAAATAGATATACCATATTCAATCCAGAAATCAAAGATCAGTGGATTGCATTTAACCATGTGAAAGAATATTGATAGTGTAGATCATGGTCAAAAAGTTAATAAGATTTGATTATGTGAGAGGATGCCATATGACATAAGCACATTTAATTATATGAACTAATAGTTGGGTCCACAAATGGTATGCATGAATTCCAAGTTTCATAATCTCAACAACTAAATCAAAGGGCATGCGGGGATGCCAAATGTCATAATATGGTAATCCCCAATTAGATCAATATCTAGTATTTAAGGTTAAATCTAGAAGACTCTAGTGAAAACCAATAGAAAAATTTGATCTAGTTCTTAGAGTGCATGAGATGAGGACACGTGTCTAAATTTCTAATGGTTATATATTTTGATAAATAGTTGCATGGTTAAAGAATACCACATAGGAAAACTTGTTAGATCAATGGATTTTTACACCTAAGCATAAAAATATATAAATTCAACATCAAATATGATCTAGGTTACAAGATCAAACCTTGAAAATAAAAATGGCTAGCATTAAAGCTCAGTCCTATGTAAAGGTTTGCTCAGTTAGATTATAAAGACTGTATTGGGTTTGTTTTACATCTTTTTCATGATTAAGAGATGAAAAATCATATGATTCTTCATTGAAATCATGATTATATGAAAACTAATAAAGGAATTGGTTTTCATCTATAGTATACCTCTGCTTAGGGTTTGGAGTAATGGTAGGATTCTAACTATGAAAGGAATGTTAAAGGGGACACTAGATGAATGAGTCCAAGTGATTATATGATAGCGTAAAGAACATATAAATATGAATCATGACATCATAACCTCATTAATAATATGGAAAGTTTAGAGGTTGAGAAAGGTAAGTGAAACATTCGATAAAGTTTCAAAGTCTCTAGAAACTTTATCCCTCTAAATAGATCATGACATAATATCT
The DNA here is from genome assembly GCA_037957365.1 of Torreya grandis. Lineage (NCBI taxonomy): Eukaryota > Viridiplantae > Streptophyta > Pinopsida > Cupressales > Taxaceae > Torreya > Torreya grandis. The sequence goes on from JARHVA010007404.1 coordinate 216,623, forward strand.
TCAACAAATTTTAGTGTCTTTCTTAGATAATTGAGAATATTTTAAGACTATTTCGGATAATGAAGGTTTATTTCTAGAGGTAGGATTAATGTTAATTAATCTGAATGTGGTTGAGAATTCATGGAAGGTGGTTACAACTTATTTACTAATTTTTTGTTGCATGTTTCTCCTCTCTCTCTCTTCTCCCTTATTGTATATCTCATATTTATTTCCCATTTTGTAGGGGATATTCTCATTTTATAAGGTTAAAACTTGTCAAAAATTTTAAGGACTACCTCTTCAAGCAATAAGATTAATTTTTATCTCTCTTACCTCTGAATTGTGTCTAGCAAGTTTGTGCATGATGCAATTATGAAGGAGTGTCTTCCATGTCCATTGTCCTTATTTCTTACTTATTTTAAAGTGTTTTCAAGTTGTTTTTAGGTCTTAAATTGTGCTATTTATAACATTAATGTATGTTTGGTGTGAATCTTATAATTCCTCTTTGCTTCAATCATTGCTTAGTATGCCTAGTTTATGAAATACTTATGCATATTAGCTAGTTTGAGAGGTTATGTGAGAAATAATTGTCTTATTATGAATTAGTGTTTGTTCAAGTTTATGTGAGTGCCCATTTAAATTTGGTGTAACACATTTTTATCCATCTCAGTTACCTTTTACCCGCTTTCTATCCATTTTCCAAGAAAAGAGCATTAGATCAGGTGATCTACCAAAAGGAAGATAGGCTTCTAAAAAGGTTTAACCTCAATATAGGTTACCCATAGCCTAAGGTTTTTCCCATTATTTAGCATAGTTGGAGAGAGCCTAAATAATCCTCTCCAAGCATGAAAAATAGTGCTACAATAGTTTATGATATGCTCTATGGGACCACATTTAAATGATTTTCATCAAGTTTGATGTTAGTTTGATCAATTTGAAGGTTATAGCTTTCATCTTTTAGTATATGGTGACTCCAAGGAATATTAAAAAATATGGTGTAGAGCAGTAGATATATTTCATGCCAAAGATGACTACAAGATCAAATTATAGAGGTATTCCTTTCAAATTTTTTTAATTGCCTTTAAACTTAGTAAAAAGGTTAAGATTTTATAATACTCATCAATATAAAAGAAACTTCCCTCCTAAACCAATTTCAAAATATACCTCTGTAAGAAGATCTTTGTTACATCCTTTCATTGCCATGGAAGCCCTTAAAGCTTTCCATTTTATGGCTTTCAATCACTAGAGTCCTTTGGACCTCAACCACTATGACCCTATCCATTGGCATCTCTTAAAAGTGTTAATTTATGGGAGACAATTTTAAAACCCCTTCTGAGAACCTTAGAGATATAGCTAACTTTTGTAATAGTCATGGTATTAATGAGGAAAATGTGGAAATTATATTGTTGGTCATCTATTTCAAAGGTAAAGCCTTATATTTTTATAGAAACCTAAGTATTAAATCCATCATATCATGGGATCAATTAGCTAATGCCTTATGTAAAAATTTTAAAGACAAAAGTGACCACTTATAGCTTGCATAATAGTTAACCACAATGAAGAGGGCCCCTCATGAGGTTATACAATATTTCAACATAAGGTTTTAAAAGACATGGGATAGAATCTTAGTCTCTATCAGGCCTAACCAAAACTTTAATTTCTTTTTCTATTTGAAATCTCTTAGAAATGATATTTTAGTAATGGTTTGATCTATGGGAGGAAACACATTACCAAATTATTATGAGGTGGAAATAGAGCAGAGAATAGTCTACTACAAGATATCAAGCTTACACCTAGGAAACTAATACTTTGTTTCTTGAGATTCAACCACCTCTTATTGTTATTCTTCCCCTTTTTTCCATTACTTTTATGCCAACATTTGATACCATACCTACACCAAAACAAGAAAACACTTCAACTAGTCAATCTAGTGACTCCCAAGGAAATAAGAATTTGTAAGATCTTAAGATCATGTTTCAATCCTTTGGTAATGAATTGCTGGATGTGAAGAGGCAACAAACTCAATTCAATAGACCATATCAAGCTCCATATTATACTAGTAGAAATCTTATCAAGCTAATAGGCCACCCTATAAAGGAAAATTCTAAAGATAAAGCCAAGGACAAGGCCAAGGATAGGGGAAGTCTAATTATAATATACAAAAAGATTATAATCCAAATGTTTCAATCACTTCTAATACTTTGGTCCCTACTCAGAATAAAATTTATCAAGAAATTGAGGGTACTATGCCTTGGAATCAGTCTTTAAGCTTTGAATGACTAATGTAATTAGGGTGATATCTATGGATTAAATCAAGCTTGTATGTCTTAGAACACAAAAATACCTATAATGACAAAATTGGAAGAGCCTTAACAAGTCCAAGTACAAGGTTAAGGACCAAACTAGTTAGATGCTATAATGGTCAATTATGAGCAAGAAGAATGTTATGCACTCAATCATTAGGGTAGTTCTAGACAAGCATACATCCCAATGGCATTTAATACAAGGTTCAAGAGAAGGAACATGAATGGTAACTAGGAAATAGTCAAAGACCCTCTTACTACTACTCCATTGTTATTAAATCTAGGTGAACCTACTTCTATTCCCAAGGTTCTAATAGCTTTAAAGAATCAGAACAAAGGGAATGCCTTTATCCCCTAAAACTCACAATTTTAAAGTATAGTTGTGGCTCCCAAAGCACAACCAAAGGTTGGTGGTTTTGCCATCAATATTTTAGAACAAATGAAGAAGTATAATATGAGTTTGCTAATTTTAGATGTGATTTCCATACCGATTCAAGTAGACATCCTTAAAGAAGGTTTGTCAAAGATCAATGTTTCTAAGAAGCCACCAAGCAAGGAAAATGTGGTTCTCACTAATGAAATGAAAGGACATAATGAAGGGAAATCAAATGAAGTGGTTAAGCCTCCTCCTTTATACATTTATATGATCATTGGTGTTTCCTTGATATATAACTACTAGGTAGACAATGGAGCAAGTACCAAAGTAATGCCAAAGTCAATAGTGGATTAGCTTGCTTTAAAGTATAAAAACCAATCCAAGGGAGTTTTAGAGCTTGATGGATCTTCCACCAATCTATCTAGTATTATCAGAGGTCTCAACTTAACCCTACATACTTGTCTTAGTGTTTTAGTGTCTTAAAATGTGTTAGTTTTAGATGTGCCTCCTCATTTTGCTCTATGCATATCTAGAGACTTTGATGTAAAAATTAGGGGTTATCTAGTAGTAGATTGGTCTAACATGGATTTCAAAACAAGGATGGGATTAAGGTGTATATTAATCCTGAGGCGATTCCATAATTTAACATTGATCCTTGTGGGTCATATAGCTTAGACATCAATTGTACCATCATAGATAAGGATGACCACTTGTTTAGTATAAAAATAAATAATCATCTTGAGGAGATACCTGATATGTTTTTGGATGAGTTACAAATTGAAAATTAGATTATCAACCCCTTGGAAGGTGTTAAGGAAAGAGACATGGGATTATACTTCTTACATGAATAGAATGAGTCCAAACCATCCCTCACTAGGCCATAAGAAGAAACTAATGGCTTATTGAAATTTTTGTTTGATGGCTCAAGGAACAAACATGGGGTAGGTGTAGGTGTAGTGCTAGTATCTCCCTCCAATGATAACTATTTATCTTCTTATAGATTCCAATTTAGTTGCTCTTGTAATGCAGCTAAGTATGAGTGCCTTATTCATGGCCTTCAATGGGCTAACAAGAGGGGAATCAAACATTTACAAGTATATGGGCATAATGAGCTGATACTACATCAAGTTATAGGCCAACACATCTAGAATAATCCATTGATGAGATCCTACAAGAATAAAGTGTGGGATATACTTGAGAATTGTGAGGCCTTCAACATCCAAGTAGTTCCAAGGAACCAAAATTAGCCTATTGATAGCTTGGTAGCTATGAGATCTTAGTTTTATATCTCAAATGAGATAATGAATTTTGAAGCACAGCCACATGCTAAAGTGGTGATAAGACCATCAATGTTAGACAATGAGCTCATTGGTAGGTCTTCAATAGTGACAAGCATATTTCTTGTCTCTTGTAGTAAGAAGCAAATTTTTCCTCAATAAACCAAGAGAGATTTCAACATCAGTATGAGGATAATTTTTCTTTATTGAGGTCTAAAAAAATTCCTCAAGGGCTAGTCACCCTTGAATGTTTTTTCCATGAGGGAGATCATATAATAAAATATAAGGTAGTGATGTCAATTGATGAGGAAAACTATGAAAGAGTTCTTATCCTCAAAGACAAACTCCTCAAGCTTAGAAAGGTAAGAACTATGGCTGAAAGGCATGCTTTCATTAAAATTTGTAAGGAATATGCAAACATCTTGCTTGTGAATATGGTGATATAATAATCTTTGATCCCAAACTAGCTCAACACACTATAAAATTAGAGGCCAATGCCAAACCTATCAGGTAGAGGCAAAGGCCTATCAACCCCAAAATTAAAGTGCTTATGAGGAAAAAATTGACCAAATTAATTGAATCTAATATCATATTTCCCATCAAACTCTCCTCATGGGTGGCCAACTTGGTACCTATGAGGAAGAAGAATGTTCAAATATATTTGTGTGTTGACTTTAGGGATTTGAATAGGGTCTCTTTGAAAGATCATTACTCCTTACTACTTCAAATATTACTAGTTTAGAACACTTCTCACTTATGGATGGGTATTCAAGATACAACCAGGTGTTGGTAAGAGAAGAAGACCAATACAAGACTTCCTTCTCCAAAAATTAGGTCACATATACTTATCAAAATATTCCTTTTCGATTGTCAAATTTTGGGGCTACTTTCCAAAGATCCATGGACATGGCTTTCCTAGGCTTGTTAAATCAAATGGTGTTTGTCTACTTGGATGACATAATGGTTTTCTCTAAGAAGACTAGTAAGCATTTGGATCACCTGAGATTTATCTTTGAAAGATGTAGAGAATATTTATCTCACTGAATCCCAATAAATGTGTGTTTTTTATCTATGAGGGCAAACTTTTGGGTCACATTGTCTCAAAACAAGGGTTAAGTATTTGATCCTAATAGAATAAGTGCCATATTGGAATTATCCTTTCCCAAGAATAATAAGGTACTCCAGATTTTCCTTTGGAAAATAAACTTTGTTAGAATTTTTATACTTCATTTTGCAAAATTGGTCAAACCCATCACTATCATGCTGAGGAAGAACCAAGTGTTCACTTTGTAAAATGAAGGTAAAAAAACATTTGAGATTATCAAACAAGTCATTACCTAAGTACCTAGACTCCTAAATTATAATGTATTAATGGATTTCATGATGTATGCCTTTACCAATGTTAAAAATATATCAGCTATGCTGATGTAAAATAATGGTGTATGACTTGAGAACCACTTACTTTTTTTAGTCAAGGGGTTAAAGGATACAAAGTCATGTATAATTTTATATAAAATCAAGTAATTTCAATGGTAAGGGGCCATAAAACATTCATACCAATTCTCTCTAATAGCAATAATATCTTATGGTGTCTCATCCTATAGCGAAGGATTTCCTTCTAAACAAAGACTTGAATGAGAACAAAGTTGGTTGGATTACCAAGGTCATGGAGAATTATGTGGAGATCAAGGTCACTAATATAGTGATAGGTAAAGGCTTATGTGATTATATGGTTGATAACCCTTAAGAAGATAAATAGGTTGTCTTGGTAATACAAGACAACTCGCAAATAGATATACCTCCACCTCACACTAGTTAGCTGTAGGATATGACACATTTATTGATAATAAGTGAGTGCCCATAAGGTATGGATAGGGACAAGAGAAGGCATTTTTGGCTTTAATCCATATCATATACATTGATTGATGGGGTTTTATTCATAAAGGACATTGATGGAGCACTCTTTAGGTGCATAGATGATGATGAGGTGATAAGGCTCTTGGAGCAATACCATTCTGGGCCTATAAGAGGGAAATTTTCTCCAAGGACTATAATATCAAAGGTAATGAGAGTTGGTTATTACTAGCCCAAACTCTTTAAAGTTACCTATTCATAGGTGAGAAAATGTCATAAGTGTGCTCTCTTTTTAATCAAGTAGAGATTGGTAATGCTTCCTCTCAACCCAATCTAGGTGGAATAACCTTTCATGCAGTGGGGTTCGAAATTCATAGGGATGATCAATATACCTTACAATGGAGGCACAAGTTAGTACTCACTATTATAGAGTACTTTAGTATGTGGGTGGAAGCAACTACCCCAAAATAATCAAATGAAACAATAGTGTTGGACTTCTATGATATCATAGTAATAAGGTTTGGTTTACTCACAACAAGAATTTCAAATAATGCCTTAGCATTTGTTGACATGAAGATACGTTAATGGGAACTTAAAATGGTCATATACCTTAGTACATCCTTAATTTAATACCCCTAAGTTAATGGAATGGTAGATTCAAAAAATAATAACTATATAGGGATCATCAAGAGTACCATGGAAAATAATTAGAGATTTTGGTACATAAAGTTGAGGATAACCTTTTAAACTGATAGAGTGACTCCCAAAGTTTCCATTATAAACTCACCATTTTATCCTTGTATATGGGAAGGAGGCTAAATTTCCCATATTTATTTATTTTCCTACTTTGGATTTAACCCATTAGCATGAGTTGATGAAGAGTGAAACTATGAGAGTGAGGATGGCAAAACTTATAGAGCTTAAAGAAACTAGGGACCTTGTAATGGAGACACAAGAGTCACATCAAACTCAAGTCAAGAAATCCTTTGGAAAGTGACTCATATCAAGGAACTTCAAATAAGGGGATCGAGTCCTCAAATATGATTCAAATAAGAACAAACAAAGAAATCATACCAATTTTTATAGATTGTGGAGTGGCCTTTACTTGATCCATAGATGTAAATGACATAATGTTGTTCATCTTACCCAATTGAAAGGAGAGGTATTACCCATCCCAGTCAATGACATTCATTTAAGGCCTTGTTATTAGGAGATTTCATAGCCATTGTATATATTAGATTATATTTTATGTTTTCCTCTAAGTAACTTGTGCACATCTTTTAGTTGTGTGTTTCCCTTTCCCTAAATGCCTTAGGCACAATGTGTTTTTTCTTTTCATCCTCATTATTTCAAGAGGGGTTTTCAGAAAGTGAGAACATGGTATAAATTTCATATCAATTGGGAGAAAAGACTTTTGACCTTGTATTCCTAATGGATAAAACAAGGCAAGTAATCTATTTAATAAATGTCATGAAATCCTAGGAGGTCACCAAAAATGTTGGCCAAAATTGGCCCACATACAAAACTTTTTTTAGATTTGGGGTGAGAAGCTAAGTAGAGATATGATTAAGTGAGTGATCTAGTGGTGGAAGGAGAAGACAACATGTCACTCTCAAGATTTTGAAACATTTTAAGAAATATTTAAAGTGAATTTAAAAATTTTGAGGAGCAAGATGAGGAATATGTCAAAAAATGAAATTGAAGGTTATCCCTACATATTATTAAGAGGGAAATATGACCATCACAAGCCTAAAGGAACTAGACTATATTAGCACATCATGAAAAAATGAATAGGTCAGTTTGGATTTGCATTTAATAAATGTACTTGGGAAGCTAATATAAGTTGAAGGATTACATGAAAATGATATTATTTTTTCCAAGGTCCTCCCCTAAAAATTTGGTATCTTGATGAGTTTTCTATCTAGAGATATAAGCCTTCAAATATGATCTATTAGTGTGAGACATTCCCAGGGATGTCAACTTAAAGCCATATAAAATAGATATTTGGAATCAAAAATAATTAATGAACATTCAATTTGAACACAATTTTGACAAGTGGCATGATCTTGAAAGCCAATATCAAACATCAATGGCATGTAGGCAATCTCATGAAGTCAGCAAGTCAAATGATCCTAGATCAAGATTGATGATGTATATTCTCACATACAAACCCTAATTGATGATCCATGTTCAAGTATCAAGGTCAATAATTCATATAAATATAGAAGGTGCAAATTAAATTATGCATTAAAGATATAATGGTGAGATTTAGGTCAAAAGGTCAGTAGATCCTAAGAATGAATGTGAGGGTGCCAAGCATCTCAATCATGGTGAACTCCTAAGAAAATTGATGGAATGCATTTGGTTAGGTAAAATTAGATCTAATAGAGAATTTACAACCATGTTTATGCATATTTATGGTGCAATAAAAGTTAAAAGGTCAATGAGATCATGTTGCATGCAAGGTTAACACATGACTTAAGCATGTTTGATCATATGAATTGATAACTAGGTTCAAAAATGGCATGCACAACTTCTAAGTATCATAATATCATAGCCAAATCAAAGGGCATGAAAGTTTGTCAAATGTCATAATATGGGAATATTGGATTAGATCAGTGACTAACATTGAAGGTCAAAGGCATATGACTCTTGAGGAAATTGATGGAGAATATTTGATCTAGTTCTCAGAGTGTATGAGATGAGGACACCTATCCAAATTTGGAGTGGTCATATGTTTTGATAAATTGTAGCGTGTTGAAGGAATAACACAAATGTAGACATGTTAGATCAATATATATCACCACCCAAGCATGAAAATGTATAAATGTGAAATCAAATGTGATATGGGTTACCAAAATAAACCCTATAAATTCACAAGGCCACCATTAAAGCTTAATCCTATGTAAAGGTCTACTTAGTCAAGTTATTAGGATTGTATTTGGTTTATTTTATGTCTTTTTCATGATAAACATACTAGATAGCATGTGGTTCTCCATTAAAATCATGAATATATGAAAAAAAATAAAGGAATTGGTTTTCATTTATAGTGGTCATATGCTTAGGTTTTTGACTAATGGTATGGTTGTAACTAAGAAAGGAATATCAGAAGGGACACTAGATTAATGAGTCCAAGTGATTGTCTGATAGCATAAATAACATATCAAGATGAATCATGACACTGTAATCTCATTAAAAATATGGAAATTTTAGAGCTTGAGAAAGGCAAGTGGATCATTAAATGAAGTTTTAGTGTCTTTGGAGAATTTATCCCTTTGAATGGATCATGATGAAACATCCTTGATAAGTTCTTATCTTCTAGTGTACTTCTCAGCTAATTGAGAAATTTTGAAGACTATTTGGGCTAATGAAGGTTAATTTATGGAGTCAAGATTAGTGCTAATTTATCCGAATGTGGCTGAGAATTCATGGAGGGTGGTTCCAATTCATTTACTAATTTCTAAATGCATGTTTCTCCTCTCTCCCTCTCTTCTCCCTTTTCTTATATCTCCCATTTATTTCCCATTTTTTAACAAAGACTCTTATTTGATATGGCTAAACCATGTCAAAAAATCTAATGATTACCTCTTGAAGCAATAATATTAGTTTTTACCTATTTCTTACCTCTAAAATATGTTTAACAAGTTTGTGCAAGATGGCATTGTGAAGGAGTATCTTCCATGTCCATTTCCCTTCTTTCTTACCTTTTTTTAGGTGTTTTCAAGTTATTTGAAGGTCTGAATTTGTGCTCTTTATACCATTAATGGATGTTTGGTTTGAATCTTATAATTCTTATTTACTTCATTCATTGCTTAGTAAGCCTAGTTTATGAAATTCTTATGTAAATTAAATAGTTTGAGAGGTTATGTGAGCAATAATTATCTTATGTTGAATTAGTGTTTGTTTAATATTATGTGAGTGTCTATTTAAATTTTGTGCATCACCTTTTTATCTCTTTTAGTTACCCTATACCCCATTTATATCCCTTTTATAATCAAGAGAATTAGTTTAAGTGATTTGCCAAAAGGAAGCCAACCTTCACTAGAGGTTCAACCTCACTATAGTATACCCACAATATGAGGTTATTCCCATTGTGTAGCTTAGTTGGATAAATACTAAACAAACCTCTCCAAGGGTGAAAACTAGCACTACAATTAGATCAAATTATTCAACTAAGGACTAACAACTTTCAAAAGGGTTGGTCAGTCTTGAAGGTTTTTCCATGAGGGAGACCATATGAGGAACGATAGGGCAATGATTTTAACTAAGGAGGAGAACTATGAAATAATTCTTATCCTCAAAGACAAACTCATCAATATTGGAAAGGTAAGCACTAAGGCTAAAATTCATAGTTTCATTAAATATTATAAATAATATGAAGACATCTTTGCTTGGGAATATAGTGATCTGAGAGGCTTTGATCCTAACCTAGCTCAAAAAACTATATAGAAGCCAATGAAAAGCCTATAAATAAGAATAAAATGCTTATCAGCCCCAAATTTGAAGAGCTTATGAAGAAATAATTGAAAATTTTATTGAATTCAATATCAACTTTCCTATCAAGCACTCCTCATAGGTAGCTAACCTGGTACATGTGAGGGATAAAAATGGTGAAATACAGTTGCATGTTGACTTGAAGGATTTGAATAGGGTTTATTTGAAATATATTTACCCCTTACCATCCACGTAGCAACTCCTTTAAATGGTTTCTGGTTCAAAATGTTTCTTTATTTTAGATGGGTACTCGAGATATAACTAGGTGCTAGCAAGAGAAGAAGATCAATAGAAGACTACTTTTACCACAAAGTGGAACACATATGCTTATTAAAATATTCTTTTGGGGTTGTCAAATGTTGGGTCTAATTTCCAAATATTGGTGTACATGGCTTTCTAAGCCTTTTTAAATTAGATGGTGCTTATCTACTTGGATGACATAATATTTTTTTCTAATAAGCCTAGTGTGCACTTGGATCACTTGAGATTGATCTCTAAAATATGCAAAGAATATCAGATCTTATTTAATCCTAATAAATGTGTGTTTTATGTCCATGAGTTCACACATCTGGGTCACATTGTCTCAAAGTATGGATTATATTTTGACCTTGATAGAATAAGTGCCATCTTGTCCTTATCCTTACTTAAGCATAAGAAGGGACTCTAGATTTTCCTTGGTAAAATAATTTTTTTGAGAAGGTTTATATTTGGTTTTGAAAACATGGTCAAACCCATCACTTCCATGATGAAGAAAAACCAAGTGTTCACTTGGTCAAATAAAGGTAAAAAAACATTTAAGGCTATCAAACAAGCCATTGTCTAAGCACCTACTCTCATGAATCCTAATTTCCTAATGGATTTCATATTATATGCCTTTGCCAATATTGATAATATATAAACTATGCTAATACATAAGAATGGTGAAGGACTTGAGTATCTAGTTGCATTTTTCAGTTAAGGGCTTGAAGGACATGAAGGTATACTTTTATGAAAAATCAAGTCCTTATATTGGTAAGAAACCTTAAAAATATCAAACCAATGCTCTCTAATAGCATTATTTATCTTATGGTGTCTCATCCTAGAGTGAAGGACTTACTTCTTCACAAAGACTTAAATGAGAAGAGGGCTGGTTATATTACCAAGGTCATGGAGTATGACATGGAAATCAAGGTCACTAATATATTGAGAGGAAAGGGCTTATGTGAGAATATGGTTGATGACCTTTAAGAAGATAAATAGGTTGTTTTGGTGATACAATACAACTCACAAATATATGCACCTCCACCTCACACTAGTTGGATTTAGGATATGACACATTTCATTATAACAGGTGAGTTCCCACAAGGTATGGATAGGGAAAAGAGAAGATATTTTAGGCTTAAATCAATACCTTATGTGTCAGTTGATCATGTTATAATTATAAATGACCTCAATGGTGCACTCTTTAGGTGCACAAATGATGAATAGGTGACAAGGCTCTTAGACCAATTCCATGATGGGCCTATAGGAGGCCAATCTACTCCAAGGACTATAAGAGAAAAATTGATGAGATCTGGTTATTACTAGCTAGGCCTCTTCAAGGATGCATATACATGAGTTATTAAGTGCCAAAATTGTGTTCTTTTTTTAGGAAAGAAAAGATTGGTAGCCTTTCCTCTCAACCCAATCTAGGTGGAAAAACATTTCATGTAGTGGGATTTAGAATTCATAGGAATGATTAATCCACCTTTTAGTGGAGGACATAAATGGTTACTCACTACTACTGACTACTTCACCAAGTGGGTAGGATTAATTGCCTTGAAAGAAGCCAATGAAATAATAGTGTTGGACTTCTATGATAGCATAATAATGAGGTTTTGTGTACCAATAAAAATAATTTTAGATAATGCCTTAGCATTTGTTGGCATGAGGACAAGTGAATGGGTACTTAAAATAGGAATATACCTTAGTACATCCTCAAATTAATACCCCCAAGGCAATAGACTGGAAAATTTAACAAATAAAAACTTGATAGGGATCACCAAGAGGAATATGGAAGAGAATTAGAGAGTTTAGCTCACAAAGTTAAGGATAACCCTATGGGTTGATAGAGTTACTCCCAAAGTTACCATTGGCAACTTTCCATTTGTCTTTCTATATGGGATAGAAGAAAAATTGCCAATCTCTCTTGAGTTTATTACCTTGGAGTTAGCCCATCAACTTGAGTTGATGGAGAGTAAACCTATGAGCATGAGGATGGTAGAGCTCATGGAGCTTGAAGAAACTAATGACCTTGCAATGAAGACACTAGAGTCACATCAAGATCAAGTCAAGAAAGACTTTAAAAAGAGATCCATAGTAAGGTAATTCAAAGAAGGGGATCTAGTCCTTAAATGGGATTCAAATATGGTCAGTCTAAGCAATCATACCAAGTTTGATAGCTTATGGAGTGGTACTTACTTGATCCATAGATGAAAACAACATATTGATTTTTAGCTTGGCTAGTTATATGGAGAGGTATTACCCATCCCAATCCATGGAATTCATTTATATCCTTTTTATTAAAATATTTTTCAATAATTGTATATATTAGAGTTGATTTTTATGTTTTCCTCTAAGTGACTTGAACATATCTTTTTAGTTGTGTGTTTCCATTCCCATAAGTGTGTTGGGCACAGTGTTTTTTTTTCATCTTCATTTCTTGAAGAAGGTTTTTGAAAAAGTGACAACTTTGTATCATTTTCATATTTGTTAGAAACAAGGACTTATGACCTTATATTCCCAATGGATCAGATAAGGAGACTAATATATTACATAACAAGCATGCTCTCTAATGAGGTCACTAGAAATGTTGCCCAAAATTGACCCACATATGAAACTTTGCCTAGATCTAGTGTGAGAATTTGAGCAAAGTTTTGGTTGAGTGAGTAGTCAAATAGTGGAAGGAGAAGACCATATGTCACTTGAAATCTTTTGAAATATTTTAAACAAGATTTAAAATTAATTTGATGATTTGAAGGACTAAGCCTAGAAGCAAGTCTCAAACTACAAGTAGAAGTTAACCCCTATAGGTTATTAATGCAATAAATATGGTTTTGAATCTCATAGGTGTCTTGGTATAGTTACAATGACTCCTAGTGTTATTTTTAAGAGAGAAAAATGACTAACACAAGCCTAAAGTATCCTGACTATCTTAGCATGCCATGTAGAAATAAAAAGGTTAGTTTAGTTGTGAATTTGATAAGTTTAGTGTGGAATCTAATTAGAGTTCAATAATTACATGAAATTGATGTATTTAATGCCATGAATATCCCCTATAATTTTGGTGTCTTGATGATTTTTATACTTCAATATATAAACCTTCAAAATGATTTAATAGTGTGGAACATGCCAAGAAATGTCAAAATAAATCCATAGGAAATAGCCATTTGGATTAAATTTTTTTAAACAAGCTAAATTTGAAAGAAAGACTACCAAATTTCAAAGCATCACTCGATCAAATAATTAGATTAAAGGTACATGGGTGATGGCAAGGTCAATAAGTCAATATAGATCAATAGTGTGTATTTAATCATGCAAATGAAAATCATTGGTGAGCATGATTTCAAAATTTTAATGGATCTTAAGAATGAATGTAGTGATGACAAGTGTCTTGATCATGATGATCTCTCAATCAAATTGTTGGGTCATATTTGAAATAGAAATCAAAGATTGATAGATCACATTGAACCACATGAAATCAGATTGATAGTGTAGATCATGGTCAAAAAGTTAGTAATATTTGATTATATGTGAGGCCACCATGTGGCATAAGTGTATTTGATCACATGAATTGGCATCTAGGTCTATAGTGGGAATGCACAACCGCCAAGTGTCATAATCTTGATAAATAAATCAAAAGACACATAGGGCTACCATATATCCCAATCTAGGAATCCCCAACCAAATCAATGACCAAAATTGAAGATCAAATATAAAAGACTTTGGAGGAAATTGATGGAGTAGATTTGATCTATTTCCTATAGTGCATGAGATAAGGACACATGCTTAACTTTGAAGTGAACATATATCTTATATAAATAGTAGTATGGTGAGGGAATGTAACATAGGTGGGCATGTTATAATTATGGATTTTGCCACCCAAACATGCAAATGTATAAATGTGAGATGAATTTTGATCTAGCTTACCAAAGCAAACCCTAAAAAAATTATAGGCTATGATTAAAGCTCGGTTCTATGTAAAGGTCTATGCAATTAGATTATAAATACTAGCTTGGGTTTGAATTATGTTTTAATCATGATCAAGAGACTAGGTAGTTTGTGTACCTTCATTGAAATCATAGCTATATGAAAACCAATAAGGGGAATGGTTTTAATCTATAAAGGACCTATGTTTAGGGTTTAGAGTAATGGTAGGGTTATGAATATGAAATGAATGCCAGAAAAGATGCTATATTAATGGGTTCAAGTGACTATCTCATAATTTAAAGAACACACCTAGATGAAGCATGATGCCATAAGTTCATTAAGAATATGGATATTTTATAGGTTGAGAGAGGCAAGTGGAGCATTCATGACGTTTCAAGGTATTTGAATAGTTTTTTCCTTTGAATGGATCATGACACAACATCCTCAACAAATTCTTGTCTTCTATTAAGTTTCTCAACTAATTTAGAGAGTTTGAAGACTATTTGCGATAATGAAGGTTAATTTATTGAAGTAGGATAAGTGCTTATTGATCCAAATGTAGTTGAGAATTCATGAAGGGTGGTTATACCTCATTTATTGATTTATGATTACATGTTTCTCCTCTCTCTCTCTCCCTCCATTTTCTATTATATCTCTTATTTTTTCTCGTTTATAAAAGGGGACTCTCATTTAACAAGGTAAAACCCTATCAATAAATTTATAAGAACTACATCTTAAAGCAATAAGATAATTTTCACCTATCTCTCACCTTTAAATTGTGTTTAGTAAGCTTTTACATGATGACTTTGTGAAGAAGTGTTCTTCCATGTACATTATCCTTCTTCCTTGCCTCCTTTTAGTTGTTTTAAAGCTATTTATAGGTATGTACAAGTGATCTTTCTACAATTAATGGTTTTTTGGTGTCAATATTATAATTCCTCTTTAATTCATTCATTGCTTAGTGAGCCTATTTTATGAAATACTTATGCAAATTAGCTAGTTTATGAGGTTGTTTGAGCAATAATTATCTTATACTAAATTAATTTTTGTTCAATTTTATGCAAGTGTCCATTTAAATTTGGTGTATCACCCTTTTAACTTTGTTAGTTACCCTTTACCCCCTCTTTATCCCTTTTCCAAGAAAGAACATTAGATTAGGTGATCTACTGAAATTAAGTTGGCCTTCTCTGGAGGTTCAACCTCAATATAGGATACCCAATTCTTGAGGTTGTTCCCATTGTGTAGCTTAATTGAATAGATCTTGAAGAACCCTCTCCAAGGGTGTAAACTAAGTCTATAATATGAAGATGGAGAGTCATTCTAGATGTTATGGTTGATAGAGCTGCCATATTAGTTGTAAGATTTTGTTCATCAAAATACTCTAAACAAATAATTTTATCTTGTCTCTCAATAGTCTTTTCCTCTACTTGAATTAATTCTTATACTTGTTCTTATTTTATTTTCCTCAATTCAACTTGAACTTGAGGAGTTTCCTCTTTTATTTACAAAGTAACAACTGATGTTTCCCCTACACATTTCTCTTGCTATGGAGCTATCATCACAGTGGGTGGATCTTGGGGGACTTGGATTTGATATTATTATTTCATGAAGGGTCTACTACTTTATATATCTGATAAGGTTTATCCCCCTAGTTGTGGGATTCTAAATTTTTCTTGTTCAAGTGTGAGGGAAGGATCTTCTTGGATTACCCTAAGAAATTCCTCACTGACACTAGTAGTCCTAGACCATTCTTTTACTTAATAATCATCTTTTTCATTGATAAATAAGAATTCATGATCAAAATCTTCATGCTTTTATGAAATGCCCAGATTGTGAAATCATTATTGCACTCTCCCATGTGGGTCTACATCTATGTGGGGTAATGTATCTAGGGCATAAGCTTTCCTGACACCACCAACCTCTTTAAAGTATCTATGTTATGTGTAGCACAATCTCCTAATTATGATCATTGGTGTTTCCTTGATATATAACTACTAGGTAGACAATGGAGCAAGTACCAAAGTAATGCCAAAGTCAATAGTGGATTAGCTTGGTTTAAAGTATAAACACCAATCCAAGGGAGTTTTAGAGCTTGATGGATCTTCCACCAATCCATCTAGTATTATCAGAGGTCTCAACTTAAACCTACATACTTGTCTTAGTGTTTTAGTGTCTTAAAATGTGTTAGTTTTAGATGTGCCTCCTCATTTTGCTCTATGCATATCTAGAGACTTTGATGTAAAAATTAGGGGTTATCTAGTAGTAGATTGGTCTAACATGGATTTCAAAACAAGGATGGGATTAAGGTGTATATTAATCCTGAGGTGATTCCATAATTTAACATTGATCCTTGTGGGTCATATAGCTTAGACATCAATTGTACCATCATAGATAAGGATGACCACTTGTTTAGTATAAAAATAAATAATCATCTTGAGGAGATACCTGATATGTTTTTGGATGAGTTACAAAGTGAAAATTAGATTATCAACCCCTTGGAAGGTGTTAAGGAAAGAGACATGGGATTATACTTCTTACATGAATAGAATGAGTCCAAACCATCCCTCACTAGGCCATAAGAAGATTCTAATGGCTTATTGAAATTTTTGTTTGATGGCTCAAGGAACAAACATGGGGTAGGTGTAGGTGTAGTGCTAGTATCTCCCTCTAATGATAACTATTTATCTTCTTATAGATTCCAATTTAGTTGCTCTTGTAATGCAGCTAAGTATGAGTGCCTTATTCATGGCCTTCAATGGGCTAACAAGAGGGGAATCAAACATTTACAAGTATATGGGCATAATGAGCTGATAATACATCAAGTTAGAGGCCAACACATCAAGAATAATCCATTGATGAGATCCTACAAGAATAAAGTGTGGGATATACTTGAGAATTTTGAGGCCTTCAACATCCAAGTAGTTCCAAGGAACCAAAATTAGCCTATTGATAGGTTGGTAGCTATGAGATCTTAGTTTTATATCTCAAATGAGATAATGAATTTTGAAGCATAGCCACATGCTAAAGTGGTGATAAGACCATCAATGTTAGACAATGAGCTCACTGGTAGGTCTTCAATAGTGATAAGCATATTGCTTGTCTCAATAAACCAAAGATAGATTTCAACATCAGTATGAGGATAATTTTTTTGTATTGAGGTCTAAAAAAATTCCTCAAGGGCTAGTCACCCTTGAATGTTTTTTCCATGAGGGAGATCATATAATAAAATATAAGGTAGTGATGTCAATTGATGAGGAAAACTATGAAAGAGTTCCTATCCTCAAAGATAAACTCCTGAAACTTAGAAAGGTAAGAACTATGGCTAAAAGGCATGCTTTCATTAAAATTTGTAAGGAATATGCAAACATCTTGCTTGTGAATATAGTGATATAATAAGCTTTGATCCCAAGCTAGCTCAACACACTATAAAACTAGAGGCCAATGCCAAACCTATCAGGTAGAGGCAAAGGCCTATCAACCCCAAAATTAAAGAGCTTATTAGGAAAAAATTGACCAAATTAATTGAATCTAATATCATATTTCCCATCAAACTCTCCTCATGGGTGGCAAACTTGGTACCTATGAGGAAGAAGAATGTTCAAATATATTTGTGTGTTGACTTTAGGGATTTGAATAGGGTCTCTTTGAAAGATCATTACTCCTTACTACTTCAAATATTACTAGTTTAGAACACTTCTCACTTTTGGATGGGTATTCAAGATACAACCAGGTGTTGGTAAGAGAAGAAGACCAATACAAGACTTCCTTCTCCAAAAATTAGGTCACATATACTTATCAAAATATGCCTTTTCGATTGTCAAATTTTGGGGCTACTTTCCAAAGATCCATGGACATAGCTTTCCTAGGCTTGTTAAATCAAATGGTGTTTGTCTACTTGGATGACATAATGGTTTTCTCTAAGAAGACTAGTAAGCATTTGGATCACCTGAGATTTATCTTTGAAAGATGTAGAGAATATTTATCTCACTGAATCCCAAGAAATGTGTGTTTTTTATCTATGAGGGCAAACTTTTGGGTCACATTGTCTCAAAAAAAGGGTTAAGTATTTGATCTTAATAGAATAAGTGCCATATTCGAATTATCCTTTCCCAAGAATAATAAGGGACTCTAGATTTTCCTTTTGAAAATAAACTTTGTTAGAATTTTTATACTTCATTTTGCAAAATTGGTCAAACCCATCACTATCATGCTGAGGAAGAACCAAGTGTTCACTTTGTAAAATGAAGGTAAAACAACATTTGAGATTATCAAACAAGTCATTACCTAAGTACCTACACTCCTAAATTATAATTTATTAATGGATTTCATGATGTATGCCTTTACCAATGTTGAAAATATATCAGCTATGTTGATGTAAAAGAATGGTGTATGACTTGAGAACCACTTACTTTTTTTAGTCAAGGGGTTAAAGGATACAAAGTCAAGTATAATTTTATATAAAATCAAGTAAATTCAGTGGTAAGTGGCCATAAAACATTCATACCAATTCTCTCTAATAGCAATAATATCTTATGGTGTCTCATCCTATAGTGAAGGATTTCCTTCTAAACAAAGACTTGAATGAGAACAGAGTTGGTTGGATTACCAAGGTCATGGAGAATTATGTTGAGATCAAGGTCACTAATATAGTGATAGGTAAAGTCTTATGTGATTATATGGTTGATAACCCTTAAGAAGATAAATAGGTTGTCTTGGTAATACAAGACAACTCACAAATAGATATACCTCCACCTCACACTAGTTAGCTGTAGGATATGACACATTTATTGATAATAAGTGAGTGCCCATAAGGTATGGATAGGGACAAGAGAAGGTATTTTAGGCTTTAATCCTTATCATATACATTGGTTGATGGGGTTTTATTCATAAAGGACATTGATGGAGCACTCTTTAGGTGCATAGATGATGATGAGGTGATAAGGCTCTTGGAGCAATTCCATTATGGGCCTATAAGAGGGAAATTTTCTCCAAGGACTATAATATCAAAGGTAGTGAGAGTTGATTATTAATAGCCCAAACTCTTTAAAGTTACCTATTCATGGGTGAGAAAATGTCATAAGTGTGCTCTCTTTTTAAGCAAGTAGAGATTGGTAATGCTTCCTCTCAACCCAATCTAGGTGGAATAACCTTTCATGCAGTGGGGTTCGAAATTCATAGGGATGATCAATATACCTTACAATGGAGGCAAAAGTTAGTACTCACTATTATAGAGTACTTTAGTATGTGGGTGAAAGCAACTACCCCAAAATAATCAAATGAAACAATAGTGTTGGACTTCTATGATATCATAGTAATAAGGTTTGGTTTACTCACAACAAGAATTTCAAATAATGCCTTAGCATTTATTGACATGAAGATACGTTAATGGGAACTTAAAATGGTCATATACCTTAGTACATCTCTAATTTAATACCCCTAAGGAAATGGAATGGTAGATTCAAAAACTAATAACTATATAGGGATCATCAATAGTACCATGGAAAATAATTAGCGATTTTGGTACATAAATTTGAGGATAACCTTGTAAACTGATAGAGTGACTCCCAAAGTTTCCATTATAAACTCACCATTTTATACTTGTATATGGGAAGGAGGCTGAATTTCCCATCTTTATTTATTATCCTACTTTGGATTTAACCCATTAGCATGATTTGATGAAGAGTGAAACTATGAGAGTGAGGATGGCAAAACTTATAGAGCTTAAAGAAACTAGGGACCTTGTAATGGAGACACAAGAGTCACATCAAACTCAAGTCAAGAAATCCTTTGGAAAGTGACTCGTATCAAGGAACTTCAAATAAGGGGATTGAGTCCTCAAATATGATTCAAATAAGGACAAACAAAGAAATCATACCAAGTTTGATAGATTGTGGAGTGGCCTTTACTTGATCCATAGATGTAAATGACATGATGTTTTTCATCTTACCCAATTGAAAGGAGAGGTATTACCCATCCCAGTCAATGACATTCATTTAAGGCCTTGTTATTAGGAGATTTTATAGCCATTGTATATATTAGATTATATTTTATGTTTTCCTCTAAGTAACTTGTGCACATATTTTAGTTGTGTGTTTCCCTTTCCCTAAGTGCCTTAGGCACAATGTGTTTTTTCTTTTCATCCTCATTATTTCAAGAGGGGTTTTCAGAAAGTGAGAACATGGTATAAATTTCATATAAATTGGGAGAAAAGACTTTTGACCTTGTATTCCTAATGGATCAAGCAAGGCAAGTAATCTATTTAATAGATGTCATGAAATCCTAGGAGGTCACCAAAAATGTTGGCCAAAATTGGCCCACATACAAAAATTCTTTTAGATTTGGGGTGAGAAGCTAAGTAGAGATATGATTAAGTGAGTGATCTAGTGGTGGAAGGAGAAGACAACATGTCACTCTCAAGATTTTGAAACATTTTAAGAAATATTTAAAGTGAATTTAAAAATTTTGAGGAGCAAGATGAGGAATAGGTCAAAAAATGAAATTTAAGGTTATCCCTACATATTATTAAGAGGGAAATATGACCATCACAAGCCTAAATGAACTAGACTATATTAGCACATCATGAAAAAATGAATAGGTCAGTTTGGGTTTGCATTTAATAAATGTACTTGGGAAGCGAATATAAGTTGAAGGATTACATGAAAAAGATATTATTTTTTCCAAGGTCCTCCCATACAAATTTGTTATCTTGATGAGTTTTCTATCTAGAGATATAAGCCTTCAAATATGATCTATTAGTGTGAGACATTCCCAGGGATGTCAACTTAAAGCCATATCAAATAGCCATTTGGATTCAAAAATAATTAATGAAGATTCAATTTGAACACAATTTCGACAAGTGGCATGATCTTGAAAGCCAATATCAAACATCAATAGCATGTAGGAAATCTCATGAAGTCAGCAAGTCAAATGATCCTAGATCAAGATTGATGATGTATATTCTCACATCCAAACCCTAATTGATGATCCATGTTCAAGTAGCAAGGTCAATAATTCATATAAATATAGATGGTGCAAATTAAATTATGCATTAAAGATATAATGGTGAGATTTAGGTCAAAAGGTTACTAGATCCTAATAATGAATGTGAGTGTGCCAAGCATCTCAATCATGGTGAACTCCTAAGAAAATTGATGGAATGCATTTGGTTAGGTAAAATTAGATCTAATAGAGATTTTACAAACATGTGAATGCATATTGATGGTGCAATAAAATTTAAAAGGTAAATGAGATCATGTTGCATGCAAGGTTAACACATGACTTAAGCATGTTTGATCATATGAACTGATAACTAGGTTCAAAAATGGCATGCACAACTTCTAAGTATCATAATCTCAATAACCAAATCAAAGGGCATGAAATTTTTTCAAATGTCATAATATGGGAATATTGGATTAGATCAGTGACTAACATTGAAGGTCAAAGGCATATGACTCTAGAGGAAATTGATGGAGAATATTTGATCTAGTTCTCAGAGTGTCTGAGATGAGGACACCTATCCAAATTTGGAGTGGTCATATGTTTTGATAAATAGTAGCATGTTGAAGGAATGACACAAATGTACACATGTTAGATCAATATATTTCACCACCCAAGCATGAAAATGTATAAATGTGAAATCAAATGTGATATGGGTTACCAAAATAAACCCTATAAATTCACAAGGCCACCATTAAAGCTTAATCCTATGTAAAGGTCTACCTAGTCAAGTTATTAGGATTGTATTTGGTTTATTTTATGTCTTTTTCGTGATAAACAGACTAGATAGCATGTGATTCTCCATTAAAATCATGAATATATGAAAAAGAATAAAGGAATTGGTTTTCATCTATAGTGGACCTATGTTTAGGGTTTTGACTAATGGTATGGTTGTAACTAAGAAAGGAATATCAGAAGGGACACTAGATTAATGAGTCCAAGTGATTGTTTGATAGGATAAATAACATATCCAGATGAATCATGACACCATAATCTCATTAAAAATATGGAAAGTTTAGAGCTTGAGAAAGGCAAGTGGATCATTCAATGAAGTTTCAGTGTCTTTGGAGAATTTATCCCTTTGAATGGATCATGATGAAACATCCTTGATAAGTTCTTATCTTCTAGTGTACTTCTCAGCTAATTGAGAAATTTTGAAGACTATTTGGGCTAATGAAGGTTAATTTATGGAGTCAAGATTAGTGCTAATTTATCCAAATGTGGCTGAGAATTCATGGAGGGTGGTTCCAATTCATTTACTAATTTCTAATTGCATGTTTCTCCTCTCTCCCTCTCTTCTCCCTTTTCTTATATCTCCCATTTATTTACCATTTTTTAAGAAAGACTCTTATTTGATATGGCTAAACCATGTCAAAAATTCTAATGATTACCTCTTGAAGAAATAATATTAGTTTTTACCTATTTCTTACCTCTAAAATATGTTTAACAAGTTTGTGCAAGATGGCATTGTGAAGGAGTATTTTCCATGTCCATTTCCCTTCTTTCTTACCTTTTTTTAGGTGTTTTCAAGTTATTTGAAGGTTTGAATTTAAGCTCTTTATACCATTAATGGATGTTTGGTTTGAGTTTTAGAATTCTTATTTACTTCATTCATTGCTTAGTAAGCCTAGTTTATGAAATTCTTATGTAAATTAAATAGTTTGAGAGGTTATGTGAGCAATAATTATCTTATGTTGAATTATTGTTTGTTTAATATTATGTGAGTGTCTATTTAAATTTGGTGCATCACCTTTTTATCTCTATTAGTTACCCTATACCCCCTTTATATCCCTTTTATAATCAAGAGAATTAGTTTAGGTGATCTGCCAAAAGGAAGCCAACCTTCACTAGAGTGTCAACCTCACTATAGGATACCCACAATATGAGATTATTTCCATTGTGTAGCTTAGTTGGATAAATACTAAACAAACCTCTCCAAGGGTGAAAACTAGCACTACAATTAGATCAAATTATTCAACTAAGGACTAACAAATTTTCAAAAGGGTTGGTCAGTCTTGAAGGTTTTTCCATGAGGGAGACCATATGAGGAACGATAGGGCAATGATGTTAATTGAGGAGGAGAACTATGAAATAATTCTTATCCTCAAAGACAAACTCATCAATATTGGAAAGGTAAGCACTAAGGCTAAAATTCATAGTTTCATTAAATATTATAAATAATATGTAGACATCTTTGCTTGGGAATATAGTGATCTGAGAGGCTTTGATCCTAACCTAGCCCAACAAACTATATAGAAGCCAATGAAAAGCCTATAAAGAAGAATAAAAGGCTTATCAGCCCTAAATTTGAAGAGCTTATGAAGAAATAATTGAAAATTTTATTGAATTCAATATCAACTTTCCTATCAAGCACTCCTCATAGGTAGCCAACTTGGTACATGTGAGCGATAAAAATGGTGAAATACAGTTGCATGTTGACTTGAAGGATTTGAATAGGGTTTATTTGAAATATATTTACCCCTTACCATCCATGTAGCAACTCCTTTAAATGGTTTTTGGTTTAAAATGTTTCTTTATTTTAGATGGGTACTCGAGATATGACTAGGTGCTAGCAAGAGAAGAAGATCAATAGAAGACTACTTTTACCACAAAGTGGAACACATATGCTTATTAAAATATTCTTTTGGGGTTGTCAAATGTTGGGTCTACTTTCCAAATATTGGTGGACATGGCTTTCTAAGCCTTTTTAAATTAGATGGTGCTTATCTACTTGGATGACATAATATTTTTTTCTAATAAGCCTAGTGTGCACTTGGATCACTTGAGATTGATCTCTAAAATATGCAAATAATATCCGATCTTATTTAATCCTAATAAATGTGTGTTTTATGTCCATGAGTTCACACATCTGGGTCACATTGTCTCAAAGTATGGATTATATTTTGACCTTGATAGAATAAGTGCCATCTTGTCCTTATCCTTACTTAAGCATAAGAAGGGACTCTAGATTTTCCTTGGTAAAATAATTTTTTTGAGAAGGTTTATATTTGGTTTTGAAAACATGGTCAAACCCATCACTTCCATGATGAAGAAAAACCAAGTGTTCACTTGGTCAAATAAAGGTAAAAAAACATTTAAGGCTATCAAAGAAGACATTGTCTAAACACCTACTCTCATGAATCCTATTTTCCTAATGGATTTCATATTATATGCCTTTGCCAATATTGATAATATATAAACTATGCTAATACATAAGAATGGTGAAGGACTTGAGTATCTAGTTGCATTTTTCAGTTAAGGGCTTGAAGGATATGAAGTAAGGTATACTTTTATGAAAAATCAAGTCATTATAGTGGTAAGAAACCTTAAAAATATCAAACAAATGCTCTCTAATAGCATGATTTATCTTATGGTGTCTCATCCTAGAGTGAAGGACTTACTTCTTCACAAAGACTTAAATGAGAAGAGGGCTGGTTATATTACCAAGGTCATGGAGTATGACATGGAAATCAAGGTCACTAATATATTGAGAGGAAAGGGATTATGTGATAATATGGTTGATGACCTTCAAGAAGATAAATAGGTTGTCTTGGTGATACAATACAACTCACAAATATATGCACCTCCACCTCACACTAGTTAGATTTAGGATATGACACATTTCATTATAATAGGTGAGTTCCCACAAGGTATGGATAGGGAAAAGAGAAGATATTTTAGGCTTAAATCAATACCTTATGTGTCAGTTGATCATGTTATAATTATAAATGACCTCAATGGTGCACTCTTTAGGTGCACAAATGATGAATAGGTGACAAGGCTCTTAGACCAATTCCATGATGGGCCTATAGGAGGCCATTCCACTCTAAGGACTATAAGAGAAAAATTGATGAGATCTAGTTATTACTAGCTAGACCTCTTCAAGGATGCATATACATGAGTTATTAAGTGCCAAAATTGTGTTCTTTTTTTAGGAAAGAAAAGATTGGTAGCCTTTCCTCTCAACCCAATCTAGGTGTAAAAACATTTCATGTAGTGGGGTTTAGAATTCATAGGAATGATTAATCCACCTTTTAGTGGAGGACATAAATGGGTACTCACTACTACTGACTACTTCACCAAGTGGGTAGGATTAATTGCCTTTAAATAAGCCAATGAAATAATAGTGTTGGACTTCTATGATAGCATAGTAATGAGGTTTTGTGTACCAACAAAAATAATTTTAGATAATGCCTTAGCATTTGTTGGCATGAGGACAAGTGAATGGGTACTTTAAATAGGAATATACCTTAGTACATCCTCAAATTAATACCCCCAAGGCAATAGACTGGAAAATTTAACAAATAAAAACTTGATAGGGATCACCAAGAGGAATATGGAAGAGAATCAGAGAGTTTAGCTCACAAAGTTAAGGATAACCCTATAGGTTGATAGAGTTACTCCCAAAGTTACCATTGGCAACTTTTCATTTGTCTTTCTATATGGGATAGAAGCAAAATTGCCCATCTCTCTTGAGTTTATTACCTTGGAGTCAGCCCATCAACTTGAGTTGATGGAGAGTAAACCTATGAGCATGAGGATGGTAGAGCTCATGGAGCTTGAAGAAACTAATGACCTTGCAATGAAGACACTAGAGTCACATCAAGATCAATTCAAGAAAGACTTTAAAAAGAGATCCATAGTAAGGTAATTCAAAGAAGGGGATCTAGTCCTTAAATGGGATTCAAATATGGTCAGTCTAGGCAATCATACCAAGTTTGATAGCTTATGGAGTGGTACTTACTTGATCCATAGATGAAAATAACATATTGATTTTTATCTTGGCTAGTTATATGGAGAGGTATTACCCATCCCAATCAATGGAATTCATTTAAGTCCTTTTTATTAAAATATTTTTCAATAATTGTATATATTAGAGTTGATTTTTATGTTTTCCTCTAAGTGACTTGAACATATATTTTTAGTTGTGTGTTTCCATTCCCATAAGTGTGTTGGGCACAGTGTTTTTTTTTCATTTTCATTTCTTGAAGAAGGTTTTTTAAAAAGTGACAACTTTGTATCATTTTCATATGAGTTAGAAACAAGGACTTATGACCTTATATTCCCAATGGATCAGATAAGGAGACTAATATATTACATAACAAACATGCTATCTAATGAGGTCACTAGAAATGTTGCCCAAAATTGACCCACATATGAAACTTTGCCTAGATCTAGTGTGAGAAGTTGAGCAAAGTTTTGGCTGAGTGAGTAGTCAAATAGTGGAAGGAGAAGACCATATGTCACTTGAAATCTTTTGAAATATTTTAAACAAGATTTAGAATTAATTTGATGATTTGAATGACTAAGCCTAGAAGCAAGTCTCAAACTACAAGTAAAAGTTAACCCCTATAGGTTATTAATGCATTAAATATGGTTTTAAATCTCATAGGTGTCTTGCTATAGTTACAATGACTCCTAGTGTCATTTTTAAGAGAGAAAGATGACTAACACAAGCCTAAAGTATCCTGACTATCCTAGCATGCCATGTAGGAATAAAAAGGTCAGTTTAGTTGTGAATTTGATAAGTTTAGTGTGGAAGCTAATTAGAGTTGAATAATTACATGAAATTGATGTATTTAATGCCATGAATATCCCCTATAATTTTGGTGTCTTGATGATTTTTATACTTCAATATATAAACCTTTAAAATGATTTAATAGTGTGGAACATGCTAAGAAATGTCAAAATAAATCCATAGGAAATAGCCATTTGGATTAATTTTTTTTAAACAAGCTAAATTTGAAAGAAAGACTACCAAATTTCAAAGCATCACTCGATCAAATAATTAGATTAAAGGTACATGGGTGATGGCAAGGTCAATAAGTCAATATAGATCAATAGTGTGTATTTAATCATGCAAATGAAAATCATTGGTGAGCATGATTTCAAAATTTCAATGGATCTTAAGAATGAATGTAGTGATGACAAGTGTCTTGATCATGATGATCTCTCAATCAAATTGATGGTTCATATTTGAAATAGAAATCAAAGATTGATAGATCACATTGAACCACATGAAATCAGATTGATAGTGTAGATCATGGTCAAAAAGTTAGTAATATTTGATTATATGTGAGGCTACCATGTGGCATAAGTGTATTTGATCACATGAATTGGCATCTAGGTCTATAGTGGGAATGCACAACCGCCAAGTGTCATAATCTTGATAAATAAATCAAAAGACACATAGGGCTACCATATATCCCAATCTAGGAATCCCCAACCAAATCAATGACCAAAATTGAAGATCAAATATAGAATACTTTGGAGGAAATTGATGGAGTAGATTTGATCTATTTCCTATAGTGCATGAGATAAGGACACATGCTTAACTTTGAAGTGATCATATATCTTATATAAAAAGTAGTATGGTGAGGGAATGTAACATAGGTGGACATGTTAGAATAATGGATTTTGCCACCCAAACATGCAAATGTATAAATGTGAGATGAATTGTGATCTAGCTTACCAAAGCAAACCCTAAGAAAATTATAGGCTATGATTAAAGCTCGGTTCTATGTAAAGGTCTATGCAATTAGATTATAAATACTAGCTTGGGTTTGAATTATGTTTTAATCATGATCAAGAGACTAGGTAGTTTGTGGACCTTAATTGAAATTATAGCTATATGAAAACCAATAAGGGGAATGGTTTTAATCTATAAATGACCTATGTTTAGGTTTTAGAGTAATGGTAGGGTTATGAATATGAAATGAATGCCAGAAAAGATGCTATATTAATGGGTTCAAGTGACTATCTCATAATTTAAAGAACACTCCTAGATGAAGCATGATGCCATAAGTTCATTAAGAATATGGATATTTTATAGGTTGAGAGAGGCAAGTGGAGCATTCATGACGTTTCAAGGTATTTGAATAGTTTTTCCCTTTGAATGGATCATGACACAACATCCTCAACAAATTCTTGTCTTCTATTAAGTTTCTCAACTAATTTAGAGAGTTTAAAGACTATTTGGGATAATGAAGGTTAATTTATTGAAGTAGGATAAGTGCTTATTGATCCAAATGTAGTTGAGAATTCATGGAGGGTGGTTATACCTCATTTATTGATTTATGATTACATGTTTCTCCATTCTCTCTCTCCCTCCATTTTCTATTATATCTCTTATTTTTTCCTATTTATAAAAGGGGACTCTCATTTAACAAGGTAAAACCCTATCAATAAATTTATAATAACTACATCTTAAAGCAATAAGATAATTTTCACCTATCTCTCACCTTTAAATTGTGTTTAGTAAGCTTTTACATGATGACTTTGTGAAGAAGTGTTCTTCCATGTACATTATCCTTCTTCCTTGCCTCCTTTTAGTTGTTTTAAATCTATTTATAGGTATGGACAAGTGGTCTTTCTACAATTAATGGTTTTTTGGTGTCAATATTATAATTCCTCTTTAATTCATTCATTGCTTAGTGAGCCTAGTTTATGAAATACTTATGCAAATTAGCTAGTTTATGAGGTTGTTTGAGCAATAATTATCTTATACTAAATTAATTTTTGTTCAATTTTATGCAAGTGTCCATTTAAATTTGGTGTATCACCCTTTTAACTTTGTTAGTTAACCTTTACCCCCTCTTTATCCCTTTTCCAAGAAAGAACATTAGATTAGGTGATCTACTGAAATTAAGTTGGCCTTCTCTGGAGGTTCAACCTCAATATATGATACCCAATTCTTGAGGTTGTTCCCATTGTGTAGCTTAATTGAATAGATCTTGAAGAACCCTCTCCAAGGGTGTAAACTAAGTCTATAATATGAAGATGGAGAGTCATACTAGATGTTATGGTTGATAGAGCTGCCATAGTAGTTGTAAGATTTTGTTCATCAAAATACTCTAAACAAATAATTTTATATTGTCTCTCAATAGTCTTTTCCTCTACTTGAATTAATTCTTATACTTGTTCTTATTTTATTTTCCTCAATTCAACTTGAACTTGAGGAGTTTCCTCTTTTATTTACAAAGTAACAACTGATGTTTCCCCTACACATTTCTCTTGCTATGGAGCTATCATCACAGTGGGTGGATCTTGGGGGACTTGGATTTGATATTATTATTTCATGAAGGGTCTACTACTTTATATATCTAATAAGGTTTATCCCCCTAGTGGTGGGATTCTAAATTTTTCTTGTTCACGTGTGAGGGAAGGATCTTCTTGGATTACCCTAATAAATTCCTCACTGACACTAGTAGTCCTAGACCATTCTTTTACTTAATAATCATCTTTTTCATTGATAAATAAGAATTCATGATCAAAAGCTTCATGCTTTTATGAAATTCCCAGATTGTGAAATCATTATTACACTCTCCCATGTGGGTCTACATCTATGTGGGGTAATGTATCTAGGACATAAGCTTTCCTGACACCACCAACCTCTTTGAAGTATCTATGGTATGTGTAGCATAATCTCGTAATTATGATCATTGGTGTTTCCTTGATATATAACTACTAGGTAGACAATGGAGCAAGTACCAAAGTAATGCCAAAGTCAATAGTGGATTAGCTTGGTTTAAAGTATAAACACCAATCCAAGGGAGTTTTAGAGCTTGGTGGATCTTCCACCAATCCATCTAGTATTATCAGAGGTCTCAACTTAACCCTACATACTTGTCTTAGTGTTTTAGTGTCTTAAAATGTGTTAGTTTTAGATGTGCCTCCTCATTTTGCTCTATGCATATCTAGAGACTTTGATGTAAAAATTAGGGGTTATCTAGTAGTAGATTGGTCTAACATGGATTTCAAAACAAGGATGGGATTAAGGTGTATATTAATCCTGAGGTGATTCCATAATTTAACATTGATCCTTGTGGGTCATATAGCTCAGACATCAATTGTACCATCATAGATAAGGATGACCACTTGTTTAGTATAAAAATAAATAATCATCTTGAGGAGATACCTGATATGTTTTTGGATGAGTTACAAAGTGAAAATTAGATTATCAACCCCTTGGAAGGTGTTAAGGAAAGAGACATGGGATTATACTTCTTACATGAATAGAATGAGTCCAAACCATCCCTCACTAGGCCATAAGAAGATTCTAATGGCTTATTGAAATTTTTGTTTGATGGCTCAAGGAACAAACATGGGATAGGTGTAGGTGTAGTGCTAGTATCTCCCTCTAATGATAACTATTTATCTTCTTATAGATTCCAATTTAGTTGCTCTTGTAATGCAGCTAAGTATGAGTGCCTTATTCATGGCCTTCAATGGGCTAACAAGAGGGGAATCAAACATTTACAAGTATATGGGCATAATGAGCTGATACTACATCAAGTTAGAGGCCAACACATCAAGAATAATCCATTGATGAGATCCTACAAGAATAAAGTGTGGGATATACTTGAGAATTTTGAGGCCTTCAACATCCAAGTAGTTCCAAGGAACCAAAATTAGCCTATTGATAGGTTGGTAGCTATGAGATCTTAGTTTTATATCTCAAATGAGATAATGAATTTTGAAGCATAGCCACATGCTAAAGTGGTGATAAGACCATCAATGTTAGATAATGAGCTCATCGGTAGGTCTTCAATAGTGACAAGCATATTGGTTGTCTCTTGTAGTAGGAAGCAAATTTTTCCTCAATAAACCAAGACAGATTTCAACATCAGTATGAGGATAATTTTTTTGTATTGAGGTCTAAAAAAATTCCTCAAGGGCTAGTCACCCTTGAATGTTTTTTCCATGAGGGAGATCATATAATAAAATATAAGGTAGTGATGTCAATTGATGAGGAAAACTATGAAAGAGTTCCTATCCTCAAAGACAAACTCCTGAAGCTTAAAAAGGTAAGAACTATGGCTAAAAGGCATGCTTTCATTAAAATTTGTAAGGAATATGCAAACATCTTACTTGTGAATATGGTGATATAATAAGCTTTGATCCCAAGCTAGCTCAACACACTATAAAACTAGAGGCCAATGCCAAACCTATCAGGTAGAGGCAAAGGCCTATCAACCCCAAAATTAAAGAGATTATTAGGAAAAAATTGACCAAATTAATTGAATCTAATATCATATTTCCCATCAAACTCTCCTAATGGGTGGAAAACCTGGTACCTATGATGAAGAAGAATGTTCAAATATATTTGTGTGTTGACTTTAGGGATTTGAATAGGGTCTCTTTGAAAGATCATTACTCCTTACTACTTCAAATATTACTACTTTAGAACACTTCTCACTTTTGGATGGGTATTCAAGATACAACCAGGTGTTGGTAAGAGAAGAAGACCAATACAAGACTTCCTTCTCCAAAAATTAGGTCACATATACTTATCAAAATATGCCTTTTGGATTGTCAAAATTTGGGGCTACTTTCCAAAGAACCATGGACATGGATTTCCTAGGCTTGTTAAATCAAATGGTGTTTGTATACTTGGATGACATAATGGTTTTCTCTAAGAAGAATAGTAAGCATTTGGATCACCTGAGATTTATCTTTGAAAGATTTAGAGAATATTTATCTCACTGAATCCCAAGAAATGTGTGTTTTTTATCTATGAGGGCAAACTTTTGGGTCACATTGTCTCAAAACAAGGGTTAAGTATTTGATCCTAATAGAATAAGTGCCATATTGGAATTATCCTTTCCCATGAATAATAAGGGACTCTATATTTTCCTTTTGAAAATAAACTTTGTTAGAATTTTTATACTTTGTTTTGCAAAATTGGTCAAACCCATCACTATCATACTGAGGAAGAACCAAGTGTTCACTTTGTAAAATGAAGGTAAAACAACATTTGAGATTATCAAACAAGTAATTACCTAAGTACCTACACTCCTAAATTATAATTTACTAATGGATTTCATGATGTATGCCTTTACCAATGTTGAAAATATATCAGCTATGTTGATGTAAAAGAATGGTGTATGACTTGAGAACCACTTACTTTTTTTAGTCCAGGGGTTAAAGGATACAAAGTCAAGTATAATTTTATATAAAATCAAGTAATTTCAGTGGTAAGTGGCCATAAAACATTCATACCAATTCTCTCTAATAGCAATAATATCTTATGGTGTCTCATCCTATAGCGAAGGATTTCCTTCTAAATAAAGACTTGAATGACAACAGAGTTGGTTGGATTACCAAGGTCATGGAGAACTATGTGGAGATCAAGGTCACTAATATAGTGATAGGTAAAGGCTTATGTGATTATATGGTTGATAACCCTTAATAATATAAATAGGTTGTCTTGGTAATACAAGACAACTCACAAATAGATATACCTCCACCTCACACTAGTTAGCTGTAGGATATGACACATTTATTGATAATAAGTGAGTGCCCATAAGGTATGGATAGGGACAAGAGAAGGTATTTTAGGCTTTAATCCATATCATATACATTGATTGATGGGGTTTTATTCATAAAGGACATTGATGGAGCACTCTTTAGGTGCATAGATGATGGTGAGGTGATAAGGCTCTTGGAGCAATTCCATTATGGGCCTTTATGAGGGAAATTTTCTCCAAGGACTATAATATCAAAGTTAATGAGAGTTGGTTATTAATAGCCCAAACTCTTTAAATTTACCTATTCATGGGTGAGAAAATGTCATAAGTGTGCTCTCTTTTTAATCAAGTAGAGATTGGTAATGCTTCCTCTCAACCCAATCCAGGTGGAATAACCTTTCATGCAGTGGGGTTCGAAATTCATAGGGATGATCAATCTACCTTACAATGGAGGCACAAGTTAGTACTCACTACTATAGAGTACTTTAGTATGTGGGTGGAAGCAACTACCCCAAAATAATCAAATGAAACAATAGTGTTGGACTTCTATGATATCATAGTAATAAGGTTTAGTTTACTCACAACAAGAATTTCAAATAATGCCTTAGCATTTGTTGACATGAAGATACGTTAATGGGAACTTAAAATGGTCATATACCTTAGTACATCCTTAATTTAATACCCCTAAGGCAATGGAATGGTAGATTCAAAAACTAATAACTATATAGGGATCGTCAATAGTACCATGGAAAATAATTAGAGATTTTGGTACATAAAGTTGAGGATAACCTTGTAAACTGATAGAGTGACTCCCAAAGTTTCCATTATAAACTCACCATTTTATCCTTGTATATGGGAAGGAGGCTAAATTTCCCATCTTTATTTATTTTCCTACTTTGGATTTAACCCATTAGCATGAGTTGATGAAGAGTGAAACTATGAGAGTGAGGATTGCAAAACTTATAGAGCTTAAAGAAACTAGGGACCTTGTAATGGAGACACAAGAGTCACATCAAACTCAAGTCAATAAATCCTTTGGAAAGTGACTCGTATCAAGGAACTTCAAATAAGGGGATCGAGTCCTCAAATATGATTCAAATAACGACAAATAAAGAAATCATACCAAGTTTGATAGATTGTGGAGTGGCCTTTACTTGATCCATAGATGTAAATTACATAATGTTGTTCATCTTACCCAATTGAAAGGAGAGATATTACCCATCCCGGTCAATGACATTAATTTAAGGCCTTGTTATTAGGAGATTTTATAGCCATTGTATATATTAGATTATATTTTATGTTTTCCTCTAAGTAACTTGTGCACATCTTTTAGTTGTGTGTTTCCCTTTCCCCAAGTGCCTTAGGCACAATGTTTTTTTTATTTTCATCCTCATTATTTCAAGAGGGGTTTTCAGAAAGTGAGAACATGGTATAAATTTCATATCAATTGGGAGAAAAGACTTTTGACCTTGTATTCCTAATGGATCAAACAAGGAAAGTAATCTATTTAATAGATGTCATGAAATCCTAGGAGGTCACCAAAAATGTTGGCCAAAATTGGCCCACATACAAAACTTTTTTTAGATTTGGGGTGAGAAGCTAAGTAGAGATATGATTAAGTGAGTGATCTAGTGGTGGAAGGAGAAGACAACATGTCACTCTCAAGATTTTGAAACATTTTAAGAAATATTTAAAGTGAATTTAAAAATTTTGAGGAGCAAGATGAGGAATAGGTCAAAAAATGAAATTTAAGGTTATCCCTACATATTATTAAGAGGGAAATATGACCATCACAAGCCTAAATGAACTAGACTATATTAGCACATCATGAAAAAATGAATAGGTCAGTTTGGGTTTGCATATAATAAATGTACTTGGGAAGCTAATATAAGTTGAAGGATTACATGAAAAAGATATTATTTTTTCCAAGGTCCTCCCATACAAATTTGGTATCTTGATGAGTTTTCTATCTAGAGATATAAGCCTTCAAATATGATCTATTAGTGTGAGACATTCCCAGGGATGTCAACTTAAAGCCATATCAAATAGCCATTTGGATTCAAAAATAATTAATGAAGATTCAATTTGAACACAATTTTGACAAGTGGCATGATCTTGAAAGCCAATATCAAACATCAATGGCATGTAGGCAATCTCATGAAGTCAGCAAGTCAAATGATCCTAGATCAAGATTGATGATGTATATTCTCACATACAAACCCTAATTGATGATCCATGTTCAAGTATCAAGGTCAATAATTCATATAAATATAGATGGTGCAAATTAAATTATGCATTAAATATATAATGGTGAGATTTAGGTCAAAAGGTTAGTAGATCCTAATAATGAATGTGAGGGTGCCAAGCATCTCAATCATGGTGAACTCTTAAGAAAATTGATGGAATGCATTTGGTTAGGTAAAATTAGATCTAATAGAGAATTTATAACCATGTGAATGCATATTAATGGTGCAATAAAAGTTAAAAGGTAAATGATATCATGTTGCATGCAAGGTTAACACATGACTTAAGCATGTTTGATCATATGAACTGATAACTAGGTTCAAAAATGGCATGCACAACTTCTAAGTATCATAATCTCAATAACCAAATCAAAGGGCATGAAATTTTGTCACATGTCATAATATGGGAATATTGGATTAGATCAGTGACTAACATTGAAGGTCAAAGGCATATGACTCTAGAGGAAATTGATGGAGAATATTTGATCTAGTTCTCAGAGTGTCTGAGATGAGGACACCTATCCAAATTTGGAGTGGTCATATGTTTTGATAAATAGTAGCATGTTGAAGGAATGACACAAATGTACACATGTTAGATCAATATATTTCACCACCCAAGCATGAAAATGTATAAATGTGAAATCAAATGTGATATGGGTTACCAAAATAAACCCTATAAATTCACAAGGCCAACATTAAAGCTTAATCCTATGTAAAGGTCTACCTAGTCAAGTTATTAGGATTGTATTTGGTTTATTTTATGTCTTGTTCATGATAAACAGACTAGATATAATGTGATTCTCCATTAAAATCATGAATATATGAAAAAAAATAAAGGAATTGGTTTTCATCTATAGTGGACCTATGCTTAGGGTTTTGACTAATGGTATGGTTGTAACTAAGAAAGGAATATCAGAAGGGACACTAGATTAATGAGTCCAAGTGATTGTTTGATAGGATAAATAACATATCAAGATGAATTATGACACCGTAATCTCATTAAAAATATGGAAAGTTTAGAGCTTGAGAAAGGCAAGTGGATCATTCAATGAAGTTTCAGTGTCTTTGGAGAATTTATCCCTTTGAATGGATCATGATGAAACATCCTTGATAAGTTCTTATCTTCTAGTGTACTTCTCAGCTAATTGAGAAATTTTGAAGACTATTTGGGCTAATGAAGGTTAATTTATGGAGTCAAGATTAGTGCTAATTTATCCAAATGTGGCTGAGAATTCATGGACGGTGGTTCCAATTCATTTACTAATTTCTAATTGCATGTTTCTCCTCTCTCCCTCTCTTCTCCCTTTTCTTATATCTCCCATTTATTTCCCATTTTTCAAGAAAGACTCTTAATTGATATGGCTAAACCATGTCAAAAATTCTAATGATTACCTTTTGAAGAAATAATATTAGTTTTTACCTATTTCTTACCTCTAAAATATGTTTAACAAGTCTGTGCAAGATGGCATTGTGAAGGAGTATCTTCCATGTCCATTTCCCTTCTTTCTTACCTTTTTTTAGGTGTTTTCAAGTTATTTGAAGGTCTGAATTTGTGATCTTTATACCATTAATGGATGTTTGGTTTGAGTCTTAGAATTCTTATTTACTTCATTCATTGCTTAGTAAGCCTAGTTTATGAAATTCTTATGTAAATTAAATAGTTTGAGAGGTTATGTGAGCAATAATTATCTTATGTTGAATTAGTGTTTGTTTAATATTATGTGAGTGTATATTTAAATTTGGTGCATCACCTTTTTATCTCTATTAGTTACCCTATACCCCCTTTATATCCCTTTTATAATCAAGAGAATTAGTTTAGGTGATCTACCAAAAGGAAGCCAACCTTCACTAGAGGTTCAACCTCACTATAGGATACCCACAATATGAGATTATTTCCATTGTGTAGCTTAGTTGGATAAATACTAAACAAACCTCTCCAAGGGTGAAAACTAGCACTACAATTAGATCAAATTATTCAACTAAGGACTAACAAATTTTCAAAAGGGTTGGTCAGTCTTGAAGGCTTTTCCATGAGGGAGACCATATGAGGAACGATAGGGCAATGATGTTAACTGAGGAGGAGAACTATGAAATAATTCTTATCCTCAAAGACAAACTCATCAATATTGGAAAGGTAAGCACTAAGGCTAAAATTCATAGTTTCATTAAATATTATAAATAATATGAAGACATCTTTGCTTGGGAATATAGTGATCTGAGAGGCTTTGATCCTAACCTAGCCCAAAAAACTATATAGAAGCCAATTCAAAGCCTATAAATAAGAATAAAAGGCTTATCAGCCCCAAATTTGAAGAGCTTATGAAGAAATAATTGACAATTTTATTGAATTCAATATCAACTTTCCTATCAAGCACTCCTCATAGGTAGCCAACCTGATACATGTGAGGGATAGAAATGGTGAAATACAGTTGCATGTTGACTTGAAGGATTTGAATAGGGTTTATTTGAAATATATTTACCCCTTACCATCCATGTAGCAACTCCTTTAAATGGTTTCTGGTTCAAAATGTTTCTTTATTTTAGATGGGTACTCGAGATATAACTAGGTGCTAGCAAGAGAAGAAGATCAATAGAAGACTACTTTTTCCACAAAGTGGAACACATATGCTTATTAAAATATTCTTTTGGGGTTGTCAAATGTTGGGTCTACTTTCCAAATATTGGTGGACATGGCTTTCTAAGCCTTTTTAAATATGATGGTGCTTATCTACTTGGACGACATAATATTTTTTTCTAATAAGCCTAGTGTGCACTTGGATCACTTGAGATTGATCTCTAAAATATGCAAAGAATATCGGATCTTATTTAATCCTAATAAATGTGTGTTTTATGTCCATGAGTTCACACATCTGGGTCACATTGTCTCAAAGTATGGATTATATTTTGACCTTGATAGAATAAGTGCCATCTTGTCCTTATCCTTACTTAAGCATAAGAAGGGACTCTAGATTTTCCTTGGTAAAATATTTTTTTTGAGAAGGTTTATATTTGGTTTTGAAAACATGGTCAAACCCATCACTTCCATGATGAAGAAAAACCAAGTGTTCACTTGGTCAAATAAAGGTAAAAAACATTTAAGGCTATCAAACAAGCCATTGTCTAAGCACCTACTCTCATGAATCCCATTTTCCTAATGGATTTCATATTATATGCCTTTGCCAATATTGATAATATATAAACTATGCTAATACATAAGAATGGTGAAGGACTTGAGTATCTAGTTGCATTTTTCAGTTAAGGGCTTGAAGGATATGAAGTAAGGTATACTTTTATGAAAAATCAAGTCCTTATAGTGGTAAGAAACCTTAAAAATATCAAACCAATGCTCTCTAATAGCATGATTTATCTTATGGTGTCTCATCCTAGAGTGAAGGACTTACTTCTTCACAAAGACATAAATGAGAAGAGGGCTGGTTATATTACCAAGGTCATGGAGTATGACATGGAAATCAAGGTCACTAATATATTGAGAGGAAAGGGCTTATGTGAGAATATGGTTGATGACCTTCAAGAAGTTAAATAGGTTGTCTTGGTGATACAATACAACTCACAAATATATGCACCTCCACCTCACACTAGTTGGATTTAGGATATGACACATTTCATTATAACAGGTGAGTTCCCACAAGGTATGGATAGGGAAAAGAGAAGATATTTTAGGCTTAAATCAATACCTTATGTGTCAGTTGATCATGTTATAATTATAAATGACCTCAATGGTGCACTCTTTAGGTGCACAAATGATGAATAGGTGACAAGGCTCTTAGACCAATTCCATGATGGGCCTATAGGAGGCCAGTCCACTCCAAGGACTATAAGAGAAAAATTGATGAGATCTGGTTATTACTAGCTAGGCCTCTTTAAGGATGCATATACATGAGTTATTAAGTGCCAAAATTGTGTTCTTTTTTTAGGAAAGAAAAGATTGGTAGCCTTTCCTCTCAACCCAATCTACGTGGAAAAACATTTCATGTAGTGGGGTTTAGAAATCATAGGAATGATTAATCCACCTTTTAGTGGAGGACATAAATGGGTACTCACTACTACTGACTACTTCACCAAGTGGGTAGGATTAATTGCCTTGAAAGAAGCCAATGAAATAATAGTGTTGGACTTCTATGATAGCATAGTAATGAGGTTTTGTGTACCAACAAAAATAATTTTAGATAATGCCTTAGCATTTGTTGGCATGAGGACAAGTGAATGGGTACTTAAAATAGGAATATACCTTAGTACATCCTCAAATTAATACCCCCAAGGCAATAGATTGGAAAATTTAACAAATAAAAACTTGATAGGGATCACCAAGAGGAATATGGAAGAGAATCAGAGAGTTTAGCTCACAAAGTTAAGGATAACCCTATGGGTTGATAGAGTTACTCCCAAGGTTACCATTGGCAACTTTCCATTTGTCTTTCTATATGGGATAGAAGAAAAATTGCCCATCTCTCTTGATTTTATTACCTTGGAGTTAGCCCATCAACTTGAGTTGATGGAGAGTAAACCTATGAGCATGAGGATGGTAGAGCTCATGGAGCTTGAAGAAACTAATGACCTTGCAATCAAGACACTAGAGTCACATCAAGATCAAGTCAAGAAAGACTTTAAAAAGAGATCCATAGTAAGGTAATTCAAAGAAGGGGATCTAGTCCTCACATGGGATTCAAATATGGTCAGTCTAGGCAATCATACCAAGTTTGATAGCTTATGGAGTGGTACTTACTTGATCCATAGATGAAAACAACATATTGATTTTTAGCTTGGCTAGTTATATGGAGAGGTATTACCCATCCCAATCAATGGAATTCATTTAAATCCTTTTTATTAAAATATTTTTCAATAATTGTATATATTAGAGTTGATTTTTATGTTTTCCTCTAAGTGACTTGAACATATCTTTTTAGTTGTGTGTTTCCATTCCCATAAGTGTGTTGGGCACAGTGTTTTTTTTTCATCTTCATTTCTTGAAGAAGGTTTTTTAAAAAGTGACAACTTTGTATCATTTTCATATGAGTTAGAAACAAGGACTTATGACCTTATATTCCCAATGGATCAGATAAGGAGACTAATATATTACATAACAAGCATGCTATCTAATGAGGTCACTAGAAATGTTGCCCAAAATTGACCCACATATGAAACTTTTCCTAGATCTAGTGTGAGAAGTTGAGCAAAGTTTTGGCTGAGTGAGTAGCCAAATAGTGGAAGGAGAAGACCATATGTCACTTGAAATCTTTTGAAATATTTTAAACAAGATTTAAAATTAATTTGATGATTTGAAGGACTAAGCCTAGAAGCAAGTCTCAAACTACAAGTAGAAGTTAACCCCTATAGGTTATTAATGCAATAAATATGGTTTTGAATCTCATAGGTGTCTTGGTATAGTTACAATGACTCCTAGTGTCATTTTTAAGAGAGAAAGATGACTAACACAAGCCTAAAGTATCCTAACTATCTTAGCATGCCATGTAGGAATAAAAAGGTTAGATTAGTTGTGAATTTGATAAGTTTAGTGTGGAATCTAATTAGAGTTCAATAATTACATGAAATTGATGTATTTAATGCCATGAATATCCCCTATAATTTTGGTGTCTTGATGATTTTTATACTTCAATATATAAACCTTCAAAATGATTTAATAGTGTGGAACATGCCAAGAAATGTCAAAATAAATCCATAGGAAATAGCCATTTGGATTAAATTTTTTTAAACAAGCTAAATTTGAAAGAAATACTACCAAGTTTCAAAGCATCACTCGATCAAATAATTAGATTAAAGGTACATGGGTGATGGCAAGGTCAATAAGTCAATATAGATCAATAGTGTGTATTTAATCATGCAAATGAAAATCAATGGTGAGCATGATTTCAAAATTTCAATGGATCTTAAGAATGAATGTAGTGATGACAAGTGTCTTGATCATGATGATCTCTCAATCAAATTGATGGGTCATATTTGAAATAGCAATCAAAGATTGATAGATCACATTGAACCACATGAAATCAGATTGATAGTGTAGATCATGGTCAAAAAGTTAGTAATATTTGATTATATGTGAGGCCACCATGTGGCATAAGTGTATTTGATCACATGAATTGGCATCTAGGTCTATAGTGGGAATGCACAACCGCCAAGTGTCATAATCTTGATAAATAAATCAAAAGACACATAGGGCTACCATATATCCCAATCTAGGAATCCCCAATCAAATCAATGACCAAAATTGAAGATCAAATATAGAAAAATTTGGAGGAAATTGATGGAGTAGATTTGATCTATTTCCTATAGTGCATGAGATAAGGACACATGCTTAACTTTGAAGTGATCATATATCTTATATAAATAGTAGTATGGTGAGGGAATGTAACATAGGTGGACATGTTAGAATTATGGATTTTGCCACCCAAACATGCAAATGTATAAATGTGAGATGAATTGTGATCTAGCTTACCAAAGAAAACCCTAAAAAAATTATAGGCTATGATTAAAGCTCGGTTCTATGTAAAGGTCTATGCAATTAGATTATAAATACTAGCTTGGGTTTGAATTATGTTTTAATCATGATCAAGCGACTAGGTAGTTTGTGGACCTTCATTAAAATTATAGCTATATGAAAACCAATAAGGGGAATGGTTTTAATCTATAAAGGACCTATGTTTAGGGTTTAGAGTAATGGTAGGGTTATGAATATGAAATGAATGCCAGAAAAGATGTTATATTAATGGGTTGAAGTGACTATCTCATAATTTAAAGAACACACCTAGATGAAGCATGATGCCATAAGTTCATTAAGAATATGGATATTTTATAGGTTGAGAGAGGCAAGTGGAGCATTCATGATGTTTCAAGGTATTTGAATAGTTTTTCCCTTTGAATGGATCATGACACAACATCCTCAACAAATTCTTGTCTTCTATTAAGTTTCTCAACTAATTTAGAGAGTTTGAAGACTATTTGGGATAATGAAGGTTAATTTATTGAAGCAGGATAAGGGCTTATTGATCCAAATGTAGTTGAGAATTCATGGAGGGTGGTTATACCTCATTTATTGATTTATGATTACATGTTTCTCCTCTCTCTCTCTCCCTCCATTTTCTATTATATCTCTTATTTTTTCCCCTTTATAAAAGGGGAATCTCATTTAACAAGGTAAAACCCTATCAATAAATTTATGAGAACTACATATTAAAGCAATAAGATAATTTTCACCTATCTCTCACCTTTAAATTGTGTTTAGTAAGCTTTTACATGATGACTTTGTGAAGAAGTGTTCTTCCATGTACATTATCCTTCTTCCTTGCCTCCTTTTAGTTGTTTTAAAGCTATTTATAGGTATGGACAAGTTATCTTTCTACAATTAATGGTTTTTTGATGTCAATATTATAATTCCTCTTTAATTCATTCATTGCTTAGTGAGCCGAGTTTATGAAATACTTATGCAAATTAGCTAGTTTATGAGGTTGTTTGAGCAATAATTATCTTATACTAAATTAATTTTTT
This sequence comes from Torreya grandis, assembly GCA_037957365.1. Classification (NCBI taxonomy): domain Eukaryota; kingdom Viridiplantae; phylum Streptophyta; class Pinopsida; order Cupressales; family Taxaceae; genus Torreya; species Torreya grandis. Next base: position 259,082 of record JARHVA010007404.1, read on the forward strand.
TTCAATTTTATGAAAGTGTCCATTTAAATTTTGTGTATCACCCTTTTAAATTTCTTAGTTACCCTTTACCCCCTCTTTATCACTTTTCCAAGAAAGAACATTAGATTAGGTGATCTACTGAAATTAAGTTGGCCTTCTCTGGAGGTTCAACCTCAATATAGGATACCCAAATCTTGAGGTTGTTCCCATTGTGTAGCTTAATTGAATAGATCTTGAAGAACCCTCTCCAAGGGTGTAAACTAAGTCTATAATATGAAGATGGAGAGTCATACTAGATGTTATGGTTGATAGAGCCACCATAGTAGTTGTAAGATTTTGTTCATCAAAATACTCTAAACAAATAATTTTATCTTGTCTCTCAATAGTCTTTTCCTCTACTTGAATTAATTCTTATACTTGTTCTTATTTTATTTTCCTCAATTCAACTTGAACTTGAGGAGTTTCCTCTTTTATTTACAAAGTAACAACTGATGTTTCCCCTACACATTTCTCTTGCTATGGAGCTATCATCACAGTGGGTGGATCTTGGGGGACTTCGATTTGATATTATGATTTCATGAAGGGTCTACTACTTTATATATCTGATAAGGTTTATCCCCCTAGTGGTGGGATTCTAAATTTTTCTTGTTCAAGTGTGAGGGAAGGATCTTCTTGGATTACCCTAAGAAATTCCTCACTCACACTAGTAGTCCTAGACCATTCTTTTACTTAATAATCATCTTTTTCATTGATAAATAAGAATTCATGATCAAAAGCTTCATGCTTTTATGAAATGCCCAGATTGTGAAATCATTATTCCACTCTCCCATGTGGGTCTACATCTATGTGGCGTAATGTATCTAGGGCATAAGCTTTCCTGACACCACCAACCTCTTTAAAGTATCTATGGTATGTGTAGCACAACCTCCTAATTATGATATGGGAGCCATGGAAGGTGATCTTTGTGCTCTTAGTCAGTTCTTCATCTATCACAATCCATAATTTATATGTAATGTCCTACTTGGATACTTTGTTTGGGATGTATTTGGGGAGGAAGGACAGTCAAACTTGTGTTTAATGACCATTATAATAGTGTAGTCTGGGTATAACAAGTAATCACCCAAATACATGAGTGCGTTTTCGATGTTTTTGGATACTCGATCTAGAGGTTCACCATGAATTACCATCCAAATTCTTTATATGTTATTTATATAAGCATAGATATGGATAAATTAGTATATGTCACATATTCTATTATTAATGTATTCAAGGTTTGGATCCCATAGATCCCTATTATGTCTATAGATAGTTCCCATGACCACATATAAAAGATATGACATCATATAAAAATTAACACCTTGGGGCCTCCTTTCCTTTTACAACATCAATTCCTATAGGTGAGTGGTAATGTTCTCCCTAATGTGAAGGTGTGTTCTGAAGTGACCAATAGTTCGAGTAGTGGTACCTACTCCAAATGAAAGAAGTGGTTGCTCGTGTGGCTAAACCAATTATTTAGTAGTACCATACCAATGCAGATTCCCATCCATAATCTAGTAATGGGCACATTATTATTGGTAGCTTTTTTGAACGAGAAGTTCTATCCTAGGAGAAGCCCTTTATTCACTATTTTTTCTATTTTGTTACTTTTCTTACACCTAGATACACTATGCAAATCAAAGGTAGCCTTTAAGATGGGTAGGCACAATTAACTTTAGAATGCTTTGCCTAATGTGTAGGCAATAATGGTGGTGTTTTTGACATAGCGTAGGAACTTGCCATCTTCAGTCCTCCCTTAAAAGAACAAATATAATAATAATTCAATACATGGCATGACTTTAGGTTTGGAACATTCATATTAGAGTGCTTGGCATTTGAAAGGAAATAGGTTAGGTAAAAATTATTTCTCATGTATAGAGATGCCTTCCTCATAGGAAAATGTTTTGATACTCTTTATGACCTCCCACAAAGCTGAGTAATTAGTATAGATACCATCAAATACTATTTCATCAAAAACTATATCCATGTATCATGTTAAATCCTTGATGGAGAATCAAGATGGTAGTTGTGCTTCCCTTTATTCTCTAGATGAATAAATAATTATTGGTTCCAAGTGATGGTATATTTTTATCTCTTAGAAATGGTGGTTTCTTAGTTTGTTACACAAAATACAACTTATTTCAATGTAGCTAGGGCTTCTAATATGCATAAGGTAATATACACTTAATCTTGATAATAATCAATGGATGTGGATTATATTAGCAACGTGTTATTATAGCCTTTTAGCATTCATGTTTAGTTTTACACCATTAATCACCAATGTCTACAATCTTATCACCTTCATTTAGATTAAACTTGACCACCTTGTCCTAATGGGAATGCCATACCAGATGCTTACTCATTTGGGGGGGTTCCAAAGTATTATTATATTTGACACTTATAAATATGTGATTTAGTCATGGATTAATGTTTTCACTCAAGCTAAATCATTTTATTTGGTGAGTTAATATTCCTAACCAAAATTATTTGAAGACCTAAATGTTCTTTGGGAAAATTATCATTCGAGAAGATTTGTTGGAGAAAGTTGTCAAAGTGAAAGTTCTTGACTAAAATTCTTTGAATACTTAAATGTTCTTCATGGAGATTGTGATTCGGGAGGATTTTTTAGAGAAAGTTTACAAAGAGAAAGTTCCAGACTAAAAGTCTCTAAATGAAATATTTCAAAGAGAAAGTTATTAAAGACCAAAATGTTCTTGTAATAAATTTGTCAAGGAGAATATTCCTAACAAAAGGATTTGAAGAATATTTTCTTGATATAAAGTTATCAATAAAAAGGTTCCTAAAGACCCAAATTCTAAAGACTAAAATGTTCATAATGTTGAATAATTGAGATGGAATAATAAATTTGAATAAATAATTACGAATAAGTAAATTTGAATACCTATCATACATAGTAATCTTACATAATTTTAATTAATAGATTAATTTCAAAAATTCATTACAATTAAAATGGCTTGAAATAGGAAAATAGACATAAAAAAGGTAATTTAATGCCAAAATTTCCCAAATTTCCATAGATAATGAAATAGGCTAACATGAATGTATAGACATATAATGAAAAATCCTTATAAAAACAAAGGGGTCCCCACTTATCCATCATAAAATTTAAGGTGGGCAGTGTTGAATATAATAGAGGCAAGGAACCTTCCTCTTAACTAAATAAAAGTAGCATTTCAAGATTGATCACAAAATCATCAGCCATAGATTCATCTTTTATCTTCTATTAAAGTTATCTGGGTTTAAAGAAGAGGGATTCAACGTGCACATGATGGTTTTTAATTTCAATTAGATGAATTGTGATTTTTTTATGCATATCAAAAAAATTACATTAAAAATGGAAGAACCTTATTAAGGCTCAAATGGGTACTTAATGCATGTAATGAATTAGTATGGATATACAAATTATCTTGCTTAGTGGATTATGAGATCATAGAAATTAATATTTCCAAACAACAAATTACATAGACATTTTTATTAGGACATTACCAATTCATATCCACTGAGCCTAACCAAGGGATCTCATACTACACAAAACCAAATCAGAGGCCTCCAAAGACTCTAGGAAAATGATACTATGAAATAACCCTAGCTAGGCCTATAATACATAAAATAAATCTAATATAATGCTCACTAAATTTTTTGGCACAAAGGGGGATAGTTAAACAAAAAATCAAAACATGTAAAGAAAACTCTACTCAAGCCAATGTAGGGGTAAAGTAATAAAGGAGTAAAAAATTCATCATATTAATTTATGCAATATATATCTAAGAAATGAATGAATAAATACTAGGAATACTTACCTTGTATTGAATAAGTCATTTCTCAATATCTCCCTTGGACAATGGTGCTTTACAAAAGGTTGTTGTGGGATTTTAAGGATCACACTATAAATTAGATATAGGGTAAAATAATCATACTTTACATCCAATATTTTACCACAAGAAAAGTTTCTTGCCTTCTAATGAAAAACCATAATAAATTACTCCTCAAGTGTATAATTAGTAGAATTGTGAGTTTCAATAACGTAAAAATTAATTTTCCTCCCCATTGGATTCAAGTAAAGGGGGTATTTTTAACTAGGGATTAAACCAAAAACCTTGAAGGGATTTAGCCAAAAAGATCAACTACGTTAATCTTGTCAGGAAGGATATATAGTTGTTAGGTCTCAATCTAGGTTGGCTATGGTGATGTAGTTTCGTAATGTGCTCTCAATCCTTAATAAGATCAACCTAGATGACAAAGTAGGAAAATGAAGAAAAGTCATGTTTATTTTATTAGGGGATATTTTAGAAGGTGAATTTATTAGAGGAGTGGATAATAGGGTTTTAATTCCTTAGGGAGTTGGTAAAAGGTAACTTGTAGTGTTTTTAGGTGATGGTATATGGACCAACAATATTCAAAAGAACAAAAGGTACACCCACCCCTTTCTCAATGCACCCTTTGAAGTGTACCCTTATAGAGATTGAAACTTGATAGGTTACTATAAGATAATAAGCATAAAAAAATGATGAAGTTTAAAAATATTATTTTTATACATATTCTCCACTCAAAGATCATTATGTGTCATACAATATAACATGGGATGGTGATTCAAGAAAGAGCATAGCAACAAACAATGATGATCTAGAACTTGAAAATTGAAATTAAAATCACAATAAGAAATTTATTGAATTAATTTAAAGTATCATATACATATCTTGAATTATATTTATCACTAAATGGTTTTTTGTGTTATTTGTAGTCTTAGTTTTTAGTGGTACATTAACTACTTTGGATAAACCCTAAGAATACAAGGCTAAAGATCATAAGTAAATAATTGTATGAAAATAAAAATAAATGAAATTTACGTAAGTGAATAATTCACTTGGATAATTGTTAAGTTGGGGTGACTAATACTAATTTAAAACCAAGAGATAAATTAAAATAGATAAAAATAGAGTGAATTGGGTAATCGAGAAGGCAATTCTACTAAATGACTGATAAATGCAAATAAATGAGCCCTATGTAAGAAAATTAACAAACTAAATCAGGCTAAAGACACATGAAACTAAAATAATATATTCAACATCGATGTAAGATAAGTATCAAATTACTAAAACAAATATGGAAATAGAATGTAAACAACATTGTATAAATAGAACTAACAATCCAACCTCACTAAATAATGGTTTAAAAATAGAACGAAATGGTATGTTAAAAGGATAAGAAGTTTTGTTATAATATTAATTATAACTAAACAAATTTGATAAGAATAAGGAAATGATTAAGGAAGTAATTCAATACTCACTCAAAGTTTTAAATTTTATTCTTGAGATAGGTAAACCAACACAAACTTATTGTGAGCATGTATGAAAAAATATTAAGAATAGTGAATATAGAATTTGGGAAAAATATTTTTAAAACACATTTGCATGTCAAAGGGGAGAATTAAATGGGTGGTGTGGAAATATAGGTGGGACCAAGAGTAAAGATATTTATTGGAAACAAGACATTGCAATCAATTTATCAAAACAAGAAGGCTTTTGAAATTAAGGACTCTAGATAACTTACCCTACCTAAACAAATTTGGGTTATCTAGTGAAGTAAAAATATCAACCCATGAAGGATATATGCATGAAAATTAAAATTTACCTACCTTCCCACAATGTGTTCCCCATTCCTCATGGCCCCTTATTGAGTTTTTGGTCTGATGTGAAGATTGGATAACTTTAATGAGAAAGTAGGTAGCACTATAGAGAATTTTAGGACCTCATATCCTAGTCTTATATTCTATAACACCCCAATGGACATTTGCTTTATCAGGAGGCCAATAATGAACTTTTTTCTTCTATTAGAATAGAATATTTGCTTCATAATCATGTCTTTTGGTGTGATTTTAACTTTTGATTTTAAAGATTCATTTTTTATCATTTACATTTTTTTATTAAATGATTTGGATTTTAAATTATTATTTATTTTTCTATTCCTCCTCCACATGGATTTAGAAAATCAAACATGGGTGTGAAAAATGACTATCACTAGAAAACTTAGACTCGGTAGCTAAGGAAAAGAACTCAGAGAGAATGGTGTCTAAGACTCTTGTGCTTGTACATTATATAATGGTGTTATCTTGAAACTAACCTTAGTGTTCCTAAAGTGGAATTAAAATAGGGGAGAGGATGAAAATGAATGTGAAACAAATTATAGGTAACCATGAATCTAGATCATAGGAAATAATTTAATTGTAGGAAGATGTGAAATAGTTTTTTTAAATTTATTACCACAAAATAATATATCTAATTTTGAGAGTATGAAATCATAATTATTAACCTTTTCCTTATTTTTCAATTAAAATACTTAGCTTAGAAAATAATTTATGAAATGAAAAATTTGTGAGGAAAGCCTAGTCCTATCCAAGTTCATACATTACAACTTATAAAATAGAAACCAAATAGTTGAAAAAAGGAATACTAATATAACAATGTTTTTTGAGGAGGGCCTAGTCCTATCAAAGGTCTTATATTTCAAATCACAAAGGATAAACCAAATATGTGACAATAAGTTTGTAAAATAATGAATTGATGATTGAAAAAAGGCATCGAGATTTTCTAGTAAAAATGAATATAAAATATATTAATGAAGATGACTAAGTCTTATTCACAATTTCATGCTACAAATCATGAATTAAAATGAAGGAGTATATATATAATGAAGGACCAAATATATGAACTAATGTCACTGAGAGTGGTTTAATGCTACACATTGAGGATGTTTTAGAAAACCTAGAAAAAATGTTATTATTTACAATATATGGAAATATGAGAAACATGAAGAATAGTAAATATTTAGTAAAAATATAAATTTAAAAAGTGAACATTTGTGGGTTCTTTGAAAATATGTCCTTCATTAGTTTTTAGTCAATAAGTAATATAACTAAGGATGTCTTTGACAAGGTAAGGACCCCACCCTTTTTGGGCATAATTGTCTTCTTTGTCATGTGTATAATATAGTTTGTGGACTAGGTCACCAATATTAGAAGTACACACTTTGATTTTTTTTTATACTGTTTATAGATATGAGATTTGTATTGGAGATTATGTTTTAAGTAAGTCATATATCACTCATATGGGAAATAAAAAACATAGAGATAGGTTTAACTTAATTCCTCATTAGGAATAATACAATGAAGATAAATGCCTAAGGATGGTAGCTCAAATTCCATAAGTAAAACTTATTTATACCCATAGAGTAATGGAAATAGTGATTCCATGGATGAAACACAAATGCTAGTGTGATAAGACAAGAGTGAGGGCTAGAGTTGTAGGTACTAATAAATACAATATTCTCTAATAGTCTTCTAAAATATTTTCTTAGGAAATTTATTATTGGATTCTAATTGGTAATTGTATTGAGTATGATAAGGCATTGAAAATTTGTGTGAAAATTTGAATTTTTCACATAGTTATTTCATATAGTTATTATTGAAATTTCTGCCATTATTGGAAATGATGGCATAAGGAACTCTTAAATAACATATGATTTTATTTTGAATAAATTTTGAAATGGTAGTACTGGTAATGTTAACAAGAGCCATAACTTCCACCCACATTTTAAAGTACTCAATGGTAGTTATAGTGAGTATATTGTGATCTAGCTATTTTTTCAATGAGATCTAATTCCCACATAGAGAATGGCTTTAAAAACTCAAAGTTTTGGAGTTCATCCAATGGAAAGTGAATGAGATCATCATGAAGTGGAAAATGATTACATTTTTAAGAAAATTGATGGCATGTTTTTCAAGAGTAGGCTAAAAGTAACCCAAGCCCAGGTATTTGTCAGTTTTTGTGTAGTTATTGTAATAACCACCATAGATTCCCCCATGTGCTTATTAAAGAAGAACATTAACTTATTTAGGTATTAAATAATAGAGTAAGGTACCTTATGTGTTATGATAATAAATTTTATTGTATCAGGTTACATACTTGTCTGATTGTTTACAAATTTATGTCTTTTCATGATAATTTGCTTCTAGAGGATAAGTATGATGTTGGATGAATTGGATGATATTTTTTTACCATAATCCCAATCAAATAATGACAAATCCTATGTGAAAAATTTAAATAATAATTTTATATATATATATAATAAGGTAAATTCCACATTTAGATATGGAATTTGGAATCGTGAACAACTTGATGATAATGAAATAGATCTTTCATTGAAGAGAGAAAATTAACTATAGCATTTTGCTCATGTTGGATTGGTTAAATTAAAAAATAAGTGAAATACATAGAAACCATAGTGAAAATTTGATGATATGTGATCATTTTTTTAATTCTACATTGATAATCTCCATTAAATTGATGACATACGAATTATGAATTGCATAAAAAATGTAAATATGAGATATATAATTTGATTGTAGCTTTCATGTCTAATATAAGAGCTTCATATTAATCCATATTATTGGTGACATCAAACATTAATAAAAATGATAGAGTTATGATTTTATCATTGTGGTTTGTTAAAATGCATCTTGACCCAACACATTCAATATATTGTGAACCATCAAGGTGGAGTGTTCATGTTTCTTCATGCATGTCAATTGTCACTTATGGCAACTCTTTAATGACTACTTTAGATTTAGGTTCTAAAGGATAAATAATATGTTCTTCATGTTTATTTGATTCTATATCATCATTAAAGTTATGGAAATAATATTTGAGTGAAATTGTTTGGTTAAGACCTTCAATATAAAGAATATATTCATCAAGAAGAGTATATTAAAGGTGATTAGTGATTGGTAAGGAGGAAACCACAAGTTGATTTGAAATGGCCTATCCTTTAATATAATTTTGTATGATAATTTAGAGATAAAAATCCATAAATAATATCATCCATTGAAAATTATATCTCCAGGTAAGAAAGCTTTGGATAAGAAATACCAAAGTGGATCAAAATGAATAATAACAAGTATTTTGATATCACATGTAATGGTAGATATTTTCAGATTTGATTTAGATATATATATATATATATATATATATATATATATATATATATATATATATATATATATATATATATATATATATATATATATATATATATATATGATCATGTTATAATTTTGTATAACATTTTTTTTATAATAAATTAAGGGTCGACTAATATAGTAGATGACATATTATCTATAAATGTTATCTTGTTAAGTAAGCATTGCCCTAAAGTATAAGGGGTAGAGGATATATATAAGATTAAAGGATGATCATTTGAAGGTGGTCGAAGAGTAGAAGGATGAAGCAAGGATTATTTCATGTTATAAAATGATTTTTGGCATCATTCTATCCATTCTAAAGCATTTCCTTTTTTTAAAAGGGAATTAATAGAATGTATACAACAATCCATTTATAGAAAAAAATAGTGAATTACCCAAAGTTTTCAAGGTATATTTATATGTATGGAATGGAGAAAAGAATAAACATGTTTAAAATTGTTTTTTTTTTATTTGGATCAACATTAATGCCCTGGTAGGAGACTATATGACCTAATAGTTTACCAAAAGTAACATAGAACACACATTTTAATGGATTAACTCTAACATTGTATTTATTGAGTCAATCAAAGATGATAGTTACATCATGAAGATGAGTATCATGATGTTAATATTTGTCAATAAGATCATCCACATGTGTTTCAATTATTTTATGAATGAGATCATGAAAAATATGGGTCATTGCATGTTGATAGATAACTCCAACACTTTTGAGACCAAAAGGCACTTTAACATAACAATAGGTTCCCCATTTTATGGTAAATGTTGTTTTATGTTGATCCTTAGTAGCTATGTGATTTTAATTATATGCTAAGAAATTGTCCATGAGTTATGACATTCCATAACCAATGGTTGCATCAAAAATAGTACCGATTGACGGTAGGGGAAAATTATCATTTGGATGGGATAAATTTAGGCTGTAAAAGTCAATGCATATGTGAATAACCATGGTTAAATTCTAATGAACATGGATAATTTTTGAAACCAATTCTAAGTAGTTCACTCTTTTAATTAATTTAGCACCCAAAAGTTTTATTATTTTTGTGGGGCATAAAGTAAAAATCTCAGGAGGGAATTTTTATTATTTTTGTTGTACAGTCTGACATATGGGTAAGTGTTGATATTATCTTAAATGATGTTAGAATCAATTCTATAAATATTTTCATATGGAAAATTGAAATATTAATTAAATTTTTTAGGGAAGAGACTAAATGTTTTGTGTTATTATGGGGTGAGCTCTTTAGATATGGTAATATGATGAAGACATGTAGGAGTACCATATTCAATTTTTATAGTTTATTTGATAAGCATAGCCTTTTCATATTGAATGTGATATGGTGTGGGATGGAGATAATAAATAAGATGTGTTTTTGGTTCCAAATTAGAAATGAATTGTTTAAACAAGGAAAATTTTTATTAAAAGTGACCAAGATTATCATTTTGTAATATGGAAGTTGAGGCTATGTAACATGGTGGAGTTATACTATAGATTCATCATTGGGAAGCATGGTAAAGGTGCATAATATTTGACATCTAAGTCAATATAAATTATTTTTTTACCTTTTATATCATATTCAAAATATATTTATCACACATCAATAGATTTAACAACTAACATAATTTTAGGTAGCATATAAGATTAAAAAAAAAATTATATTGGTGAGATCATGTAATATCATGATCGAGAATGGAAAAATGTCATAAAAATATTTATAATATGATACAAGATAAATATTTATAATGTGATATAGGATAAATGTTTATTGATAATTTTATACAACTAAATAACATGGTTGATCTTGGACCATTATATAATTGTGATCATAGGTGTGAGAGACAGTGCATGCATCATTTTCAATAGGTGAAGCAATAGTAGACACTCATATGTTTATAAATTTATGAGGAGATAAAGTTAATAGATATTAAAATAATTTATCTATCCCATATTCATTACAAGTGAAATCATCCTCTATGTAAGAATCTTCATATGAATTTCATGGGGGAGAAGTGTTGTACTATAGTTTATTATGGGAATGGTAAAGTCACATGGGATAAAATAAGGAGGGATTCATTATTATATATAAGGAGGAAATAGAGTGTTATTAAAATTATTTTTTAGTTCATTTGGTTCATCATAATTATAATCTGTGAGAGTAACACGTAAATTAGAATGCATGTTAACAATCTGAGGGAGAGGTGGACTATTGATATGAGAAATAGTAAGAATATGAAATTGGGATTTAGGATTTCATAGTTGAATACTCCATGCATTAAGAGTGGCTTCATGTTTCTAGTATTTACCAATGTATATGAATTTAATACATTGACTACTTGGAGAAGCAATGACACACATACAATGTGTCCATGCACGATGAAGGATCATGTTGTAAGACAGTGGAAGATAAATAACCATAAGTGTAGTCTAAATTATCTTTCTTCAAATGATAAGTGGAATACAAATGTAACTAGGTGATTTTTGGTTGGTCTTATCGAACCCTCTACATGTGAGGCATGTTTATTTGATATTTTCTTTGGTGTATCCAGTTTTTTGAGTCAACCAATGGAAGGTAACATCAATTCTTGATCATTCATCTACTATAAATTTTTAAATGAAAGTATTTTTTATCCTATTTTTTTATAAAGAGAGGCATATCATCTAATTGAAAGATAATGTCCTAATTAATCATATCCTCTTAGAGAAACTATATCAAAGGTTTTGTGTATGTGGATATTGTTTCAATTATATGAACTTATGTAAGTGGAGGATCATTAGAAGGGAGTTATGAATATTTAGATTTCAGTTCTTTGATATTTTGTAATTACTACATTAGGATTTTTCAATAATAGGGAGAATCTAGTACCAATTCCATAAGGGTAATTTTAAAATTCATTTAATTAAGTTCTTATGACAAATTCTAATGTGATTTAGAGGATGAAGAACCAACACAAAGTTTATGTGAGATGACATTTTCATAAGGATGAGAGAAATAGATTCTGATTATGGTTCTGTGAGTAGTTCATCATTTGATTTAGAAGATGTTGCTAAATTAGTTGTAATATCTTTAAGTAACTTTCCATTAGTAAAGTATTTCTTAGGTTTACTGAAAAGATCCTTATGACAAAGTTTACATCTATATTTTATTTTAGTTGTGTTCACATACTGATAGTTGGTTTAATATTGATCATAATCAACATCAATTGCAAAAATATTATCATTTGAATGTAGTGTATTAGAAGTAGAAGAGGGATTTTGAGGTTTTGATGGTATGGGTTTAATAAATTGTTTCTTTTGATAGTTTTTTATATAATCATGATGATGTATTTTTATCATAGTATTATTGTCAAATGTGTGTCCTAATTTGAAAAAAAAATATAAATTTGATAATATTGCTATATGTTTCATGATAATCACTATTATTGTCATGGAACCAACAAAATTTATTAGGATCATAACATGATGGGGTGGAATTATTATAAATGAAATGTTAGGATGGAAAACATAATTTTTTCATTTTTGGTACCATTAATGGTGGGTAGGAAACAATTTGATTATTTGTCTTAGCTACTCTTCTTTTTGTTATAAGAGGTTGGGATTGTGTATTATCACTTGTAATTTCATTAGTTAAAGTTTTGAAATATTACTTGATTGAAGTATGTGCTGGATTAAATTGTTTCATATGGAATTCTTGTCTTTTATCTTTATCAAATGCCTAATTTAATGTTTATGGAGAAATTTTTTGAATCTTGAATTGAAGATAAGGTGTTAAAGTAATGAAAAAAAAATTTAAAATTCTATCATCATTCATGTTTTGATCTTCTTTATGAGCTAATTATTTCCATCATTTGAAGAAATTATAAGTAGATTATGAGGGTAATTGCCTAGAATTAATGAAATGACTAAGATAATTTTTGGAGATAATTTTCTTGAAATTATTTAACTAAAGATTGAATAAATCCTCTAATTATGATATAAAATGTTGAAGGAGATTATTATACAATTATAAATCATCTCCTTTGAATTTTTTGACTAAACTTTTGATGATAGTGAAAGTATTGGTTTGAATCCATTCCTTGTATAGATTAATAAATGATTTAATAAAAGTGATAGGGATGTAGTTCCATCATATTATTGGTTGGATATATATTATAAATATTTATGGATACTATGGAGGGAGATAATGGTTCATTTTTAATATGTTGAAGATTCTTTTTATACATAAGAGGTCGAGGGATGATATTCCCATTAACATCTCCAAGAGGAGGAGGAATAAAAAATTTGTTATTTTTAGGCATAATGAGATGGTGTTTATTAGTCATTTATAAATGTTATTTTAAATGTTTATCATTTGGGAATTGTTGGTTGTTTGCATAACATTCATTTGTTTGACCATTTGAACAAGAATTTGAATGGTCTCGATGGGTGTATTTTGGTTTCCAGTGGTAGGATATGGTGGTTAAGTTTGATTATTAGTATTATAATGAGGAACATTCTCAAGATTAGTTATATGAATGTTTCCTATAGGATTATCTCCTATGGGAGTATTTGTTAAGTTAGTATGTATTGCTTTAATGGTATAATAAGGAATTTTTGAAAGGGTATTATCACGGTAAGTGTGAAATGGGTTAGATCCATCTAAATCATAATTTTGTGTAATTTAAACCATATTGAAATAAATAGAGTGAGTAAAATGGTGGGAATAAATACACCATAGGATATTATCTTCTTTGGTGGCTATGGTAGGTAAGAAATGACAATAAATGTATCTTCTAAATTGGTTAAGGTTATTAAGGAAAATTTTGATAGGTGATTTCATGATGGTAAATAATGGGGAAAGAAGAAACATTATGTGAAAAGTTTTTTAATGAAATTTTTTTTTGGAATAAAATTAAATGGGCTACAAATGGGACTAAATCGACCAAACAAGTTAGATTCTTGTCAAAAATCTAACTATGTCATCTAGAAGATACACAATCAAGCTAGTTGATCTAGTGAAATTATGAAAAAGAGAATATAATAGTTTGATAATGAAATATGTTATGTAGGAGGTATTCAATCAAGTTGCTCAATTTAGTTGGAGTCTAAATAGAGAAAACAGAATAGTCTAATAATGAACTATGTCAGCTAGTAGATAAAAAATCTAGATGGTCAATCTAGTTAGGCATTTAGGATAAATAAATACTCTAAAAATTGACTAGATCGATCTATTAGATATAGTTATAAATATATTTAAATAGAATTGGTGTTAAACTAACTAGATAGAGCTAGTGGATCTACTTTGAAAGATATGAAATCATAATAGGTTGTAAACTATTTAGATCAATTTGATCAATCTAGTTAGAAAACTAGTAAAATAAAATAATTTTTAGGATAACTAGATCAAGATAGTTCATATATTTTTATAGTCTATAGAAATATTATCTTAAATCTACATGATTTAGTTTTAAATACAAAAAAAAAAAGCACACAAGAAACTAGATCGTGCTAGTCTATCTAGTTGAAACACACAACATGGAAGTTATATCAATAGTCGCTAATATAGTCTACAATATAACATGAAATAGAAAACAATAAATATAAAAAATATATTTTAGATGATAAATAATTATATGAAAATAATATTAGGATATTGTAGTAAATGTTAGGTTTGACCATGTAGTCTTCTAAAGATATGAGCTTGTCAACTGGATAGTGTTAGCTAAATGTTTCACAATGCTAACTATGGAGGATGTACCATTCCCATAGCTCATTAAACCTAGTTTCAAGGGTAAGTTGGAAGTAAATTATTGGTGCTAACTACTAGCTGATGCACCACATAATAAAATGCATGGATAAATTTGTAAGGTTCAATATAAAGAGAAATATTAGGTGTTTATAAAATATCATGAAGTACATGGAAACTAAAGACCATATTTGACTTTATAATATGGATATGAGTATTGGTGCAAACCCCTCACACCATGATATTTGTAAATGATAGATAAGAGCCATAAATAAAATATTGTGTAGCCATTCATGATGGTAGACAAATAGTTTCATAAATGTTGGTACACAGTTTCTAGAGAAACAAAAACAAGATGAAACTTAATTTTATTCGAAATTAAGTTTTTTTTTTTATAAATTAAATAAAAATTAACCAAATATAAATTAAAATCTATTGTAATTAATATGAAATAGAGGTTAATTTATTTTGATTATGTTATAAAATGAAACATACAAAACAAGATCAAGAAGGCTGATCTAGCTATGAAAATTACATAACGAAATCAAGTTGATCGACTCAGTTTATTTAAAAATAGGCTTAAACAAATTAAATCAACCAGTTTGATTTATTTAATGGTATAAAATAGACACAAATCTAGATAGATCCAGTCAATCTAGTTGACCATGTGGGTATAATTTTATAGAACTAAAAAACTAAGGAAAACATTAACTATAAATTCAAATTTTGTCTTAAAAGTAGGAAATACAATTTTTTTAGAATTAACAAAATGGAAATATTAAGCTATTAAGAATGAACTTGGAGGATAGATCAAGATTAACCAACTTTATTTATTAGTTTTTCTTAGAAATTTTGAATTGTTGTATGATTAGGTTGTCAAGGTGAGTTTTTGATCAAGTAAAGGCAAAAATAATATTATTAGACATAATGAAGCTGATCTATCTACTCTAAATAAAACTAATAAAAAAATAAAAATGAAACTAGATCAACTAAATTGATTTAATTAGCTAAAACTGAAATATATAAATGAATGAAATTGAGTTCATATATCTAGTTAGGTTGAGAAGGAAGAATAAATCACTAGATTAACTAGTTTGATCTAGATGGATAAAACTAAAAACCATGCATAAAGAGAATAAAATTGGATGAACATGGTCAAACATGACCAACATTTTTGATATAGCTAAAAAATTATACATAAAATATAAAATGTGATTGACAAGATCTACTAAAAAACCTAAACACATAAGATAGAACATGATCAACAGTCTAAATTTAGTTAATAAATTAAGAATTACAAGGGTTAGGTTCACATTAGATTTACTAGAATGTATGTAATGAATTAGAATGGATCTACAACTTGTCCTACTTAATGGATTCTATGATTAGATAAGGTATTATTAATAAAAAACAAAATCCATATATATTTATATTGGGACATGATCAATTCACATCTACTAAACCTAACTAAGGGATATCTTACTACACAACACCAAAGGAGAGGTTTCCAAATCCTTTAGGTAATTGATACTATGTAATAACCATAGAGAGACCTAAAATACATAAATTAAATAAAATATATTAATATCTTAATCTTTTATCACAAAGAGGGATAGATTAAAGAACAAAATAAAACATGTAAAGAGAACTCTACACAAGTCAATGTAGAGGTAATCTAAACAAGGAGTAAAACATTTATCCTATTACTTTGTGAAATATCTATGTATCAAATGAAAGGGTAAAAGTTAGGAATACTTACCATGAAATTAACCTATCGTGCCTCAATATCTACCTTCAACAATGGTTATTTTCAAGAGGTTTTTATATATTTTTAAGGAACACACTATAAAAGTCAGTTATAGACTAAAACACACCTACTTTGCATCTAAGATTTTCCCACAAGATAAGCTTATTTCCCTTTAAGTAAAAACCCGAAGGAATGAATACTCAAGTCTATAATTAATATAAATTTGAGTTATAAATAGATGAAAATTAATTTTATTCCATATTTCATCGAATGAAAGGGTGTATTTATAGCCAATGATTTACTCTAAACCCTCCCAAGAATTTCATTGACAAGATCAATCGACTTGATCTTGTTAGGAGAGAAAGATAGCCATTAGGTCTTGAACTAGGTTGGATATATTATGTAGGTTTATAATGTGCAGTCAATCAATAACAATGTATACATGTACAACATAGTATAAAAAATGAATAAAAGGGTTGTTTTCTTAGTTAGGGGCTATTTTCAAAGGTGAATTGGTTAAAGTGGATAAAATGGTTTTAATTACTTAGGGAGTTGGATAAAATTAACTTGTAGTTATTTTATGTGATGTTATATCCACCCCTTTCTTGATTCACCCTTTAAGATTTATACTTAGAGATATTGAAACTTGATAGGTTATTTTAAGAGAGAATGCATCAGTAAATGACAATTTTTAAAAATATTATGTATATAATTCATTTACAAACTAATCATATTAAAAGTATAATAAAATGGAATTATAGGTTATTAATCACCCATGACATGGAGGTAATTCCATTTTTTATCCATGAGGCTCTAGTAGTAGATGTCTCTAGTTCTGCCTTAAATGTTGACAACATTTCTTGTCAGTGTTTCTAGATTCTAGAATTATTATAAAAAAGTGTATCTCCATGGATTCATAGGTTGTGGTTATGGGAAAATATTTTATTTACTTATCCCAAAGTGTTATAAGTTATAAATTTGTAAATGGAGGTCTTGAAAGTGGAAATGTCTACTCGAGGTATAGAATTTGTCTCTTAGTTACATAAAAGTATTATTTAAGGACCTGTCATGAATCATCTGCCATATATTAAATTATTATTTTATATCCAATTGATATAGGGTGAGAGTATAATGAATCCAAATTTACATTATGGTTTTTTTGTTTCATGTAAATGACTTATAGTTTTCCTTTGACATGTGTCCAAAGTTTACCTTAAAATGTATAATTTTACCATAGAGGGAAAGACATTATTTAAGTGAGAACAACTACTTCATATCTAAAATAGGCATAATAGGAGGCCATTAATCCACTCTTAAAGGTTATTTTACACCCATTATATGGTTTCAATACCAATTTTCAACCACGAGGCCTCGAAGGTGGATATCTCTAGTTACGGCTTGAATGTTGACAACATTTCTTGTTAATTTTTCCCAATGCTGCAATTGTTTAAAAGTTATGTATTCACATGGATTAAAAGGTCATGTAAGTTTTAAAATATTTAGTTTTCATATCTCATTGTGTTTTAATTGATGTATTTTAAAATAAATGGCCTAGAAGTGTAAATGACTACTAGAGGCAAATAATCTATCTCTTATCTACATAAAAGTAACATTTCAACACTGATCACATAATCATCAGCCACAAATTTATCTTTTATTTTAAATATAATTTATATGGGGTGAAATTATATGTATTAATAATGCACATAATGTTTATTTTTATTTTTGTATAAGACTTATGATTTTCATTCAATGCATGTCCAAAACTTGCCTAAAAAAGATAAATTTTACCATAGAGGGAAAGACATTCATCAAGTTGAAATAAATGATCCATCTCCTAAATGGTCATAATAAAATGGAAAATAAATGTTAATATAGGTTTTTCATCACCCCTGATATGGTGATTATGTTATTATTTATTCATAATGCCCTAGAGGTAGAGATATTGAGTTGTGGCTTAAATGTTGACAACATTTCTTGTCAATGTTTATTGACACCAAAAGTATTGCAAATATATGTATCTAGGTGGATTCATATATATTTGTGGTGGGGAATGTATGTAATTTTTATTTTCAAATATTATATAAGTGATTTATTTTTAAACATAGGTTTCATAAATGGAAACATCTACTAGAAGTAAAGAACATGTCTCTTAAGTACATAAAAGGAACATTTTAAGACTGATCATGAAATTGACATCCATGAATTCATCTCTTATTTTATATTGAATTGATCTAAGCTATAATTACATGGATTCCATATTCATTGGATGTTTATTTTTTTTCATGTAGATGACTTAAAATTTTTTTTTGACTTGTGTCAAGAGTTTGCTTTATAAAGTGCAAGTTTACCATAGAGGGAAGGACCTTCTTAAGGCCATAACAGGTGGTCCGTATTCTAACTGGGCATATAAAAATGAAAATATCATGTTCATAAAAGTTATTATCCACCCTTTATGTGGTGTAAATTCAATTTTTCATCCATGAGGTTATGAAGGTGGAGATCTCCAGTTACACCTTGATTGTTAACAAGATTTCTTGTCAATGTTTCTTGATGCCATAATTATTGCAAAAATGTGTATCTATGTGGATTCAAAAGTTATGGTGGTGGGTACATATGTAATTTTCATATCCTAAAATTTTGGAAGTGATTTAGTTCCAAATATAGGTCTCTAATGTGGAAATGTCTATTAGAGGCAAACAACCTATCTCTTAACCACACAAAAGTAACACTTAAGACTGATCATGGAATCGTCAGCCACAAATTCATCTCTTACTTTAGATCAAAGTGATTTAGTTATAAATTTAATGAATTCCATATTCACATGATTATTCCTTTGGTTCATGTAGAAAACTTATATTTTATACTTGATGCATGTCTAAAGTGTGCTTAAAAAGTACAATTTTATAATAGAGGGAAGGACCTTCTTGAGGCCAAAATGAGTAATAAATCTCCTATTTGGGCATAATGAGAGGCCAAGATTGCATAATTATAGGTTATTAACACCTTATACATGGTGTTAAATCCAATTTTTAAACATCATGCCCTGTAGGTAGAGATCACTAGCTACATCTTGAATGTTGACAACATTTCTTGTCAATGTTTCCCAATGCCATAATTTTTACAAAAATGTGTATCTACATGGATTCATAGGTCTTGTTGGTGGTAACATACATAGTTTAAATATATAAAAATTTTAAAAGTTATGAATTAATAAATTGATATCTTAGAAGTGGAAATGTCTACTAGAGGCAAAAAACTTGTCTATTAACTACAAAAAAATAGCATTTCAAGATTAATCATGGAATTGTCAGCCATGGATTTGTCTCTTATTTTTTATCCAAATGATCTAGGGTGAAAGTATAGAGATTAAACATGTACATAATGGTTATTTTTATTCATTTATATGACTTTTAGTTTTTATCTAACACATCCAAAGTTTTCCCCAAAAAGTCAAATTCTACCATAGAGGGAAGGACCTTATTGAGGCTAGAATGGGTGCTCCATAAGAAAAGAATATAATCCTAGAGTTTATTCATCGCCCCTGATGTGGTGGAAATGTTAATTTTAATCTATTAAACTCCAAAGGTGGAGATATATAAATGTATCTTGAATGTTCAAAACATTTCTTGTCAATCTTTCTTGATGCCAAAACTATTGTAAAAAACTATATCCACTTGGATTCAAAGGTCATGGTGGTGGTAAAACATGTAATTTTCTTATACTGGTGTGCTTTAAGTGATGAATTTGTAGATGGAGGTCCTATAAGTGAAAATTCATATTGGATTCAAAGAACCTATCTCTTAACTACATAAAAGTACATTTCAAGATTAATCATAGAATCATCAACTAGAAATTCACTTCTTATTTTAGACCCAAGTGATATAGGGTGAATGTAGATATATTGCACATACACATGATGGTTATTTTGATTAATTTAGATGACTTATGACTTTTGTTTGATGCATGTCCAAATTTTACATTTAAAAGTGTAATTTTACCATCGAGGGAAGGACCTTATTAAGGCTAGAACAGGTGATGCATTCTAATTGATCATAATCAGAGGCTAATAACATGGTCCTATAGGTTGTTTGGCACCTCTAATGTGATTAAAATGATAGATTTTAGACATGAGGCTCTAAAGGTGGAGGTATCTGATCCTATATTGAATTTTCACAACATTTATTGATAATATTTATCGATGTTGGAATGATGGTTTAGTTCTATTAAAAAAAATGTAAATGGGTGAAAATAGTGATAAGAGTGGTGATAGTATTTGATTAACTACCTCTATCCTCTTGTAATGGTTAATTAGGTTTATACAATCATTGAGATATATATAAATAACATTTATATTTTATATGTCAATGGATTGAATATTT